>CM074435.1:28406801-28759301 GCA_037101425.1 Elopichthys bambusa
TTACCCCACCTTAACTTGATAACACTTTCCTGCTCTGATATCTCTTGCTCTTGTTGGTCATCTATCTGTTTAAATCATTCTGGCAACCAGCTACAGAGCATGAAGGTCAGCAGGAACACTGTCACCTCATAAATGGTTTCATCATCAACCACCACTCACTGACTCTTAAGGCCGTGACACACCAAGCAAAGAACTACCGGTAAGCCGGCAACAAAACTGTTGTTGCCACTATGTCTGAGCCATAAAGCTGCGCTTGAACACATCAAAAGGATTACAGGCGACTGCCAACTACCACATGAGCTCTGCATCTGCGTGGAAGGAAATAACTGTCTATATCAGAAGGTATCAATAGTCTATATTCGTCATTCAAAAAGGAAACCAAACTTAGGACTGCAGATATACAAACCGTAAAACAAAGCAGCTCTTTCTTACCATTTTGAATATCAATCATGCTGTTCACTTTCTTTATTTTAGCAAGCTCGTTTTATAAAAATATTGGTGTATCGGAATGCTCAGGTAAGATGATGTAAAATTAAAACAGCTTTCTGTCTGTGCCGTCTTGACTTCTTTGCTTGTTTTCATCACTTTTGCTTTTATTCTCATGCACTGACTCGTTCGCTAAACTGAACAGCCATTCAAAACGATCTTTCTCACCGACGTGATTTCAGCATGCTGAATCTTGTGAGCTCCCACTGTCGTGAGCACTACTAGAGCCGATGTGTAGAACACTGCGAAAACCAGCCCAACAGATGCGTGCCGGTGGCCGACTCTCCGCTTGGTGTGTTACAGCCTTCATAGTTCTTTGACTTGACATTTCCATTTGTCTCTGAGACCACCAATTCCTAGTCACTTTAAGATTTTTTATTTCCAGTGTATAGCATAATTGTATAATTTCTTTCTATTTTCATTTCACACATTTCATGGACAGAAAGAAAAGAAATAGGTGTTTATTTACATTTTATTTACAAGGTGACATGTTTTTATAACAGCGGTAACGGTACTGTGAATTTTTCCATGCTTCGGTATTGATATACACAATATAAAATGTCAAATTTAGTTTGAACTCCTTCTCATTCTCAGTTTTTAAGTCTGTCTTAATGAAGCAGTCACAAATAAAGCACACTGTAAAACCACTCGCTGCCCTGCACATCTCTCTCCTGTTTTATTTTAATCCCACCTTCCACTCCCTCTCTCACTTCCTGCTTTTACTTTGTTGATAACATCACTCTATCACTCTTTCCTTGTGGGAGTGTATATGTTTGGACAATAACATTTTGTTGTTTTTTTTTAATCATTTATATGAATTAACTGCCAGTTAGTGGATGTGTAGATGTGTGAATTCACTGTGGTAATGTAGTGGATCAAAGAGACAGTGTGACCAGTAGAAAGCTGTAGAGATTGGCCAGTTTCTTCAGTTTGTGTGACGTTTGACTGTTCTTTTGACAGCCCAGGGTTTAAAAGCCAGGTTCGTATGGACATGTTTTCACTCCACTTGCACTGCTGTTGGATTCTTCGGCGTTTTTGCTCTTCATCTGTCTGTTTAATTTTAGTGCATTCATCCATTTGCCCCCACAAAACCCATCCGCCTCCCACGTCTGCCTGACACGCCATCCACAGGGCCAGTGGATCTGGGCCACATTTTCCTGATTCTGATTGGAACAATTAAACTACTACTACAACTAAACAAAGACAGCTTTCTTCCCCAAGTTCTGTTCTCTTGATCTAATGGTCTCCTGTTTGGGAAAGAGAAGGTTATGTTTGCTATGTAAAGTGCTCCACTCAGCAGGAAGAGGTAATGTGAGGTCCGCTCAATGCGCACCCTGTTTAGATGCTCCTTGAGTCTTCAGAATGATGAAATGCTGTGTGTTGTTAGCAGAGGATGCTGCAGAGCCACTGCATTGCAGGCCTTTTGGGTTGGGCTTACTGCAGGCGCATCTGCACTGCTGATAAACGAAAGATCCTGGGACTTGCGCTCTTGATCCTGCGGTCTGTCTTCACATCTGTACACAATAAGCTTGTGTCTTATGATTAATTATGTTGTACTATCATGATTTCTTTAGAGGTAAATGAAAGCTGCAATTGGCCTTTTGCTGGTTTTGACGTGCATTCTGTGGCCTCCTCTGCTGACTATAAATACAGAAAAGGAAATGATCGTTATCCCACGGTCTTGTACCTTTTTTTTCATCCCTGTATTTAGAACGGAAGAACATGCACATAGCTGTTTGGATGTTCAGAGGCCCAAAGGGGATTTTGTACAAGATGAGCATTAGTGCAGCTCCCATGCGCAAACCATCTGGAGAAAACGTTTCCATATTCTATCACCACACACACACACACCCACCCCACCCCCCAAGCTAAGATACAGTATCTTACAGAAGTGAGTACACCCCTCAAATTTTTGTAAAATGTTATTATATCTTATGTGACAACACTGAAGAAATGATGCTTTGCTACAATGTAAAGTAGTGAGTGTACAGCTTGTATAACGGTGTAAATTTGCTGTCCCCTCAAAATAACTCAACACAGCCATTAATGTCTAAAACGCTGGCCACAAAAGTAAGTACACCTCTTAGTAAAAATGTCCAAATTGGGCCCATTTAGCCATTTTCTGTCCCTGGTGTCATGTGACCGTTAGTGTCACAAGGTCTCAGGTGTGAATGGGGAGCAGGTGTGTTAAATTTGGTGTTATCACTCTCACTCTCTCATACTGGTCACTGGAAGTTCAACATGGCACCTCATGGCAAAGAACTCTCTGAGGATCTGAAAAAAAGAATTGTTGCTCTACATAAAGTTGGCATAGGCTATAAGAAGATTGCCAAGACCCTGAAACTAAGCTGCAGCACGCTGGCCAAGACCATACAGCGTTTTAACAGGACAGATTCCACTCGGAACAGGCCTCACTATGGTCGACCAAAGAAGTTGAGTGCACGTGCTCCGTGTCATATCCAGAGGTTGTGTTTGGGAAATAGGCATATGAGTGCTGCCAGCATTGCTGCAGAGGTTGAAGGGGTGGGGGGTCAGCCTGTCAGTGCTCAGACCATACGCCGCACACTGCATCAAATTGGTCTGCATGGCTGTCGTCCCAGAAGGAAGCCTCTTCTAAAGATGATGCACAAGAAAACCCGCAAACATTTTGCTGAAGACAAGCAGACTAAGGACATGGATTACTGGAACCATGTCCTGTGGTCTGATGAGACCAAGATAAACTTATTTGGTTCAGATGGTGTCAAGTGTGTGTGGCGGCAACCAGGTGAGGAGTACAAAGACAAGTGTGTCTTGCCTACAGTCGAGCATGGTGGTGGGAGTGTCATGGTCTAGTGCTGCCGGCACTGGGAAGCTACAATTCATTGAGGGAAACATGAATGCCAACATGGACTGTGACATACTGGAGCAGAGCATGATCCCCTCCCTTCGGAGACTGGGCCGCAGGGCAGTATTCCAACATGATGATGACCCCAAACACACCTCCAAGATGACCACTGCCTTGCTAAAGAATGTCTCCAGACCTAAACCCTATTGAGCATCTGTGGGGCATCCTCAAACTGAAGGTGGAGGAGCGCAAGGTCTCTAACATCCACTAGCTCTGTGATGTCGTCATGGAGGAGTGGAAGAGGACTCCAGTGGCAACCTGTGAAGCTCTGGTGAACTCCATGCCCAAGAGGGTTAAGGCAGTGCTAGAAAATAATGGTGGCCACACAAAATATTGACACTTTGGGCCCAATTTGGTCATTTTTACATAGGGGTGTACTTACTTTTGTGGCCAGCGGTGTAGACATTAATGGAGTGTTATTTTGAGGGGAAATTTACACTGTTATACAAGCTGTACACTCACTACTTTACATTGTAGCAAATTGTCATTTCTTCAGTGTTATTTTTATTTTTAGCTTTTTGATACAAATTATACAATTTTGAATAACAACAATAGCATTACTATAGTTGTTTTAAGATATACATTACCATTCAAAAGTCTGGGGTCAATTTTTTTTTTTTTCCTCTTCTTTCATTCAGACTTAAAGACTTTTAATAATTGCTGTTCTTCTGAACTTTCTATTTATCAAAGAATCCATAAACATCAGCACAAATATTTTTTTAAATAAGAAATTATTATTAAATCCTATTGTGACACTTCAAATCACAGGAAGAAATAATTGTAATGATATTTCACAATGTTATTGTTTTTACTGTATTTTTGATTAAATAAATGCAGCACTGGTGAGTATGAGACTTTAAAAAAAAATCGTACCAACCCCAATCTTTTGAACATTAGTGTATATGCAAACGCAAATTCACAAATAAAATGAATTTATTCACACATATCAGTTTCCTTTTCTTTGAACACTGTTGTTTTCTGTTTAACACGAAGATGTCTAATACCATTGTTGGGCACTATTCTTTAGAAACCCATAGAGAAAGCAGAAAAGTGGAAATGGCTTCTCAAACTTGCCATAGGTTTTCTAATCAACCCAACACTTAAGTGAGTTAGGGACGTCTCAGAAGGTCTGTTGCAATAACCCCATTAAATAAATGGAAAAATATGATCAAATCCCAGTAGCAGTCTTAACACCAAAGTAAGGAAAATAAATGGAGTAGCTATTTGAAGCACTATTAAAAACAAGCCTCATGGATCTCTAATAACAGACTGTAAGACTAATGGCTTTATATTTATAAAATGTATATTTAGGGCTGTGAGTTCAAAATCCAAATTGGTCAAACCATTGCGTGGGCGTGGCAAACAATCGGCAGAGCTAATGGAAAGCGGGTGTGTCTTGTGGGGGTAACCCCTCCTTCCCTACCCATAATGCTCTAACCTTGTTCTTGCTCCACTCCTTGCCTCTCATACACCACACTGGCTGCTCCATCTTATGCTCACGCTCTGTAGGTTGTGACATCTGTTTAGATGACCTTGTGCATAACCACTGTAATATGCTTGCCCTCATCTCTAACAACATCTTGAACTCTCTGCTGTCCTCTCCTTCCCTGTATATGCTTAAGTTACTATTATACAGATACGACTAACACCGCCGTCTCTTTTTGTTAAAATGGTTTAACAAAAAGCTGCATGCTGGTTAATGGTTTTGGTTTTCACCTCTTTTTTTTTTTTTTTTTGTTTGTTTGTTTTTTTTTTTGTTTATATTGGCCTTTATTTGTGGTGTGTGTGTGTGTAGATATATATATATATATATATTTTTTTTTTTCTTTCAGTGCTCACATTTTTAATCCATTTTTTTTTTCTTTATGCTTGGATCACATTAAAGCTGTTGTGACTTTAAGCTTGATTTTTTTTATATATATATATATATATATATATTCTTGCATTTCATGTATTTATTTCAGTACCCTCTTTTTTTTTTTTTTTTTTTTTTTTTAAGTTTTGTTTGTTTTTGAAGTATCAGATCAGTCTATAAAATGCGAACTCACACACATGCAGATCGGGCCTCTCGATGGTAACCGAGGCCTTCCTCTCTCTCCATTTTTCTTTTTTGTCTCTCCATAAATCTATCAATCTACCTCTCTGACTGTCTCACTCCCTGATCTCCTCCTTTCGCTCTCGTTACAGCTACATACTGTTTTTTTTTTTGTTTGTTTGTTTTTTTTTTTTTTTTGTGGTGGCTCTGTTGTCATGATGATGAACTCACAAAAAGCTTGTGAAAGTTTTTGGTTTTTATGTGTATGCAAGCTCATGTCTGTGCCGTTCCTTCCCCCTTAGTTGTTTGTGCATTAATATTTCTCCCTGAGATGGTTTATATATGTATTTGTGTGCCATGATACGTATATAACCGTATGTTCCTCCCTCCTTCCTTTGAGACTGAAAGTGAGTTCGTAAACTCAGAGGTTGGTAGCGTAAACTTACATCCCTTTTAGCTGTTACCTTCACTAGTTAATTTGAGGAATGCCCCTTTTAAGATAAAGATTAGATGTTAGACTATAGACTTTAGTATGAAGTGGGTTCAATTACTCCTCCACAACAAACACTAGAGTAAAGGCTCCAGAAATGTGCCTTTTTACAGAGCCCAATGACTTTTCCTCCTCTTGTTCTTTCTATCTATCTCCCTCTGCTCTTCCTCCCTCTCTCTCCCTTCCGCTCCCCATCTGACAAGGAGTTTAAAGGTGTAGCAGATGTTGCTAATGTTGATGACAGTGAGTGAAGATGTTTTGACAGTTGTCTGGCTACCATGTGTACTCGTGACTCAGTGTGTGTGTGTGTGTGAGGAAAGCGCTTCTTATTATTGGAATATTGTGGTCTTTCTTTCCTTTCTTCCTCACATCAGGATAACATTGGGCACCGGCTCCTTCAGAAACATGGCTGGAAGTTGGGTCAAGGCCTGGGCAAAACCATGCAGGGTAAGCAAGCACCTTTCTCTGTCAAGCTCAGTCTCTCCCACTCTTACTCTCTCTTGATTTCCACCCAACAGCATCAATGCCCTATGGTTTGATCAGTTGTAAAAATGTTTTCTTTTCTTTCTTTTCTGATCTCTCTCTCTCTATTCTGTTCCAGCACACCCATTTGTATTTTTCATTTGTACTGACATCAGTGGATGTGTCTGTGAGGAATGAATTTGTATTTGAATTTGTTTGAATGGGGGAAGACAGGGTGAGATGGATAGACAGGAAGGAGTTGGTAGAATGGCATGAGGTGACATCAGATAAGCAAGTGCAGAGTGCACTAGCTTTTCTATGGTCATTATAGTCTAGGGTAGATATGGACAAGAGATGGGTATTTGAGTAATTTTGCAGTTCTGTAAAAAAAGATATTTTTATGCTTTATTATGATATTGTAATTGTTTTAAATATGTGGGAGCTTGCATCTTCACTCAGATTGCAAAAAAAGCAAGCAGAAACACGGCTGCACACTTTTATTGTGTGATATGGCATATTATAATGCAGTTAGAATGCCTCTGGAATTTGAAAATAGTCAAAAATGGCCCATTTTAGTTTTGTTATATTTATGTTAGGGCTGTTAAAATTAACACGCTAATTTTGTTTATTTTGATTTCATTTATTCAGTTTAAGGCTTTAAAAAATAATGCAGCATCTGGTTTTTTTTTTTTTTTTTTTCTGTTGTCCTTTGGCTGCGCTATAGTATAAGATCATGCTATCATTCATTCAAGTGCTATTAAACCATTGAAGTTCAATAAGAGCCAAAAAAAAAAATTCTGCTTGCCACACGTGTCAAAATTCCCGTTTTGTCGAGTATTCTCATAAGCGCAGTCTTAAATTAAAGTGTTAAATGAGCATAAAGAGTGGTGTGTCAGATCCGCGTTATGTGCGTCAGGTCTTAAAGTGACAGCAGCCTAATAAACCTTCTGCTGTCTGTTTCGTAAATGATAATCAAAGAACAAAAGAGAAAATCACGCACTGCTCTTGAGTGAATAACTTCTGTAGCTTTAATAAGGATTAATCTTTATTTAATTTATAATTTATGCAGTGAAGTCTGCGCAGTGCCTAATTTTTCAATTTCTGTATTTAGACCTACCTGAAAATCTTGTAACATTGTAAAAGTGCTTTATGGTTCAAAAACAATGAAAACAATAACTTTTTTTGTGCATTTTAGCAGGGCCGGTAAAAATCTGAACCGGCCCTACCCGACTGAGCAAGTAGGAAAAAAACCTTACCAACAATGTTCAAGTGAAGCTTAAATTGTTTCATTTACAAACGTTACATCACAGTTTAAAAATAATGGCGTCAAAACCTCAATGCATTTTCACAAAACTTAATGAGGAATATGCATTCATTAAAGCAATAACATTTTGATATAATTAAAATAAGGCTTAAAATAGAGTAGGAAAGGGTAAATGAATTTGCATTAGTCTAAAAAGTGTTTGTACTAGCAAAGTATTCAGTGTAGGAGGAGTACTTACTCATGCACATCCCTGATATGAACAGTCACACCCTAGCACTCATTCAACCTAGAATCAGTGAGAAACCGAAACACAGACTGTCATGAGATCCTCTGTGTCACACCAGATAAACGTATTCACTGTGTTCTTTTGTAGTGCTTTTGCTAAGGAAGATCAACTCTTTCATTTCTTTCTCCATCCCTTTGTCCTCTCCCAGTTCCCCCTCTACTTTCTCCCCTGCACTTGACTTATGGCCTGCAGAGATACTGTATTGATGCAGTCTTGTTGTCTGAATTCAGTGGTCATTTGGTTTGCATGCTTGTGAGAGAGTAGAATAACATGCATATGAGCCATTCTTCCCTGAAAAAGATCACTTTGTCTCTCGTTGTGCGAAGAGCAGAGATGTACAGAGTTAGATTTCATGTTGACTTTTTTTTAAGAAAAATGTACTTGTTACATTTTGGGATTTGTGGAGCATTAAAAAAAAAAACAATTACTTAGAAGGGAGTTTCTTTTCATGGACGGACAGAGTAGAGGTTAAGATTTTCCCCAAGACAGAGAGTAAAGTTAGCTTTATAAAGGCTCTGATTTTGGTCATTACTTCAGGCTGATACAATTGTTGGCAAACTGAAATCTATGTAGAAATTGACCAGCAGTTTCTAAGACACACACAAACATCTTATCACCCCAGCAGGATGCATGTGTGCAGCAGTCACGCTGCAAAGCCTGCAGGAAATAAAGCGCACAGTGAGGAATGCTAGTATGTGTCATCCTCCTAGTGCATCGGAACAAAATGTAGTGTATTATAGTCTGAAAGAATGTTTAGATTTCTGAGCACATTTCAAAAGATGTTTTTCTAGGTCTAGATCTTTCTTTTGTTCTTTCCCTTTAGCCCTCATTGCAACTTCTAAATGTGTGAGAGGTTTTGTTTGCACAGAAACATGTAAATTGATCTGCCCACATGTAAATCAGTACAAGATACTCTCAACAAGGTAAAAGGAGGCAAACCCAGCTGACACCTTTCTGACACGCTGCCTTGTTAAAATGACCTTTACAAATCTTTTTAGCAGAAAGGTTTTGATTTGAAAGAAATTGCTCACACAAATCACAGATAAAAATAATAATGGCTCTCTCTCTGGACCTCTATTGAAAGTAAACCGTGAAGGTTTGTGTCAGCTAACTTTTGCAAGGTCATTTGGCCCGTCAGGCAAGTATGTGAGTCTCTCCCTAGAGATTGCTTTTATTGCAAAAATTTGCACATGCGCACACATACACTCTAGACCACTGCCCTGCAGCTGTTAAGCTCTGCTGTTCAAGTACTGAAGTCAGTGTTGTGTAAAAGCCCAAGATCTTAATCCAGTTATCAGTGCGCATAAATGGGAAAAGCATCGTATCGGTTTTCATTTCTCCCAGTGACTGCTTCCCTCAGCATCCCATGTCAACCATAGTAAGAAAAATAACAAAATAGCAGGATAATTTTTTTTAAAGAAATTAATACTTTTATGTAGCAATGATGCATTAAATTAATTGGAAGTGGCAGTAAAGACATTTAAATTGTTACAAAATATGTTGTAGTAATATTTTACTGTTTTTACAGTATTTTTGATTAAAATAAATGCAGCCTTGTTGCATTAAAGACTTCTTTTAAAAACTTTTTTTTTTTAAAAACAGACCCCAAACTAGAGGTCGATATTTAGAAATCAGGGCAGCCGATTTATGATATATGCCTTTGTTTGTTTGTTTGTTTTTGTTTTGGGCCGATATGTTTGGACGATTTTTCTTTTTGTTTTCCCATTCACCTCATAAAATTACAGTTAAGTAATAAGAAGTTATACAGAAAATTACTTAAATGAAACATTTATTGAACATCACAAGCCTCTCCAATCAGTGCACTAAAAATAATTTATACGTTAAATATTAAATACACAAAACAGGTAATCAAATTTAGACTGTCAAATTAACTTAGTAGCCTAATTCATAGTAATAATAATACATGGCTCAACTTTTTACGCACCTTCTCAAAACTATTCTGAAGCATGCTTCTATACTGTAAGTCAAATAGCCATAATCTAAGTGATAACAAAAATAAGAGTTCACCCATTTTACACAGCCTGCTGCTCATAACTTCATAGAGTGCACTGGCCACGAGTGATGACATCGTGGAGGCTGTGTCAGACCCACAGACACATTTAATGAGGAAAGTTAATATGCACGTTTTAGCCAGAAGTTTCGTCTGAATTGCACGTTTCTACTTTCACATGCAAATGACTTGTTGCACTTATGATAAACATGGTCTGCATCAATTCTAGTAGGCTACAATATAATTACTCTTTCAAAACGGTCTGTTTTCCCCTGCCATCGTTAGTTGAAGTTGTGTGTCAACAAGGCACGGCTGCAGAGTGTGAGTTGCTCCGTCTCACACGCAGCCTCAGAGGGAGAGAAATTGTCCAGTAACGTACAGAAACAGAATTGATAACGTCAGAGTTTATCTATACAACGCAGTCTTGTATAATAATTTAGCCGCTGGGCTCGTTACCAGGTTTTGGTACCCGCGCCTACCTGTAGCCTAAACTAGAGACCTGCACGGGACGGATTTTATTGTCCCACTCTCGCAGGATTCTGTCCCGCTCCCGCAAAAAAATATATTATATTGTCAGCAAATTCCTGCATAAAAGTAGCTTACATAGATTTTTGTCTGTACATCCATGAAATATTAAGTTGTGTGTCGCCACAACATCCCAGCATAAACGCTTCCGATAAAATATTTGTTATTAAAGCATCAACATTCACAAACCACAGTTAGTTTTAACCGAAAAGTAAGCTGCATGCATGCATGGTTTGGTATGGCAGAATGCGCGCAAAGAGCGCTCCCTTTATAATGACTAAAAAACTGACATCTCAGTTCATCGCGATCTCACAAAGCTCTGTCATAACACAATGAATATATGAACAATGAATCTTGCATAATGTTTACACTTCGTGTGTTATAAAAATAGGATTTGTGAGCGCGCAAATTTCAGCACTGCATAAAAACTCTGGCGTTTTGAGTGGTAAGAGGATTCTAACAAACACCTTTGTGTTTCGTCTCCATCGCGTCTCAGAAATCAACAGATATGTCTGTGGTTGGCTTTTTTGCAATATATGAATAACAATTTATTAGTTTTTAGATATTTTATGTTTAGATATTTCTATTTTGCGGGTTCCCCCGCAAATCATTTGATTCTCCTGCAACCCGCACATGAGTGTCTCACAGCCCGCACCCGCACGCGCCCATCAAATCTTGACCCGTGCCACACTCGCCCATCAAATCTTGACCCGTGCCACACTCTGTTGCGTTGAGTCCCACGGGAGTCCCACGGGAGTCCCACGGGAGTCCCACGGGAGTCCCACGGGAGTCCCACGGGAGTCCCACGGGAGTCCCACGGGAGTCCCACGGGAGTCCCACGGGAGTCCCACGGGAGTCCCACGGGAGTCCCACGGGAGTCCCACGGTCTCTAGCCTAAACTACAGCTGGTTAAAGGCTTGCACACCCCGTCCGTGTGCAGGACGATCCACGTGTACAGCAGGGCATGTGTGAGTGACTTGAGAGCTTTAAAGCAGCAGTCCACTAAATCAGTTTTTCCGCGCTCACGGCCAAAGGAGTATACTTTGAAAGGCTTGTGTGCTCAGCTGTGCGTGAGATGCAGTGAAACGCGGGAAATGAATCGGTCCTTTATGCCGGTGGAAAGGCAATCGCACCTGGCTATTAATTGGCCTAATTTGCAGCACAATCGATCAATTGGTCGACCTCTACTCCAAACTTTTGAATGGTGTACAGACTGTTAGGATATTGTTCAAAATATATATTTGCTCTGAAATGGCTTAAAACTAGCATTTTTTGCATCGCTATTTTTGCTGATGAGGTTTAAGTTGAAGGCAATTTCCAAATATCTCCATTTCGCTCTCTTAATAACACATTGCAGTAGAAAGAGGTTATTTGCCCATTAGGAAGCTTAATGGGCCTATAAAATCACAATGATGTTCACCATATTGATCAATTGTATATTGCCAGCACTACTTCACACAGAGTCAGCGTTTCCCTAAGCGGTGACAGCAGAAACCAGAACGGCAGCTCTCTTTTTGGCCTTTGCCGTAGCAACTCGCACTCCATTGGCTGCTTTCTTAGAACTCGCACTGCGGAGAACCCAGAGGAAGTAGCCATAGCCAGAGGTTGTCATCCCAGCCAAGTCAAGTGTGTGACGGGATTAGGAATGTTTCCAGTGCTCCCCGGCACCACCCATCTGTTGGCAAGACATTCCAAAGATCAGAGTTTTTCGTCCTTTCTTGGTTGTCGTTTTCCTGTCATTACGCTGTTTGTGTTTAATACACAGAGCAGACGGAGTGTCTGAAGTTTGTTTGCAGTGAAAGAGATTTTCCAGATCAGATAAAATCCTGGTGCTTCTAGCAAGCTTTAGGAAGTAGATTAGTTCCATCTCACAGGAGAGAAATTAGGGGAGGGGTAGAGTGAGAGCTTGTGGAAAGCGTGTACACCAAATTACATGGCAGATTGCTTTTGTGGAATCCTCAGAGAAACTGACTTAAGGTTTCTCAGAAGAAAGTGACCATGCGTATGTGTGTTTTGACCCAGTCAAGTGGTCATGTTGGGAATTATTTAAAGACACTCACTCTTAGTGCAAAGGACTTGGCTGCATAAATACACAAACCCACACACAAACAAACAAACACACACGCCTGTTCACCCATTCTGGTGCTCATGCCATGGTGTTTGAACCTTTATCCTTTTCCTTTTCTCTCTCTTTTCGAAAGAGCCTTGGTACTGAGTGTGAATTTACTGAAATGTCTCCCCAAATGCTTTGAGTTTCCATTGTATTGACTCTGTTTTTTTACTCTTCTTTCTTTTTTTTTTTACTCTTGTTTTTTAGGTAAGGTTTGTAGGACCTCCCCCACTGTATGTTTGTGTGTATGTTTGAGTAAGAGTGTGTGTGTGTGCGTGTGGATGTTTTTTCTTGTAAATAATACAAAATAACTCTCCCCTTTTTACAGTGTAGCCTAACGGCCTTTCTTAGTTCTTCTCTATATATGCTTACAATCACTAAACGCTCTCTGCTCAAAATACCAGCGCTACGATTTGAAACTCATACCAAAATGGAATCAGTGAACATTTTGTAGAAATTAATTGCCCTTTTTTTTTTTTCTCTCTTGATTGTTCAGAATTTACCCATGTTAGAATAGTACTTGTATATATTAGTTTAATGTTTGTTTGGCTGCGATGGGGGTGTTTTGATTGGCTGAGAACATGAGATGGGGCCCTCTGATTGGCTGTGAACATGATTCTGCCTCTTTCCCATGATTCCCCTGAATGGCTTGCCAGAATGAGCCTCAATCTCTCGCCCATTCTCCCCCTCCTTCCGCCTTCGATCGGTCTATCTGCCTGCGTCCATTTTGTGAAGTGAATGTACACATGTGGTACATGTGGGAGTGGAAATTGTATGTGTTGAGAGTGTGTGTGTGTGTATGTGTCACCAAAACAAGGGGTGGGGGCTCAGGTGTTTTAGCTTGCAGGGAGAAGTCTTCACACCATCCCACCTGCATCCCACTTCTCCTCTTATAAATGTACTTACTTGTGAAAGCCTCACCTGACCTGACCCATCTCCTTCCCCCTCTGTCGCAGAGCATGCTGGCTGTAGAGACACAGTCTTGTTAAGCTGAGTTTTAAGCAACGCAAGAGACCACAAAACTGATTGGAGTTGATTCTAGATAAATGGTGAGATGAAAATGGCTGTGAAACAGATCTAGTCATCTAAAGAAGCCAGAGTCTGAACAATGCGCTGCTAAAAGCTCACTCACAGCGTATGCTTCTCATAGCTCGTACAGCTGCGTGATGAAGTATGTATATAACTGCCTCTCTGTCTCAGAAACACATTCACGTGGAGACTTGGACCCGCATGGGGATTGGAGAAAGGGGGGAAACGGGGAGTTGAGTGCTCCTTTTTGGATTGAGTGATGGTTTGATACATTTCTGTTGAAAGACAATCATCAAAAAGAGGGGAAATTCCTTCTTGCTTTGTCGTGGGGGAACCCAAAAGCCTGAAATTATAGTACCAGAAATGAGCAGTAAAGAGGAGTAGAGTCAGGGATGGTGAGAGGGTATCTCTGTAATCACCCAGGCCCATTGGTAGGGGGTACACCAAAGCCCCTGCCCCCAAACCCAACCCTAACCCTTTACCCCTTACCCCTGAACGCTCTCTTTGTGCCTCAATCTTCCTGCTTAACCAATTGGTGTTTCTTTTTTGCAGCATTATGATCCTGGCCATGTTGTGCTGATGGTAAACTTAGTGGTAAATGTTATTTTTACCCCTGATTGAATTGGTTATTTTTATTTTGATTTATTCTTTCATTATTTTATTTTATTTTATTTTTATTTTTTTGTTTGATTTTACTTCCCCCATTTCTTGTTTTGATATGACTCTCATCATCAGAGCACCAGTGTCAATAGGCTTAAACTGTCTCTACCTCTCTTTGTATTAGTCTTCATTCTGCTGCCCGTCTCTTAGTGTTCAACATGCATTCTTCTAGAACACTCTCATTCTGTTTGTTTTCAGTTTTTTGGGGGATATTTAGATTCACTTCCCCTTTTTTGTTGCATTGCACCCTTTTCATCCAGTCTCGTTATGTTCTTTCACTGGAATGCATAATGCTAGTCTTGACCTCACATTGTTCGCAACGACTGATTGTTTGGGAAGGAAAAAGAATTAGTTGATTTGGGGGCCTGATTTTGGGATTCCCTCCTACCTTTTAGGAAAAATTCTCAGACATACTGTAACCTCTGAGATAATCAATGCTAATCATTACAGGAACATACAGGACATTCCATGTTTCTGATTAGATATGGTAGAATGTTAAGACACTATAACCTGATACATAAATTTTGGTTAAGTATCTAATTTAAATGAAGCTCATTTATTATACACAGTTTCTCTGTTTTGTTAATAACCTCTCTTGTGCACCCTGGTGGTAGTATGAATACCTCAGTGCACTTTCTTGGGAGGCTCTGGTGGGGGCTGGAATCCTTTCAGGCCCTTATCGTTCCGCACATGCTCCTTTATTTCTTTATTACAGGAACAATTATACCACTGGGCTGAAGCTCCAGTCCTCTCTGCCACAAATTAGACAGTTTCAAATATCCAAACGTTAATGCATCTCTTTCTGCTCAAGGGCTAGGACTTAATGTGTTATCTTTGTTGACTCAAACACAATTTCTCAAAATGTATTTGCAATACTGATGCCTTAATTTAGAGAATATTCTTCTTTTGTTAGTTCAGCAGGGTGAGAATAAAGTCAACTATACTTGCTTGTTTTACTCGGTTTTTAAAGTTTCTCAAACAAGTAATAGGCAACGGTCATTTATTATTAAACTGATAATACGATATGATTAAATAAAATACAAATTAATTGATATTACAATTATGGCCAATACCAATGGACTGAAATTATTTTCATGGTATGGCCAATATTGAAATTGCATACCATTTTGAAATCACTAATTTACTTTTTTTTTTTTTGTTAAATTCCTAGTCCTTTTTGCTTTAAGTTGCTCCTGATGTTATTCACAATTTTTTCTTGCCTTTTGTCATTTACATCAGCCCAAGGGTATGAACTGATCCTGCTTTTAAAACGTGAACAACTTCCACCCCCCCCCCCCAAAAAATTGACAAAAAAGAGGAAGACTGACAGAAAAAAAAAAACTGAAATCCAAACGATTGATTGGAGTCTGATTGACTGTGACCATGGTGCTAGCCTGTGCAGCCGCAAATTAGTATGACTTCTGTTGTTGTGCCTTTTCTCCTTTATTTGAAACCCCCCCCCACCCTTTCCTGTCTCTGTGTCTGTATGTTTGCCACCCCCACCCCATCCCCACACTCTCCCAGGTAAGTACATCCTTTCCCCAACCCTGCACTGTCACCATGGCAACCTCTGGCCTTTGACGTCACTCTGCTGCTGTAGCTCAGTGCTTGTGTCCTTATTCTCTCTGTTCTCCGTCTTTCACTCCCTGTGTCTCTTTCTTTCTTTCTTTCTCTCACACTCTCTCTCTCTCTGCTTCGTTTGGCTGGTTATGAGTGGATTAAGCAATTATGTGTCAATCTTCAATGTAGTTTTGATTGTCTTTTTTTCTTTTGTTTCATTCTGATTTGTGTTCATTTTTTCTGATGTTACTTTTCCTCTGATCTAGGTCTTTTCACAGCTTGCGTATATAAAACATATGACAGGCTATGACTATCAGTAAAAGAAAGTACTATCTCAAGATATCATATGGGACATGAACCTCATTTGTATCCAGGTGTGGCCTGCAGCCAGGTAGGAAAGTTGAGCAGCTCAGAGAGAGACTAGACCTAGATAAATGGGTGTAAAGAGGCGAATATTATGAGACACACACTTTGGATCTGGTAGTCAGTGTTGTCGCAGTACTGTGAAAAGATGCAGTGAATGCTGATATCTCCTCCCTCTCTTAAATACGTCTGGCAACCCAATGTTAAAAACATGAGTTGGACTGAACACAATCCATACTGCATTGAGACTTGACTAAAAAGAGAGGGAGGGCGATAACAGAAAAAAAGTGAGGAAGAAAGTAAGTGAGAAATAAGACAGGCCCTTAAGCAGGCCACTGTAGGGACACTGCGGCAAATTCAGTGAAATCTTCAGTCCAACATTCCCCTCCTTGTTTTCTGTCCCTTGCTTCTTTCAGTGGAAGCTTCTTGTACTTTTTTCAGTGTATGCAGTTCATTACAAAATTAATTGGCAGCAAACTCAAACAGTAAATGATTAAACTAGCCTTAGTTATATTGCAGCACCTGGAATGGCCTTTTAGAGGAGAGCTGCACATGAAGCTGTGAGAATGGCTAGAGTTTGGTTCACTGTAGCTTTCTGGTCTCTTGCACTTGAAGGCAGTCTCTCTAACCCAGCACCCTGTGCTCTAAGCAGGCTGTCCCGCCCCGAGTTTTCTCTTATATCTGAACAAAAGTCTAACCTCTGTCCTATGTCTCTCTCTCTGCCTCTCGCCCCCCAACCTCATAGGACGAACTGACCCAGTGCCCATCGTCCTCAAATATGACGTCATGGGAATGGGGCGAATGGAAATGGAGGTGAGAACATTGTTGCTTGTCCTTTCTTTTCATAATAAATGTTAATTTTAATGTATGCTCCTCTAATCTCTGTGTGCACTTGTGCCCACAGCTGGACTATGCAGAAGATGCCACAGAGAAGCGTCGGGTGTTGGAAGTGGAAAAAGAAGACACAGAGGAACTGCGTCAAAAATACAAGGTGAAATTCTATGACCGCAACAAGGTTCATTGCCTTTTTCTGTTAGTCTTAAACATTTCTGTCAAACCTACACATGTAATTTCTCTTTCCTTACAGTTCTTCCCATATTTGTCGTAGATTAAATGCAAGTCTTATCTAGTTAAAATTCAGTGAATGTTTGAGATCGATTTGTCACAGTCACTTCTCTTGGATGGATACAAAGCTTCTCTTGTTCCACTGGAGCTCAACCACATACAAACAAGCATACAAAAACATCATTGAGGATAACTGGGTAACCTAAGTGGAGTGTGTCTCTCTCTAAAGCAATTTGAGGTTATAAGCATGCTTATAATTGTCTTTAACATTAACATGTTGATATACCTTTCCCCCAAATGCCAAAAGTTGCCTATGAAAGCCAGTTTTCCACACCCAATCAACCTGATTCCAATTAATGTTTCATGATATGTTGTTCTGTGTTTTGTAGGATTATGCAGAGAAGGAAAAAGCCATTGCTAAAGCTCTAGAGGAACTGAGGGCCAACTTCTACTGTGAACTGTGTGATAAGCAATACCAGAAACATCAGGAGTTTGACAATCATATCAACTCCTACGATCATGCACACAAGCAGGTAGGAGAGATTTCACTTAGGCATGACTATACTGAACAACATTTGAACATGTCATAATTTTCTTCACATTCAACATGTCTTTTTCAGATGTGCAGCCCAGATTGTAACACTTTCAGGAAGTTTTTATTTCTCTCTGTCTAATCCTACAGAGACTGAAGGAGCTGAAGCAGAGGGAGTATGCTCGGAATGTGTCTTCTCGTTCCAAAAAGGATTGCAGAAAACAGGAGAGGATGCTGCGGCGGCTTCATGAACTGGCCGAACAGAGGAAACAGCAAGACCAGTAAGTAAAATTCTGAGTCTGTCTTCTAAGTGTTGCCAGTTGTAGCAAATGGTCTCATTCTTTAATTTATTTTACAGTGTCCCTGGTAGTGGCCCTATGTTTAAGACCACCACAGTGGCAGTAGATGGAGAAAAGGGGGAAGACTCCATGGATGGTGTGCCTATGACAATGGATACCAACACAGAGGCTATTGAAGATAAGGGAATCTGTAGTGTTAGTGGTCAAAGCTCCCCTAGAACAGGCCCTACCATCAGCTTTGGGTTTAACAAGACTAGCTCTTCTCCAACACCCTCTGGAGGCTCACAGGCACCCAAAGTCAGTGTCTCCTTCTCTTTTGCTAAAAAAGCCCCAGTCAAACTTGAGACAGCTGCAGCTTTCTTTGCAGACCATGGTGAAGAGACAGTGGAAGGAGAAGAAGGTCAGGAAGAGGGAGGAGAAAAGACTGGAGGAGAGGATGTAGGTGTAGCATCTACCACTGATATCCCCCAAACAGGAGGAGGAGGAGTGGGTGGTGGAGGAGGAGGAGATGGTGGCGGTGGGGGTGGGGGTGGGGGTGGTGGTGGTGGTGGTAGTGGGGGTGAGGGTGAAGAAGAGCAGTCACAACCAGATGATGGAGGAACCCTGGCCTCCACTTTGAACAAGTTGAAGATGATGATGAAAAAGGAGGAAGGTTACTCTGGACAGGAGCCACAGTATTACCATTACGTACCTCCTGCACATTGTCGGGTCAAGCCCCATTTCCAGTTTCTGCTTTTCATGAAGGCTACAGACCAGTGTGATAGCAAGGAGGATGAGGATGGAGCGAAAGATGAGAAGGCAGCAGCAGGTAATGTTGGAGAGCAAAAACATATCAAAGTCAGCAGCTGCACATCTGAAAAAGACCCTGAAAATGAACCTGCACAAAACTC
The DNA here is from genome assembly GCA_037101425.1 of Elopichthys bambusa. Lineage (NCBI taxonomy): Eukaryota > Metazoa > Chordata > Actinopteri > Cypriniformes > Xenocyprididae > Elopichthys > Elopichthys bambusa. The sequence continues at coordinate 28,425,753 of CM074435.1, forward strand.
AAATCCCTCTACCACATTAGCTAAAGTGAACACAGAGGAAGAATCGGGTAGTACAGCTGCAGGGCAAAGTGATACAGCCGTAGTAGTTAGCTCGTACCAACCAGCTGATGCCAAACAAGGGATATTAGAGTCTCCAGATACAGGTCCCCGTATGCCAACTGGGCCTTTCTTTCCTGTGCTAAGTAAGGATGAAAGCACTACCTTGCAGTGGCCTTCTGAATTGTTGGAATTTACTAAGGCTCAGCCATCTCTCTCCTATAGTTGTAATCCTCTTTACTTTGACTTCAAACTGTCAAGAAACAAAGGAAACTGGGCAAGCAAAAACAGCAAACCTGCCAAGGCAGTTAGCACTGATGGACAAGAGGGGTCTAAGCCTGAAAACACAGACAGTACTCCTGACACTAGTGGAGAGACATGCACTGCTACATCGGTTGCAGGACCCAGTACTGTTCAAAAAGAACAATCTTTATTGAAAGATTGTGCTGAGAGCGAGAACAATGAGCAGAAATTACAAAGTAATGAAGATGTGTCTGCAGGGTCTAAGAAAAAGAAAAAGAAGAAGAAACACAAGAAGTCAAGCAAGCGTTCCAAACGTAAGGAAAAAGCAGCAGTGGAGGGGGAGTTAGAGAATGAGACACCAGGAGAGAAAGCAAAAAAGAAAAAGAAACATAAAAGAAAGAAAAGCAAAAATAAACCACGTGGCACTGATGAAATTGAAGCAGAGGGAGGTGGCAGTAAGGAAAAAGAGAAAGACAAGGATGACAAAGATGGAGAATCCACTGCTCAGTCATCAGGAGTAAGCACATCCCTTGAGGGAGGAAAGAGAAAACGGTCCCACAAAATGTCTGGAGTTGAGGAAAGCAGTGTAGGAAAACCTAGCTCTAAAGAGGAACACAATGGTACTAAACGTCTTAAATCTGACACCAATACACCTGCTGCCTCCTGCTCTGCCTCAGCCCAAAAGAGCTTAAGTGGAGGTCGACCTCCAAGCAGTGACAGTGAGGAGGATGGAGGATCATCCTCTCAACGTTCTCGACCAGCTCGCCGTCGCTCCACACCACCACGTGAGCAGCGCAGACACCGCAGTGATGATTCTGGACGATCACGTAGTAGGTCTTCTCGTCGAGGAGACCACAACCATAGACGCCACAGAGGACAAAAGTCACGCACTCGATCCTACTCAAGTAGCTCAGAGCGTTCCTCAGCAGGGAGCAGTGCTTACAGTCGCCGTAGCCATAGCTACTCAGACAGTTACAGTGACTACAGTGATGAAGAACGTCGCCACAGATCAAGAATACCCTCCTCAGACTCAGACTATGAGAGGCGTGATAGTGGGCGATCTCACAGGCGACATTACTCCTCATCTTCTTCAGAGGAAGACTCACGTTCACGTTCACGTTCACATAGCCGCAGGAAACATCATCGGCGGAGACACCAGCGGAGCAGTAGTCGCAGCTCCAGTCGTAGTAGTAGGAGTAGCAGCGCCCGTTCCTACAGACGCAGCAGCTACAGTCGCAGCCGTAGCTCTGCCAGTCGTTCATCTAGCTCTACCAAGGGCTCTCCACATCGACATGGTCACAGCAGGCGATCTGACAGCTCAACACGGCGACGGGATTTCAACCGATCGCGAATCTACCGTTCCCAGTCTCCTAGGTCTTCTTCCCGCACACAATCCCGAAACAGCAATTCTTCATCCGTACAAGGAACTAGAGGTGGTGGTGGAGCTTCCTCAAAGGAGGGTGGAGGTGCTGCAGAACATCGAAATTCATTCACAGCTCGACAACTCTTGGAGAAAATCCAATCTCGAAAAGGAGGGGATGACTCTGGTACTGGCACTAAGACAGGCATCAAGATCAAGGACCCTCCACAGGGATACTTTGGGCCCAAGCTCCCCCCTGCCCTTGGAAACAAAAGTATGTTGTCCCTTTTTGGCAAGCTCCAAGCAGGAAAGAAGCCACCATTACTTCCTCTTACACGTTTAACCGAGAGTGAAAAGTCTGAACAGGGGAAAAATTCTGATAGTAATGAAGTGATCCTGGTAGAACCCATCCGTGAGTTTCCCCCACCACCTCCTCCACCTCAGCCACCAGTTCAACAACAGCAACAGCAACAACAACAAAAGCAGCAATTGGAGGAGGCTGTATCAAATGCTGCAGTGCCCGAGGAGACTAGACATCCACCCTCAGACCCTCCAGCCCTTCATGAGTCTCAGCCACAATATGAGCAGGATCCAGCAATGATGATGTCACAATACCAAGGTGAGCCAAGACAAGACCCCAGTAACCCCATGTTGGACGGGCATCTAATGGGGCCCGAGATGGGACCGCAGCCTTCTATGCACGCCTACCCTGGTTACCCCCCTCCCACAATGGAGGATGGGGACATGGGCATGGAAGCTGAAGAGGATGGTCTTGCACCTTTAGAAAGTCAACCAATCACCTTTACCCCAGAGGAAATGGAGAAATACAGCAAGTTGCAGCAAGCAGCTCAACAGCACATTCAACAGCAACTGTTGGCCAAGCAGGTGAAGAGCTTCCCCTCAGCTGCAGCTGCTGCAGCGGCAGCTAACTTGGCAGCAGCGGCTAACCTTGCCCCTGCACCGCCGCCACCACCAGCTGCACTGCAGCCTATCCACATCCAGCAACCTACAGTTTCTGCAGCTTCTGCTACCTCTATTACCACAGTGCAGCACGCCATCCTGCAACACCACGCTGCTGCCATGGGCCTTCATCCCCATAATCCACATCATCCCCACCCTGCCCATGCCCAGCTAGCCCAGGTGCACCACATACCTCAACATCATCTAACCCCTATCTCCTTGTCACCACTGGGCCATTCTTTGGGCCATTCACTGGGTCACTCTTTAGGACACACTGGCCTGATTCCAGCCCACCACACTGCCTTCCTTTCAGGCCAGCCCATACATATTATACCAGCCTCTGCTCTTCATCACACCCCTCTTGCTCTACACCACATCCCCCATGCTGCCCTTTACCCAACGCTTTTTGCCCCTCGGCCAGCCTCTGCTGCGGCAGCGGCTGCTCTACAGCTACACCCACTTCTGCATCCTATCTTCTCAGGGCAGGACCTTCAGCACCCTCCAAACCATGGCTCCTGAAAGTCCGGCTTCTCTCAAAGAGAAGGCCTGGCCAAGCAGCGTGTAAAGCTGAAGAGTTTTAGCTAATGGGTGGCTCAGTCTGGTGACCCATAGTCCTCCTCTGTCCTCTGCTACCTTAGGGTGACCTCAACAGGGCTGTTTAGGAGTGCATTTAAATTGAGGACAGAATAAGATCTTGTCTGCCTTTTGAGATTGCAATGTTATGAAATTGTATGTCCTGAACCAGGAGCTAGGTTGGTTGGTTAAGGTATGTAACACAAGGAGTATGAGTTGGTTTATAGGCCAAGACATGTATCTTACAACTAGGAAACCACTGGCGTATCGTTTCATTTTGTATGGTATGTCCATTTTTTTTTTTTTTTTTTTTTTTTTCCTGACGTGTTTCTTGTATCCAGAAGCTCACTTGCTGAAGCCATAATCAAGATCTTTGTTGTGGGCTTTTAGCGTGGTTGTATACAGTTGATAATAGGTGGTCTTTAAGGGTCACTTTTGGAGATTTAGTTTTTTGTGTACTAAGCATTCATGAAAGTTGCAGAGTTTAAGAATTAACACATTGTATGAATATGCAAAGATACACTTAAGCCTGCTATTCAAAAACCAGGCTGTGATAAACTGATGATTGGTTTGCTGTAAGATTATCATATTTGGTCATTTTCAGCACACCAATCATCAAAAACCATTGTACTATACTCTGATCAAAGGGTATCACGAAACATGAACAAGATTATTAAAATAAAAGCCATACTCAGCACTCAACAGTGTTAAGCTATTTTTGCTGATTGGTTGTAAATCAATATAAATTATCTGAAAATAGTGGACGAAAGAGGCATCGCACATGTTGATGTCAAAAGTTTTTATAATGTCACAGGCAGTTGAAACTGTATAACAAGTTACACTTTGGGATTTGAAGGTTCCCATCCCTTATTGAAATTGTGAAATCTTGCACTGAAAAAATGTACATTTAAGATGCTGTTTTTGCATCTTGTAACAACTGTATGATTGTAGTATTCTGCAATAATTTTATTTTCTATTTGATTTTAAATTATTATTTTTGTTTTTGGAAAATGTTTTCTTTCTGTACAATTAGTTAAATGTAAATAAAGTTAATGTAGTGAAACTGTAAAATAAAGATTTGTAACACCCATTTAAAATGCTAATAAAAAATAATGAAATGGGGGGAAACAAGCATATGTAAACATGAATCAGGGCTGGTACTACAGAGGTCAGGAGTGTGTTTGGACAGTGGAGGGGACAGAATGTGGCAAAACTTTTGGTGACGTACTGTAAATGGCAGCAATGACATTAGCTTTTTTTTTTTTATTCCTCCTCAATGCATCAGCAAATAAAAACTTTGACTTGTAATTCTGGTGTACAGGTATGATTTTTTTTTTTTGTTTATTCATGTTTATATGATGTAGTATTAAAACGTTTTTTCATTGAATAAAAATGTTCCTAAAGCAAACCGCCCTTAACAGCCTCAAGTGCATAACTTTGCATTAAGATTTAGGTTAACTTATAATAACATTCCAAAAAAGCCTTGGTTTGAACATCAGCAGGACATGAAGTTTGCACTTAAAAAAAACAGGAAGATATAGAAATGCAAATAAATAAAATTGCACTTTAACGTCAGGCTATTTTGTTTTGCCAACCACCATGACCTGTCCCTCACTGTTTAGTGGTGAACCCCGGGAAGTGCAAAACCAGCTGCAAGCCATCAGAAAAAGGCAACAAGTGAATCAAATTGCAAGGTCATCTGTGCTATATGTAGAAATAACCTGATAAAATAATAGTCTTTGTTTAACCAGTCACGTGACAATAAAAGTAGCCTAGATGCGTATCTTGACCCACTATGAAAGGTTCTATTGGCCATGTCCAGTTACTGATTAATAACCTTTTGTCAGTGTTACTAGTCAAACTAAGGCATTTCAAATTTTGTTACAAGTTCAAGTTAATTTATGTGGATTTCAATGTTATCTTTATTGTAGGTAGAATTTAGTGATATATTTACTAAGGGTTTGGTCAAACAAACCCTAATTTAACGCCACAATGAAGTTCACCCAAGTGACGTCAATTTTACAGCTGTTGATTTCAAACACTAGATGGCACTGTTGGATGCTAAATCACTCGCCGTAGATAGAGTTTTCACCAGGAATTATATAGAGGAAGAAGTAATTATTTATATTAAATGTCATTATCTTTCAATTACAAGTGCGGCCTGCTTGTCGGATTACAGAGGCGACTTTTTAATACCTTAAAATACGTGTTTGATCAAATATAAGCATTAGCTGTGTGCATTTGTCTTTAATCCTTTCCTAAACTATATTGGAAAAGAACTGCAGATGACAATTTTTCTACTTTCACATAAATTTTATCACATTTTCACACACAAAAATCATGATTGAGCATTACTATGAACATAATTAAAATAAACTAATGCTCAACTAATGATATTAGGAGGTGACGGTATCTTGGTCAACAGCACATGAATTTCAGCAACAGTGGCAAAAACATAAATGATACATGACTGTTGCAGGAGGACATTGTTGAGGATTCTGCTGCTAGGGTCCTGAGCGTGTGTGAATGTGCGCACACATAGCGTCAAGATCCATGCAGCAGATGTCCAATAAGACGTCTCATTTCCTGTTTGCCAGGGGCTGTGGCTCCTGCTTAGATCCAGGCATAGACAGTTTAACAGTATGAAACAAGTTTTACATTTTAGGGCAGCTGGGTGTATATGGGCGACGAGTTTATTGCACAAAAACTTAAGAATCTGTATTTACAGGTTTGAAGTGTTAGGAATAACAGTACAAAATCAGTATTGAATAACCAAACATTTTGGTTTGTTCTCCAAAAGATGGCGATGAAGAGCCAGATATCGGACCATTTTAAAAGTACATTTTAATGACTATTTGCTCTGACACCATCAGCAACAGCCAAACTGAACTATAAGACTGATCTTTTTAATTCAGACTAGCAGAGACTGTGTTTAAACTGCTTATTTAAAAATCAGCTGAGCAGAAAGTTATGAAAGGATTCAATGTCTTTTCAAATACAGTAGATGAAGAAATAGAGACACAAAAGATTTGTGAAGATACTGACAGTCGTCCTGCAAAGCAGCAGTTGTGTGACTTCCTTCAGCACACATCTGCAATTTTCACAGATGTGATGCATGTACCATGAAAACCGGAATGAGCCACTGATGAGATCAAGGAGCAAGGTTGGCTAAAGCTGGGAAAGTTCAGCTAAGGTATTTAACCACCAGGAACATGACAAAGCAAGTAGCCAGCATTCCAGCCATCATGATGAACTTGTCCTGTGTTGCTCGCTTCTCAATCAAACGCATGACCGTGTTCGACAAACCCAACATGTTTGCGACATCCAACATCTTTTTATGGGTACCCTAAGAAAAGAAAAAAAAAAAAGAAGGTTACCAAATCTGCAGATTTCTTAGTAGCGTTTTTTAACACACTGAGCAACAGAAACATTCATTCACTCAGTAAAACATCTGAGGTACACATCACCCCCCATTTCCCCAAAACCACTGTCAGAGATGGTCTCTCACGCTCTGTGATAATCAAGAGGAGCTTCAGGAAGAGCACATACTCCTCCCTGGAAACACACAGTCATCGTCTATGTGCATGCATGACCTCAAACCAGTGTTATTATTGTTTAACGTTTTCATTAATTGACAGGGTTCCTCACATTTTCCATTTCAAAATTCCATACTTTTCCAGACTCAAATTTCCAAACCTCCTTCCACACAATTTTTCAGACCATATTTAACATACATGGTTCATACAGCATTATTTGTGGAATATAGTAATCATCGGTAAATATTTTTATATTCTCCGTTTTTTGTTTTTTTTTCATTGGTTTTCTCGAAGTGATGACGTTTACATGATGAAGAAACCTTAAACGCTTTATAACCTGCATATATTCACCTCGGACACATCAGTTTGATACTGTACTTGTGATTTGATTTTGCAAGATCACCAAACAGCAAAGTACTCTGATTTAGAGGATTGTTCGCTCCTTTCTCCGTTGCTGATTTGAGTGGCACAAGCACATTCGTTTAGTGAAGCTCAAAAGAGACCTGCTTGATTATTTACTGCCTGATTAATCATTAGGCAGAAAAAATTATTTTTAGAAATTCTTCATTTTATATTCCAGAAAACTGAATAAGGGCAACAGTCTAGAAACACAAATATTTTTCCCTACTCGGTTTTCTTTTTTCTATACTTTTCCAGACCTGGAAATTATGCAAATCAAATTCCATACTTTTCCAAACTGCGTAGGAACCCTGCACTGAAATAAAATAATATAATAAATATTAGATGAAAAACTTTAAACTAACTAAAACTGAAATCAAATAAATCTAAATAGAAATATATAAAAATAAAAATTACTCAAGCATAAACTAACATTAAAAGCTTATTCAGAATGTGAATAACTAATATAATCGCATATAAATAATGCTAAAATATCACTGCCTCAAACATCTACTGTTGAACAGTTATTTACTTTTAAATGGATCAATAGATGTATTGTTTTTCCTCAATCTTGTATACACTTCATTTGGCTATCATTAAACTGCCATCGGCGCTTTATCAGCAATCAGTCAAGCACTATTTGAAATGTTTAGAAACACCCTGATAAGAGGATAAAAAAAATTCCCCTTCCTGGTCTCCAATGAAATCCGCCCTGTATGTGTCACACAGACCTTAAGCGTGCTCCTCTGGTCTCTCAGGCCATTAAGGATGCTGGAGCCTGAGCCCAGCAGGTCGTCCATTCCTCTATGAGCGTTTTGTAGACTGCTATTAAACTGCAGGGTTTCATCAATAGGGATGGAGGTGTCTGCATCCTACACAAAAAAAGCGCACAGCACTGTGAAAATCATGCCTTCTTTGTAGTGTGATGCTATGTTTATAGACTGATGAGTGATAGTGAAACAGTTTGGGCAAGAAGTATGTAGAAGAACGTGTGTGTGGTCTACTGACGTTTGTTGTGAAGCTTCGGCTCAAGAGCTCCTCTCTTTCTCTCTCCTGAGCCTCGCGAGCATAACGTCTGTGCTGGAAGTTCCTCAGGGCTGTCTGAAGATGCTGCACATCATACTTTAGCTGATCAACACGCCTACAGAAAGAAAAACACAGTGAGTGTCTTTTGGACCACACAGCAGCCAGCAGGGATTATCTAGTGATGCAATAGCTGTAAAGTACCTGCTCATTTAAGTATTCTTTTAACTGAAATGCCATTTAGTTTTAGTCATATTTTAGTCATCTGAATTGTTTGTCTAGCTTTAGTCGACTAAATATATGAAGAAATTTTGCTCTCAGTAACAGCTAAAAATACATTTTGAATAAAAATTTTCACATTTTATTTACACCGCTCAACGGTAAGGATGATACAAAGGCTCAGAACTAGTGTAGGAGAATTTCAGACCAGTTATTGGAAATGTGTCCAGCTATTATTGAAAATTAATCTAAAAAATCTTTTTATATTTATTAGTGATGATTGTGATATTTACATGGACTGTTTTAATTACTGTTAAAAGTTAGTTTGTACAGTCAAACCAAAATGATTCAGACATTTTTTTTATATTTTTGATATATTTTAGTGGGTGCAGGGCACTATAGTTCATTTATGTATGTGAGGATAAACTGTGACATATTATACCCAAAAATTCTTCATACAGTGTACTACCAGTAAAATTGATTAAAAAAAAAATGTGTATATATATATTACATAAAAAAAATTACACAATTTTTTAAAAATTATTTTTTTAAATTAGATCAGATTCTTATATATTTTTTAAATAATTAAAAAAAGAAGTAAAATTTATACTAATATATATATATATATATATATATATATATATATATATATGTGTGTGTGTGTGTGTGAATAAAAATATGCAAATATGCTAAAAATAAAATGTCTTTTTAAAAGTTTTCATTCATTACAATTCATTTTATATATATATATATATATATATATATATTTTTTTTTTTTTTTTTTATTATTTTTTTTAATTTAATTTAAATGAACTAATGGGCTGACTGGGCCAAAAGACAAAATCCTCATTGTTCACTTGTTTTGACCAAATACAGAAAAGCATGTATGTATAAGAACAGATATAGGTCTAAAGATCACTCAAATTATAGAAGCTTCCTCCGTTACAACAAGGATTCCCATTGTTAGACCAACTTACCAACATTAACCTGGATTGTGAGAAGATTGTTGTTTCTGTGTATTCTGTGTTTGAGGTCATGCACACACATTGTCATACAGGCACTCTTAAGGAAGCGTCTGTACGATATTCAGTGTTTTGTGAGTATAACAGGTGTGTTGGCCTCAGGTGTGTTTGTGTAGTGCTTTAGCCAGGCTTTGCCACACACGACAGGAATGTTGGTGATGACATGACTGCAGACGGAATGTTTTCACTGGATCTCACTGCCACGGGGCGAGCACACAACACAAACACTCCTAACCGTCATCACCTCACATCACATCACATCATTCTTCATTTGGCAGTGGCTTTCTTATTCAAAGCAACTTACATTATGTATTTCCTACAGGGACAATCCTCCAAGAGCAACATGGCTTCCCATGGTGGACACGATTGCGGTAGTTCATGAATCTTTTGATCTTTGAACCTACAACGCTGAGGTAGTCTATAGTCCAGCTTCCACTTACTCACATACTGGACTGCTATCTATGTGTGGTTAATGATCAAATTGGATTCCAGTTTAATCTTCTGACAGGAAGGATATTTTGCTCTAGTTGACAATTCTTTAGAAACCAACATCTGATCAAGACAAGGACTGGATTCAAAAAGGCACTAGTGGATATTTTTACTGATGCACTCACAGTTTGGCATTTTGGCGTCGGTTTAGCGGCTCTTTACTGGCTAGTATCTCGAGTCGCTCCAGCTGATTAAAGATCTGATCAATTCTGGCTTGAAGTTCATTCTCAAGTACTGCAAGAAACACAAGCATCAGAAAATATAAGTACACAAATCAGTACATCACAAAATTCACTTACATTAACATTCAAGTTGATCAAAAATAACAGTAAAAACTATAATATTATGAAATATAATTAATATTTAAAATAACTCTTTCTATTTTAATATATATTAAAATGTAATTGATTAACTATGAATTCATTACTCCAGTCTTCAGTGTCACATGATCCTTCAGAAATCATTATAATATGATTGGCTGCTCAAGAAACATTTATGATTATTATCAATGTTGAAAACAGTTGTGCTGCAGAAAACATGATACATTTTTTTTTCCAGGATTTTATTGTTGAACAAAAAGTTCAAACAGAAATAGTTCTTGACTAGCTCAAATAAAAAAATATTGTAACAAATGTCTAGATGTCAATTTACATCAATTTAATGCATACTTGCTGAATAAAATTAATTTCTAAAAAAAAATAAAAATAATAATAATAATAATAAATATATATATATATATATACACACACACACACACACACACACACTATCCATTTTAAATGCTACAATTGTAAATACATTTAAAAAAGATTTAGCACTAAATAAGCAACAGGTACAGATGGACTCGAGCACTGACATGCAGAACCACAGATCGGGAATGAGTGCAGATTTCTTGGAGAGAACCACAGACTGGTGGGAAAATTTTAATCACACAGTCTGCCCTGACCCCCACCCACTGAGACAATGCAATCTCACAGTGGCTTTCACACAGACGAACGTATGCATATGTTACGCATCCTTCCCGCCAATGACATCTCATATGATGTCATCAGTATGGGTAGGAGACGGTTATCTTATTCAGACTCACTACAGAGCCACAACACCACCTCAAACACACACAAACCACACCACTCCACACTTCACACCCTCCTGTCCAGCATCCATTCTCCATGCCCCCCACCCCATCACTCCTCCCTGTCCTTCCTGCCATGGCACCAGCCTGGCTCTCTGCATGAGCTCCACCTCTATAGAACAATCAGCTGGTCACAGTGGCACTACAAATGACTCTGTCTGCTGCTTTAAAGTAGATCGGCTGGACCTAGTTTACGTGTGGTTTTACATCTAGGTTATCTGAACACAAGTAGAAAATACTGGCATAAACGGGGTCAATACATTTCTGAAATTACATTAGGAGGTCGTGAAAAACACATGTAACCACACAAATTTCAGAGTTACATCGGTACACAGGTGTAAACAAGGCCTAGGACAGCTGCTGATCAGGACTGGTTATATGTCACATTATTATAACTGGTGTTACTTGGTGCGCTTTCTCAGTTCTTCAATATGTTGCAAGAGAATAAAGGTGTGAATTTATGTAGGGATTAAAATATAAACAAAAAATGGGCATAGTTATGGGCACTGCCACAGAAACAACTAATTTCTGAGTGCAGGACCATCAAACAGTTCAGAGTAGGAAGATACGAAACACGTCTCAAAAATCGTTGTCTCATGACCAAAAATATGTTTTACAGTCAATGTAATGCTACAATATTGACATTCTGGTACAATAAATACTGGCCTATACAACAACTGGCATACACTTGGTCATGACCAGATTTATAAGTAAAGTCAATTTTCAAAAGCAGCTTTACAAGAAAAATCATAATGTTAATGTTTATAATATCTTAATGCCTTATAGTTGCATTTAGCAGTTAAGATTTTGCTTATATATATATATATATATATATATATATATAATGTCCGTGCTTTGTTTTGTCTCAAGATGCACACCAGTACATTTTTTCCTAAGGTATGTTTATAAAAGCTACTTAAAAGCCCTAATTGAACTAAGGCCTAATTCTGGCTTAATCTAAACCTTGTCTGTAAAACTGGGCCATAAAGGTAAAGGTTTAAAGGTATGTGTCTTATTTGTATCCTATCATCTCTGTGGGAATGGGTATCTTGGTACAATATCTAGCTATTGTAAGCGCACACACACACACACACACACACACACACACACTCTCACATACACTGACTTACAGTGGACTGACTGTCGGTCTGTTGTCTCCAGTCGTCCCATCTGAGACTGAACCTCCTGAATTTGTCTGCCAGTGAAAGACACGGATGTGCGAGAAGAGAGAGAGAGAGAGGGTTAAACACACTACATTAAGAAAGTCATTATTCGCTGTTGTTAGAGACATTAGGGTACTTCAGCTTCATATGGATGTCCCGCTATTTAGTGTGACGTCTCTGCTTTCAGACAGATGATAGCATTATACATGCTTTACCTTATAGTTTAACCTCACACTAAACATCGGAGATACCATAATTAGGCATAATATCAACCAAAAAAAAATAAATAAATAAATAAATAAAATAGATTCATTAAAGAGAGCGAGAGAGAGAAAGCAAAGCAACATCTTTAATTAACGGATGCTGTCAGACCAAACAGCTTATCACATTTCCATACAATAGATTTCAAAGAGCTTTTTATTTGTTACATGTTGTACCGAACTTATGAAAACGTTCAGCATTCAGGCTAATAGTTCATTTTACTGGTAACGTAAGCCAGCTAATTTATTTCAAAATGATGAGAAGAATGAACAAACTCACTTATTGGTCTGATGGTAAAGCATCTCCATCTTCAGTGATGGTTAAAGGCGCCACCAAAAATACGGCAAAAAAGAAAAGAAAATTAAAATAAAAAGCTTCTAATCGAAAGTTATGCAATGTTTTATCATCCGTTTCGTTTAGTTTCACATATCGCCGTCAAGCATACACGTCACCAAGGAAAAGGACCTCTTTTAGGCGCCCTCTCAACCGCCTGACTGTAAAAAAAAAAAAAAAAAAAAAAACACCCTAGACGAGAGAACAGCGCCAGCTGTGGCGGATGGTATTCAACGTATTATTCATTCATTCATGGTACAACAGACCAAACAAAGTCAAATTACATTCTGAACTGCAATCATATAAACAAAAGAAAACATAGCCTACCGGTATGTCCATATAGTCTATTTCATTGAAGAATAGTCCTGATACATATTTTAATCTATTGTTCAAGTATCAAAAACGAGGGTATGGTTTTACTATAGAACCATTAACATTTATTTAGGCTATATGATATTTAGCGAAAATTAAAGTTAGGCTAAATTAATAATAACCTATTCTTTTGTTTTATTTGAGGGGACATAAAACAAAGATGGTGTTCATTAATCCTAATATAGTCTGTAAGGAATAGCCTACATCTATATCTGTGAATCAGATTTGACAAAAATATTCTGACAAAAATATTACCTTTTTCTCATAGCCTACAGTTCTCTATGAACTTCTCTAAAGGCCACATAAAAAGTATTTCTCCTACAGATACATCACTTGCCTGTATACTGCAACAATGGAGATTTGGAGATAACTAAAATTATAACTAAGATGGACACTATTCATTTCTAATAACAGAACAATACAGACTTTAAAACATAGAAAATATTATAAAATGCTAAAAGTGATCGAATTTAATGAAGATGAGACAAAAAACTTATTTGTAAACACTGCGTTATAGTATTGTTTGGCTGGCTGAGGCTCAAAAAACTTTGTGTCCCCGTACAAAAATAATGCCCTGTATTTTGGTGGAAATTAAACTATAACCACAGGAAGAGCCGAATGTTTATATTAGAATGTGAACCGCAATTAGTAACCAGCTTTAATCTTAAATAGCCTAATGTGAATTAAGGTAGGCTATTTTTCCCATATGATCTCTGCATTCAGAAATCTGCTCCATAAAGCCCTTTTAATGGCAGCTATTAATGTAAACCTCAATCCCATTCATCATTAATGTGAAACATGAATCATGCAGCAATTGTAGTTTTATGAAAGCAAATACCATCACTCTTATAGTATGGTAACAGCTTGAGGCCTGGGGGAAGATGTGTCGACTTTCATCCCTTGATGGAGCATCAGTGACAGGAAGAACATAATGACAAAACTTCTTGGGGCTAGATTTTGTCAACTCCTTTCGCTCATCCCGGTTTTTTCTAATTATGTTGGTTTCCGCAGCCCTGTATCAGAAACACTAGTCAGATCTAGTGCCTCCCATGCCTGGAGACACAGACACAAGAATAATGATATCAAAATTTCCACAAGAGAGACAGACAGACGAGGTGGTTGTTTGTTGACCTGTTCATTACAGTGTGAAGCAAGTGAGTGGATGAAAGTGACATTGATTTTGCTACACTGGGGTTTTTTTTTGCCCTGTGGTTAAACCTCAACAATTTCATCACTGAATTCTCTATAGACAGGTGTGTGTGTGTGTGTGTACCTGGTATTCCCTACATTATGGGGGAATGGCGAGTGTATTACTTTCTTGCATCAAAATGTCCCCATAAAGATGAGACTCCTGTCACTGTGGGGACCTAAATTGAGGTCCCCATGGGGAAACAAGCCTATAAATCATACAGAATTAATTTTTTTGAAAATGTAAAAATGTGATGGGTAGGTTTAGGAGTAGGGTTAGTGTAAGGGGACAGAATATACAATTTGTACAGTATAAAAACGATTAAGTCTATGGAGAGTCCCCAAAGAGAAAGCAAACCAGACGTGTGCGTACATGTGTGTGCGTGTGTGATTGTGCATGTGTGTTTATGTGTTACTCAAGATCAGGGCAGTACCTGTTTTGACTGGTGTTGATGTTTACCCCCCCCCCCCCCCCCACCCCAAACCATTAGTGTGGTGGGTGAGACGGGCAGGTCTGAATGGAAGCCAAATGGTGGTTGATGTCTGTCTCTCCAGGCTACTTTTCTGAAACAGTGCCCCTTTTTTAACTCCCGTCTACTCTCCATCCAGCTCGCCCCCAGCACTATCTCTCTTCATGCTCCTTCTTGCTCTTCACACACTCCATCCTTACTGTCATAACACCTCCTGAGGCCAAGAGGGATATTCAGGGAAAGAGAGAGGGAGGGAGACTTTCACAGGAATAAGCAGACAGGAGTCATGAGAAATGGTGGTGGGGAGAAACAGGGATGAGGAAGTAGATAGAGAGCAATGAGGCTAGTTGATGTTTTCGATCATATTTTCAGAGGTTGCACATGTCAAAGCAATCTGTCCTCAAGCGACAGAGCATCATTCAACCTTCTGCCATCACACAAACTCACGCACCTGTGAACCAGAGGCAGGGGTTTTTGTCAGGTACTGGTGATTTGTGAATGCCCCTGATGACCTGTTTTGCTAAGAAATTAATAGAATGACTACAAAATAAACAGTAGGTTAATTGTCTATTTTGTCAGCATTACATCAGACGCCTTAGCAACAACACTGTTGTTCTGTGGTTATATATATACAACACGAGGTGTTCTTGTGTCTTTTTCATGCATAAAGACAAAATAATATGTTATTAAGCCACTTAATGTTTGGTGGAAAGAACTGCAGTTGGTGTCAGAAGGTGGCAATCTATGATGTCATGATGTCATGATGAAGATCATGAATGGTGCTGAAATCGCTCCAGGGGTAGAAATGTTTGGATGCCAGACGTCTGTTTTTTTGGGGTTTTTTTTTTTTTTTTCATTCTTGTTTTCTGAACTGTCTTTACTTTGAGAAGAAGAATAAAGCACTTGTGTTTCACTTGATGAGAGGTTACTGAGATCTAATAAAAACCTGTAAGGCTTTGTACTTTTGCCTCTGTACTTGTAAGTGGGTTCTTCAGCATTGGGCACACTCGATAAATAATTATGCCTGAATTTGAGATTTATGTATTTGAATTGCATATAAAATCCAAAATGGGGATTGTCAGTAACGGTGTTCATGCTAACATTGCTCAAACCGGAGTCGGACACTGATGGAGAGACTCAGGAAGAAGTTACAACTTTTAGAGTGCATCCGGAAGTTTCTGAATGGTTAGTGGATACATTTATGTAGTTGCTGTGGAGTTGATTCAACTCAGCGACTAGCATATGCCATCATGTTAATCTTTTGTGCAAATCCAGCATTGAATTGACCCTCGTTTGTGAAGCAGTTTGGCGTATAATGACAGCATAGCAACAGCACTCTACTACAACAACTCTTCCTCTTCTCTAAAGCAGCCCAACATGGCCTCACCCCCTTTGTTGTGTGTTCTCGGGGGCAGGGTTTATGTAAATTCTAGGGTTAGTGACGTCACTAACCTGGGAAGAAGCTCGTTGTAGTCCCTACCAGTGTTAGGAAAGTTACTTTTAAAAGTAATGCATTACAATATTGTGTTACTCCCTAAAAAAGTAACAAATTGTATTACTTAGTTACTTTTTATGAAAAGTAATGTGTTACATTACTTTTGCGTTACTTTTTTACTGTAAAAAAATCTGGATTAAAGAAGAATAGGATACAGGAGAAGGGAGTTCAACACTCTTATTTCTAAATCTAATTTAAAGTAGATTTTGCTTCTTAGTATAGTTGAATTAGGTCAGCAGGACATTGGTTAATAAAGTAATATTAAATATATAAAGTATATTTGTGTAATTAAATATAGTTTAATTACGTTTGCATAAAATTCTGAGATTGCATTACACTGTTTTTATTCATTTTGATGAATACTGAATATTTTCATGCAAGTGAGATGAGTAAATGCTCACATTTAGTCTAGAACTACAATAACCATCATGTTTAAACAGCACACATAACGCCTCTGCACTTTATTTCTCTCAACATGGGGACAGGAGAGCTGTCAGTCAGTAAATGTGAAAAAGTTACGTTGATATTTTGTTGTAAATTGAAAAAGTAATGCGTTACTTTAGTTACTTGAAAAAGTAATCTGATTACATAACTCAAGTTACTTGAGTCCCTACCAGCCATTTGTTGTAGTCCTTAAACAGTGAATTCTGTAAAAGAAAAAGTCTCCCTTTGCATTAAACTTTGAGCGTCATAACTTTACAGATGTTGTTTATGCTAACAGCAACAACTAAAGTTAAAAAAGTGAAATCATAATCAACCACCCCTTTAACATAAACAAATATATAAAGAAAGTAATTAATGTGATGCTGTCACATTCTGTTATTGTTTCAATTTCATATTCATGGAGTTTTAGTTTGTTTCTCATTGTTTCCTATGTTGTATGTTTTCAATGGTTGTCATAGTTATTCATTGTTTGATTTTACACACATGATACTTGTTTTGTTCATTGAGTTCACTCTGTATATACTGCCCTCAGTTAAGTTTGCTCATTGTCCGGTATTGGATGTGCATTAGCACACTATGTTTTGTTTTCTCTTGTTGGATTGCTCCCTTTTGTTTTATTTATTAAAGTTACGCTGCTATTCGATCCACTTGGCTTACCTCGTCTTCTTCCTCCGCCTGAGCATTACAGATGCATATTAGTCAGTCATACATAAATTAAACATTTATGATTTCTGTAACAGTACTTATACTAATTTTTTTGTACTATATTATTTAGATTGTATTTTTAATTGTTAGGTGAAAAACTCTATTTTATATGTTATTGTTGATGTTATTGTCAATGTCTTAGTTATGTTGTGTGTTTTAGTTTCTCCTGCCGAGGGTCTGCAGATTAAATTTAGCTCTGTAGCTAATTCTGGGGCAGTCACTGACTGTCCATTGTTCCTGTTAAATAAAATTTTAATTAAATAAATTTTATTTATATATATATATAGAAGCTGGACAACTCTCCCGTTAACAAAAAGAAAACCAACAACTAAGATCTGCTGCCCATGGTGTTACTGTGGCTAGACAACCCCAGCTAACCTCTGCTCATCTCATCATTGCTATAAATACCCATTTAGCACATACCAAACCAAGTAAAGGTAAATATCAAATAATAACTTTACCAAATAAACTCACACAAAATAGCAGGTCACAGAACAATATACGCTATCATACCTAACATAATACAGTCGTCTACCTAAAATACATGAAAAAATAAAATAAAATACTCAAACCAACAAAAAAGATAACCTAAATGACATAACACAAAAGATCCCCTCTAACTCAGAACATGATCGTACAGTCCAACTTCCTCTGGCACAGCACAAATTAGGAGATTGAAGGGCTGCCTCTCCCTTTGTCTGCTGCCACATGGAATGCGGCCGTCACTCCATGGACCAAAGCAATCTAGGACTCAGGTAAAGTTAATCAGCAAGGAATATAAGTGTGCACCCTTCTATACATTCAAGATTTCAATAAACTGTTAACTTGTCCTATGTTTTTCTTGTAATAAGGGGATTTAAATAAAAGTAACCAACCATATTATGTTAAACTAAATTAAACATTAAATCAAACAACACAATGGTAAGGCTAAACATGTGAGGTGGCCTACGCACCCGTCACACAGTTGTTTACATAAATTCCACAAGACAAAAAAATAGCTGAATTTATAAAAAATGTTTAAATACCCTTGATTCTTAATACTGCGCGTGGTTACCTGGATGATCTACGACTTCTTTTGTTGTGTGATGGTTGTTCACGAGTCCCTTGTTTGTTCTGAGCAGTTAAACTGAGCTCTGTTCTTCAGAAAAATCCTTCAAGTCCTGCAGATTCTTTGGTTTTCCAGCATCTTTTGCATATTTGAACCCTTTCCAGCTGTGACTGTATGATTCTGAGATCCATCTTTTCACACTGAGGACAACTGAGGGACTCAATCACAAGTATTAAACAAGCTTTTGTAATAGTTTTGTCTGAGTCCCTCAGTTGTCCTCGGTGTCTTTGCGTTTTTTCATCCCACTACCCTTTGCAATAAGCACCTTGTGTGAAGTCATGAACATAGCAAAATTTGATACACGAACACTAAGAATTTTTCATATCCTTGTTCATGTAATACAGTTTTCAGTGTGCAGATGGCTGGCCGTCCACAGAAAGAGTACAGATGGGTGCATTACAGATAGGCTTGGGAAAGAAAGGGAGCAGACAAAAACCTCTAATCGCACTACATGTTTAGGTGAACACATGTCTTGTATGTGTATGAAAGAGAGAGAATGTTGATGTGAAGAGAAGAGGAGTGAAGGCTGCTCCTGCCTCCTATCTGTCGTTATCTTCAGTGCACTTGTTGATCAGTCTGGGAAACTCTTGTTTCCATTGCTAATGGAGGTCAGGTCTAAGTCTGGATCTAATCACAGGTATCGAATATGATGTTTTGTGATCTTTAGTTATATCTTTGGTTGTACAGGATATTTCTGTGCTTGTCAAGCAGTGTAGTGTAAGATATGTGTGGAATGAAAGTTATCCTAAGTGGCTTTGAGTTTTAACCCTACAGGTGTTTCTTTAACACCATGGCAAGGCTCATGGGAAATCCTCCCTCACAGTTTTCCCAGCCCTCAGCCACCCAGTCAGGATCATGAGGAGATGAATCCCTGCAGTGTGCGTGTATTGCAAGGGCAAACAACAGGTTTAGAAGGTTGAGAAAGGTGTTTCATTTTTTTTGTTTATCCTTATGGTCTTTGTAGAAGTAATCACACACAGTTACTTGTGTAAAGTGTATATGTGAGAGAGTTCATGTCTGTAGACCAAAAAAAAAAAAAAAAGGCCCTCCACCCACCAAATATCTCAAAAGCATTATTCAAAGAGACAGCTTTCCTCATCATTCACTTAGTACTCACACACTCACTTACTCTGAAACAGAAGTAGTGGCAGATCTTATCGCTCATATTGTGATATACTGTACATCTGATTGAAAAGGGCTACTGAAAAATATTGAGAAATATTGAATGCGAGTTTGAGGTTGATTGTTAGAAAGTGATGGGGTTTAAGTGGACTAAATCGGGCATATCACCAGTCTGTCATTTCACTTGAAGATCAAGTTATGACATTAAAAATTGAGCTCTTAAAAAAAAAAAAAAAAAAAAAAAATGCATTGATGGATCATTCACAATAAGATCAATAATATGCATTTAGAAAATAGAATGAATTTCCATTTCATGCCGACTTTTTTTTTCCATTATGAGATTTCAATAACGGTCAGTTTTATTCCTTTGCTAGATGTTTATATTTTGTTCTTTTAGGAGACTTCAGTGATGGTTGGTTTTGTTTGGTTAAGAGATTTCAATTACAGTTTTCTATGAGATTGAGATCTCAATGACTGTCAGTTTTGTTGAGATCTCGATGGTATATGTTGTTCTTTTACAAGATTTTAATGACAGTTGTTTTGCTCTTTTACCAGATTTCAGTGATGGTCGGTTTTGTTAGGTTATGAGATTTCAATGACTCAGTTTTCTGAGATCGAGTTCTCAATATGGTATGTTTTGTTCTTTTACGACATTTTAATGATGGTCCGTTTCGTTCCTTTACAAGATTTCAATAACGGTCAGTTTTATTCAGTTATGAGATTGCAATGACTCAGTTTTCTATGAGATCGAGATTTCAATAATGGTCGGTTTTGTTCTTTTATGAGATTTCAGTGACAGTCGGTTTTGTTTGGTTACCAGATTTCAATGAC
Organism: Elopichthys bambusa; assembly: GCA_037101425.1. Lineage (NCBI taxonomy): Eukaryota > Metazoa > Chordata > Actinopteri > Cypriniformes > Xenocyprididae > Elopichthys > Elopichthys bambusa. The sequence goes on from CM074435.1 coordinate 28,446,237, forward strand.
TGTCAGTTTTCAATGAGATCGAGATCTCAAAATATGTTTTGATCTTTTATGATATTTTAATGATGGTCTGTTTTGTTCTTTTACAAGATTTCAGTGATGGTCGGTTTTGTTCGGTTATGAGATTTCAATGACTCAGTTTTCTGAGATCGAGTTCTCAATACAGTATGTTTTGTTCTTTTACGACATTTTAACGATGGTCAGTTTTGTTCCTTTGCTAGATGTTTTTTTGTTCTTTTGAGATTTCAGTGATGATTGGTTTTGTTTGGTTATGAGATTTCAATGACTGTCAGTTTTCTATGAGATCGAGATCTCAATGACGGTATGTTTTGTTCTTTGATAAAATTTTAATGACTTTTTTTTTTTTTTCCCCATTACGAGATTTCAATGACGGCCTGTTTTATTCGGTTACGAGATTTCAGTGACTGTAAGTTTTCAATAAGATCCAGATCGAGATCTCAATACAGTATGTTTTGTTCCTTTACAAGATTTCAATGACAATCAGTTTTCTTCTTAAAAAACTGTCAGTTTTATTCAGTTATGAGATTTCAATGACAGTCGGTTCTCTATGAGATCGAGATCTCAATGACGGTATGTTCTGTTTTTTTAGGAGATTTCAGTGATGGTCGGTTTTGTTCCGTTAAAATCGACCGCCATTGAAATCTTTTATTCGGTTGAGATTTCAATGACAGTCGGTTTTGTTCGGTTAAGAGATTTCAATAATGGTCAGTTATGTTCTTTTACAAGATTAATGACCGTTGGTTTGGTTCGGTTACAAGATTTCGATGACTGTCAGTTTTCAATGAGATCGAGATCTCAATACAGTATGTGTATGTTTTTTTTTGTTGTAGTTTGTTTTACGATATTTTAATGGTCTGTTTCATTTCTTTACAAGATTTTAATGACAGTCAGTTTTGTTTGGTTAAGAAATTTCAATAATGTTCAGTTTTATTCAATTATGAGATTTCAATAATGGTCTGTTTTGTTCTTTTACAAGATTTTAATGACCGTTGGTTTGGTTCAGTTATGAGGTTTCAATGACTCAGTTTTCTATGAGATGGAGATCAAGATCTCAATGACAGTATGTTTTTTTTTCCATTATAAGATTTCAATGACGGTCAATTTTATTCCTTTTCTAAATGTTTTTGTTCTTTAATGAGATTTTAATGACAGTTTTTTTTTTTTTTTTTTCCCATTACAAGATTTCAATGCCGGTCGGTTTTGTTCTTTTACGAGATTTCAGTGATGGTTGGTTTTGTTCGGTTATGAGATTTCAAATGACTGTCAGTTTTCAATGAGATTGATGTTCTCGATGATGGTATGTTTTGTTCTTTAATGAGATTTTAGTGACAATAGGTTTTTTTCCATTATGAGATTTCAATGACTGTCAGTTTTATTCCTTTGCAAGATGTTTTTGTTCTTTTACAAGAATTTAATGACCATTGTTTTTCCATTACAAGATTTCCGTGATTGTTGGTTTTGATCTGTTATGAGATTTCAATGATGGCCGGTTTTATTCAGTTATGAGATTTCGGTGACCGTTGGTTTTATTCGGTTACGAGATTTTAATGACTGCCAGTTTTCAATGAGATTGAGATCTCAATACAGTATGTTTTGTTCTTTTACTACATTTTAACGATGGTCAGTTTTGTTCCTTTGCTAGATGTTTTTTTGTTCTTTTGAGATTTCAGTGATGATTGGTTTTGTTTGGTTATGAGATTTCAATGACTGTCAGTTTTCTATGAGATCGAGATCTCAATGACTGTATGTTTTGTTCTTTAATAAAATTTTAATGACTTTTTTTTTTTTTCCCCATTACGAGATTTCAATGACGGCCTGTTTTATTCGGTTACGAGATTTCAGTGACTGTCAGTTTTCAATAAGATCCAGATAGAGATCTCAATACAGTATGTTTTGTTCCTTTACAAGATTTCAATGACAATCAGTTTTCTTCTTAAAAAACTGTCAGTTTTATTCAGTAATGAGATTTCAATGACAGTCGGTTCTCTATGAGATCGAGATCTCAATGATGGTATGTTCTGTTCTTTTACGAGATTTCAGTGATGGTCGGTTTTGTTCCGTTAAAATCGACCGCCATTGAAATCTTTTATTCGGTTGAGATTTCAATGACAGTAGGTTTTGTTCTTTTACGAGATTTCAGTGACAGTCGGTTTTGTTCGGTTAAGAGATTTCAATAACGGTCAGTTATGTTCTTTTACTAGATTAATGACCGTTGGTTTGGTTCGGTTACAAGATTTCAATGACTGTCAGTTTTCAATGAGATCGAGATCTCAATACAGTATGTGTATGTTTTTTTTGTTGTTGTTTGTTTTACGATATTTTAATGGTCTGTTTCATTTCTTTACAAGATTTTAATGACAGTCAGTTTTGTTTGGTTAAGAAATTTCAATAATGTTCAGTTTTATTCAATTATGAGATTTCAATAATGGTCTGTTTTGTTCTTTTACAAGATTTTAATGACCGTTGGTTTGGTTCCGTTATGAGGTTTCAATGACTCAGTTTTCTATGAGATGGAAATCAAGATCTCAATGACAGTGTTGTTTTTTTTCCATTATAAGATTTCAATGACGGTCAATTTTATTCCTTTTCTAAATGTTTTTGTTCTTTAATGAGATTTTAATGACAGTTTTTTTTTTCCCCATTACAAGATTTCAATGCCGGTCGGTTTTGTTCTTTTACGAGATTTCAGTGATGGTTGGTTTTGTTCGGTTATGAGATTTCAAATGACTGTCAGTTTTCAATGAGATTGATGTTCTCAATGATGGTATGTTTTGTTCTTTAATGAGATTTTAGTGACAATAGGTTTTTTTTCCATTATGAGATTTCAATGAGGGTCAGTTTTATTCCTTTGCAAGATGTTTTTGTTCTTTTACAAGAATTTAATGACCATTGTTTTTCCATTACAAGATTTCAGTGATTGTTGGTTTTGATCTGTTATGAGATTTCAATGACGGTCAGTTTTATCCAGTTATGAGATTTCGGTGACCGTTGGTTTTATTCGGTTACGAGATTTTAATGACTGCCAGTTTTCAATGAGACCGAGATCTCAATACCGTATGTTTTGTTCTTTTACGATATTTTAATGATGGTCAGTTTTGTTCCTTTAAAAGATTTCAATAACGGTCAGTTTTATTCAGTTATGAGATTTCAAAGACTGTCTGTTTTCTATGAGATCGAGATCTCAATGACAGTATGTTTTGTTCTTTAAGATTTTAATGACTTTTTTTCCCATTATGAGATTTCAATGACGGCCTGTTTCGTTCTTTTACGATATTTTAATGATGGTCGGTTTTGTTCCTTTACAAGATTTCAATGACAGTCAGTTTTGTTCTTTTACCAGATTTCAGTGATGATTGGTTTTGTTTGGTGATGAGAGCTCAATGACAGTCAGTTTTCTGAGATCGAGATCGCAATGATGGTGTTTTGTTTTTTAATGAGATTTTAATGACAGTTCTTTTTTTCCATTATGAGATTTCAATGGTGGTCAGTTTTATTCCTTTGCAAGATGTTTTTGGTCTTTTACAAGATTTTAATGACAATTGGTTTTTTTTCCCCCCATTATAACATTTCAGCGATGGTCGGTTTTGTTCCGTTAAAAGATTTCAATGGCAGTCGATTTTATTCGGTTGTGCTATTTCAATGACAGTCGGTTTTGTTCTTTTATGAGATTTTAATGACCGTTGGTTTGGTTCGGTTAGGAGATTTCAATGACTGTCAGTTTTCTGAGATCGAGATCTCAATGACTGTATGTTTTGTTCTTTTACGATATTTTAATGATGGTCAGTTTTGTTCCTTTTCTAAATGTTTTTGTTCTTTAATGAGATTTTAATGACAGTTGTTTTTGTTCTTTTATAAGATTTCAGTGACAGTTGGTTTGGTTCGGTTAAGAGATTTCAATGACTGTCAGTTTTCAATGAGATCGAGATCTCAATATGGTATGTTTTGTTCTTTTACGATATTTTAATGATGGTCAGTTTTGTTCCTTTACAAGATTTCAATGACAGTTCTGTTCTTTTACAAGATTTCAATGGCGGTCGATTTTATTCGGTTATGAGATTTCAATGACAGTCGGTTTTGTTCTTTTACAAGACTTCAGTGACAGTCGGTTTTGTTCGGTTAAGAGATTTCAATAACGGTCAGTTTTGTTCTTTTACGAGATTAATGACCGTTGGTTTGGTTCTGTTACAAGATTTTTTCAGTTTTCATTTTTTATGATATTTTAATGGTCTGTTTCATTTCTTTACAAGATTTCAATGACAGTCAGTTTTGTTTGGTTAAGAAATTTCAATAATGGTCAGTTTTATTCAATTATGAGACTTCAGTAATGGTTTGTTTTGTTCTTTTACAAGATTTTAATGACCGTTGGTTTGGTTGAGTTATGAGGTTTCAATGACTCAGTTTTCTATGAGATCGAGATCAAGATCTCAATGACGGTATGTTTTTTTCCATTATGAGATTTCAATGATGGTCAATTTTATTCCTTTGCTAAATGTTTTTGTTCTTTAATGAGATTTTAATGACGGTTGTTTTTTTTTTCCATTACAAGATTTCAATGCGGTCGGTTTTGTTCTTTTACGAGATTTCAGTGACGGTTGGTTTTGTTGAGATCTCGATGGTATATTTTGTTCTTTTACAAGATTTTAATGACAGTTGTTTTCTTTTACTAGATTTCAGTGATGGTTGGTTTTGGTCGGTTATGAGATTTCAAATGACTGTCAGTTTTCAATGAGATTGATGTTCTCAATGACAGTATGTTTTGTTATTTAAGATTTTAATTACTTTTTTCCCCCATTATAAGATTTCAATGACAGTCGGTTTTGTTCTTTTACGATATTTTAATTATGGTCGGTTTTGTTGTGTTATGAGACTTCAATGACTGTCAGTTTTCTATGAGATCGAGATCTTTCCATTGAGATTTAAATGACGGTCAGTTTTATTCGTTTGCTAGGTGTTTCAGATTTCAGTGATGGTTGGTTTTGTTTGGTTACCAGACTCAATGACTGTCAGTTTTCAATGAGAATGAGATCTCAATACGGTATGTTTTGATCTTTTACGATATTTTAATGATGGTCAGTTTTGTTCCTTTACAAGATTTCAATAACGGTCAGTTTTATTCAGATATGAGATTTCAATGACTGTCAGTTTTCTATGAGATCGAGTTCACAATGACGGTATGTTTTATATTATATTTTAATGACTTTTTTTTTTCTTTTTCCCCATTACGAGATTTTAATGACAGCCTGTTTTATTCGGTTATGAGATTTCAATAATGGTCGGTTTTGTTGGGTTATGAAATTTCAATGACCGTTGGTTTGGTTCGGTTACGAGATTTCAATTACTGTCAGTTTTCTATGAGATCCAGATCTCAGTACAGTATGTTTTGGTTTCTTCATGATATTTTAATGATGGTCAGTTTCGTTTTCTTACAAGATTTCAATAACAATTGGTTTTGTTCTTTTACAAGATTTCAATGACTGTCAGTTTTGTCAATCTCAATGATGGTATATTTTGTTCTTTTACAAGATTTTAATGACAGGTTTTTTTTTTTTTCCATTACGAGATTTCAATGACAGTCAGTTTTGTTCTATTCCGAGATTTCAGTGATGATTGGTTTTGTTTGGTTAAGAGATTCAATGACTGTCAGTTTTCAATGAGAATGAGATCTCAATACGGTATGTTTTGACCTTTTACAATATTTAATGATGGTCGGTTTTGTTCCTTTACAAGATTTCAAAGACAGTCGGTTTTGTTTGGTTAAGAGATTTCAATGACAGTCAGTTTTGCTGGGTTATGAGATCTCAATTACGGTAGGTTTTCAATGCCAGTCAGTTTTGTTCTGTTATGAGATTTCAAAGATATTTGGTTTTGTTTTATTACAAAAATTCAGTTATGGTTGGTTTTGTTTGGTTAAGAGATATCAATAACAGACGGTGTTGCTGGTTAACGAGATCTCAATGACTGTAGGATTTCAATGTCAGTTGGTTTTGTTCCTTTATTCTTTTATGAGATTTGGGTTACGAGATCTCGATGACGGTAGGTTTTCAGTATCAATCGGTTTTCCTGTTATGACATTTCAAAGACGGTTGGTTTCATTCTTTTGTTTTACTAGATTCTGAAGACAATCGGTCTTTCAGATTTCAATGACTGTCAGTTTTCAATGAGACCGAGATCTCAATACTGTATGTTTTGATCTTTTAGGATATTTTAATGATGGTCTGTTTTGCTGGGTTATGAGATTTCAATGACTTTCAGTTTTCTATGAGATCAAGATCTCAATGACGGTATGTTTTGTTCTTTTATGAGATTTCAAAGACAGTCAGTTTTATTCAAGATTTATGACAGTTGTTTTTTGTTTTTTCCATTACTAGATTTCAATGACAGTTCTGTTCTTTTACGAGATTTCAGTGATGGTCGGTTTTGTTCCATTAAAAGATTTCAATGGCGGTTGATTTTGTTCTTTTATGAGATTTCAGTGACAGTTGGTTTTGTTTGGTTAAGAAATTTCAATAATGGTCAGTTTTATTCAGTTATGAGATTTCAAAAATGGTCGGTTTTGTTCTTTTATGAGATTTCAATGACTGTCAGTTTTCAATGAGATCGAGATCTCAATACAGTATGTTTTGTTCCTTTACAAGATTTCAATGACAGTCGGTTTTGTTTTCTTACGAGATTTCGGTGATGGTTGGTTTTGTTTGGTTGTGAGATTTCAAATGACTGTCAGTTTTCTATGAGATCGAGATCTCAATGATGGTATGTTTTGTTCTTTAATGAGATTTTAGTGACAACAGGTTTTTTTTTCCATTATCAGATTTCAATGACAGTCAGTTTTATTCCTTTGCAAGATGTTTTTGTTCTTTTACAAGAATTTAATGACCATTGTTTTTGTTTTTTTTTCCATTACAAGATTTCAATGATTGTCGGTTTTGATCTGTTATGAGATTTCAATAACGGTCAGTTTTATTCAGTTATGAGATTTCAAAGACTGTCGGTTTTCTATGAAATCGAGATCTCAATGACTGTATGTTTTGTTCTTTAATAAGATTTTAATTTAAGACTTTTTTTTTTTTCCCATAATGAGATTTCAATGACGGCCTGATTCGTTCTTTTACGAGATTTCAGTGATGGTTGGTTTTGTTTGGTTACAAGATTTCAATAACGGTCAGTTTTATTCGGTTACGAGATTTCAATTACTGTCAGTTTTCAATGAGATCCAGATCTCAGTACGGTATGTTTTGTTCTTTTACAAGAATTCAATGACTGTCAGTTTAATCGAGATCTCGATGGTACATTTTGTTCTTTTACAAGATTTTAATGAGTTGTTTTGTTCTTTTACAATATTTTAATGATGGTCAGTTTCGTTCCTTTACAAGATTTCAATGACAGTTCTGTTCTTTTATGAGATTTCAGTGATGGTCGGTTTTGTTCGGTTAAAAGATTTCAATGGCGGTTGATTTTGTTCTTTTACGAGATTTCAGTGATAGTTGGTTTTGTTTGGTTAAGAAATTTCAATAATGGTCGGTTTTTTTTCGGTTATGAGATTTCAATGACTGTCTGTTTTCTGAGATCAAGATCTCAATACGGTATGTTTTGTTCTTTTACGATATTTTAATGGTCTGTTTCGTTCCTTTACAAGATTTCCGGGATGGTCGGTTTTGTTCTTTTACGAGATTTCAGGGATGGTCGGTTTTGTTCTTTTACGATATTTTAATTATGGTCGGTTTTGTTGTGTTATGAGACTTCAATGACTGTCAGTTTTCTATGAGATCGAGATCTTTCCATTGAGATTTAAATGACGGTCAGTTTTATTCGTTTGCTAGGTGTTTCAGATTTCAGTGATGGTTGGTTTTGTTTGGTTACCAGACTCAATGACTGTCAGTTTTCAATGAGAATGAGATCTCAATACGGTATGTTTTGATCTTTTACGATATTTTAATGATGGTCAGTTTTGTTCCTTTACAAGATTTCAATAACGGTCAGTTTTATTCAGATATGAGATTTCAATGACTGTCAGTTTTCTATGAGATCGAGTTCACAATGACGGTATGTTTTATATTATATTTTAATGACTTTTTTTTTTCTTTTTCCCCATTACGAGATTTTAATGACGGCCTGTTTTATTCGGTTATGAGATTTCAATAATGGTCGGTTTTGTTGGGTTATGAAATTTCAATGACCGTTGGTTTGGTTCGGTTACGAGATTTCAATTACTGTCAGTTTTCTATGAGATCCAGATCTCAATACAGTATGTTTTGGTTTCTTCATGATATTTTAATGATGGTCAGTTTCGTTTTCTTACAAGATTTCAATAACAATTGGTTTTGTTCTTTTACAAGATTTCAATGACTGTCAGTTTTGTCAATCTCAATGATGGTATATTTTGTTCTTTTACAAGATTTTAATGACAGGTTTTTTTTTTTTTTCCATTACGAGATTTCAATGACAGTCAGTTTTGTTCTATTCCGAGATTTCAGTGATGATTGGTTTTGTTTGGTTAAGAGATTCAATGACTGTCAGTTTTCAATGAGAATGAGATCTCAATACGGTATGTTTTGACCTTTTACAATATTTAATGATAGTTGGTTTTGTTCATTTACAAGATTTCAAAGACAGTCGGTTTTGTTTGGTTAAGAGATTTCAATGACAGTCAGTTTTGCTGGGTTATGAGATCTCAATTACGGTAGGTTTTCAATGCCAGTCAGTTTTGTTCTGTTATGAGATTTCAAAGATATTTGGTTTTGTTTTATTACAAAAATTCAGTTATGGTTGGTTTTGTTTGGTTAAGAGATATCAATAACAGACGGTGTTGCTGGTTAACGAGATCTCAATGACTGTAGGATTTCAATGTCAGTTGGTTTTGTTCCTTTATTCTTTTACGAGATTTGGGTTACGGGTTACAAGATCTCGATGACGGTAGGTTTTCAGTATCAATCGGTTTTCCTGTTATGACATTTCAAAGACGGTTGGTTTCATTCTTTTGTTTTACGAGATTCTGAAGACAATCGGTCTTTCAGATTTCAATGACTGTCAGTTTTCAATGAGATCGAGATCTCAATACTGTATGTTTTGATCTTTTAGGATATTTTAATGATGGTCTGTTTTGCTGGGTTATGAGATTTCAATGACTTTCAGTTTTCTATGAGATCAAGATCTCAATGACGGTATGTTTTGTTCTTTTATGAGATTTCAAAGACAGTCAGTTTTATTCAAGATTTTAATGACAGTTGTTTTTTGTTTTTTCCATTACTAGATTTCAATGACAGTTCTGTTCTTTTACGAGATTTCAGTGATGGTCGGTTTTGTTCCATTAAAAGATTTCAATGGCGGTTGATTTTGTTCTTTTATGAGATTTCAGTGACAGTTGGTTTTGTTTGGTTAAGAAATTTCAATAATGGTCAGTTTTATTCAGTTATGAGATTTCAAAAATGGTCGGTTTTGTTCTTTTATGAGATTTCAATGACTGTCAGTTTTCAATGAGATCGAGATCTCAATACAGTATGTTTTGTTCCTTTACAAGATTTCAATGACAGTCGGTTTTGTTTTCTTACGAGATTTCGGTGATGGTTGGTTTTGTTCGGTTGTGAGATTTCAAATGACTGTCAGTTTTCTATGAGATCGAGATCTCAATGATGGTATGTTTTGTTCTTTAATGAGATTTTAGTGACAACAGGTTTTTTTTTCCATTATCAGATTTCAATGACAGTCAGTTTTATTCCTTTGCAAGATGTTTTTGTTCTTTTACAAGAATTTAATGACCATTGTTTTTGTTTTTTTTTCCATTACAAGATTTCAATGATTGTAGGTTTTGATCTGTTATGAGATTTCAATAACGGTCAGTTTTATTCAGTTATGAGATTTCAAAGACTGTCGGTTTTCTATGAAATCGAGATCTCAATGACTGTATGTTTTGTTCTTTAATAAGATTTCAATTTAAGACTTTTTTTTTTTTTTTTCCCATAATGAGATTTCAATGACGGCCTGATTCGTTCTTTTACGAGATTTCAGTGATGGTTGGTTTTGTTTGGTTACAAGATTTCAATAACGGTCAGTTTTATTCGGTTATGAGATTTCAATTACTGTCAGTTTTCAATGAGATCCAGATCTCAGTACGGTATGTTTTGTTCTTTTACAAGAATTCAATGACTGTCAGTTTAATCGAGATCTCGATGGTACATTTTGTTCTTTTACAAGATTTTAATGAGTTGTTTTGTTCTTTTACGATATTTTAATGATGGTCAGTTTCGTTCCTTTACAAGATTTCAATGACAGTTCTGTTCTTTTACAAGATTTCAGTGATGGTCGGTTTTGTTCGGTTAAAAGATTTCAATGGCGGTTGATTTTGTTCTTTTACGAGATTTCAGTGATAGTTGGTTTTGTTTGGTTAAGAAATTTCAATAATGGTCGGTTTTTTTCGGTTATGAGATTTCAATGACTGTCTGTTTTCTGAGATCAAGATCTCAATACGGTATGTTTTGTTCTTTTACGATATTTTAATGGTCTGTTTCATTCCTTTACAAGATTTCCGGGATGGTCGGTTTTGTTCTTTTACGAGATTTCAGGGATGGTCGGTTTTGTTCTTTTACGATATTTTAATTATGGTCGGTTTTGTTGTGTTATGAGACTTCAATGACTGTCAGTTTTCTATGAGATCGAGATCTTTCCATTGAGATTTAAATGACGGTCAGTTTTATTCGTTTGCTAGGTGTTTCAGATTTCAGTGATGGTTGGTTTTGTTTGGTTACCAGACTCAATGACTGTCAGTTTTCAATGAGAATGAGATCTCAATACGGTATGTTTTGATCTTTTACGATATTTTAATGATGGTCAGTTTTGTTCCTTTACAAGATTTCAATAACGGTCAGTTTTATTCAGATATGAGATTTCAATGACTGTCAGTTTTCTATGAGATCGAGTTCACAATGACGGTATGTTTTATATTATATTTTAATGACTTTTTTTTTTCTTTTTCCCCATTAAGAGATTTTAATGACGGCCTGTTTTATTCGGTTATGAGATTTCAATAATGGTCGGTTTTGTTGGGTTATGAAATTTCAATGACCGTTGGTTTGGTTCGGTTACGAGATTTCAATTACTGTCAGTTTTCTATGAGATCCAGATCTCAATACAGTATGTTTTGGTTTCTTCATGATATTTTAATGATGGTCAGTTTCGTTTTCTTACAAGATTTCAATAACAATTGGTTTTGTTCTTTTACAAGATTTTAATGACAGGTTTTTTTTTTTTTTCCATTACGAGATTTCAATGACAGTCAGTTTTGTTCTATTCCGAGATTTCAGTGATGATTGGTTTTGTTTGGTTAAGAGATTCAATGACTGTCAGTTTTCAATGAGAATGAGATCTCAATACGGTATGTTTTGACCTTTTACAATATTTAATGATGGTCGGTTTTGTTCCTTTACAAGATTTCAAAGACAGTCAGTTTTGTTTGGTTAAGAGATTTCAATGACAGTCAGTTTTGCTGGGTTATGAGATCTCAATTACGGTAGGTTTTCAATGCCAGTCAGTTTTGTTCTGTTATGAGATTTCAAAGATATTTGGTTTTGTTTTATTACAAAAATTCAGTTATGGTTGGTTTTGTTTGGTTAAGAGATATCAATAACAGACGGTGTTGCTGGTTAACGAGATCTCAATGACTGTAGGATTTCAATGTCAGTTGGTTTTGTTCCTTTATTCTTTTATGAGATTTGGGTTACGAGATCTCGATGACGGTAGGTTTTCAGTATCAATCGGTTTTCCTGTTATGACATTTCAAAGACGGTTGGTTTCATTCTTTTGTTTTACTAGATTCTGAAGACAATCGGTCTTTCAGATTTCAATGACTGTCAGTTTTCAATGAGACCGAGATCTCAATACTGTATGTTTTGATCTTTTAGGATATTTTAATGATGGTCTGTTTTGCTGGGTTATGAGATTTCAATGACTTTCAGTTTTCTATGAGATCAAGATCTCAATGACGGTATGTTTTGTTCTTTTATGAGATTTCAAAGACAGTCAGTTTTATTCAAGATTTTAATGACAGTTGTTTTTTGTTTTTTCCATTACTAGATTTCAATGACAGTTCTGTTCTTTTACGAGATTTCAGTGATGGTCGGTTTTGTTCCATTAAAAGATTTCAATGGCGGTTGATTTTGTTCTTTTATGAGATTTCAGTGACAGTTGGTTTTGTTTGGTTAAGAAATTTCAATAATGGTCAGTTTTATTCAGTTATGAGATTTCAAAAATGGTCGGTTTTGTTCTTTTATGAGATTTCAATGACTGTCAGTTTTCAATGAGATCGAGATCTCAATACAGTATGTTTTGTTCCTTTACAAGATTTCAATGACAGTCGGTTTTGTTTTCTTACGAGATTTCGGTGATGGTTGGTTTTGTTCGGTTGTGAGATTTCAAATGACTGTCAGTTTTCTATGAGATCGAGATCTCAATGATGGTATGTTTTGTTCTTTAATGAGATTTTAGTGACAACAGGTTTTTTTTTCCATTATCAGATTTCAATGACAGTCAGTTTTATTCCTTTGCAAGATGTTTTTGTTCTTTTACAAGAATTTAATGACCATTGTTTTTGTTTTTTTTTCCATTACAAGATTTCAATGATTGTGGGTTTTGATCTGTTATGAGATTTCAATAACGGTCAGTTTTATTCAGTTATGAGATTTCAAAGACTGTCGGTTTTCTATGAAATCGAGATCTCAATGACTGTATGTTTTGTTCTTTAATAAGATTTTAATTTAAGACTTTTTTTTTTTTTTTTCCCATAATGAGATTTCAATGACGGCCTGATTCGTTCTTTTACGAGATTTCAGTGATGGTTGGTTTTGTTTGGTTACAAGATTTCAATAACGGTCAGTTTTATTCGGTTACGAGATTTCAATTACTGTCAGTTTTCAATGAGATCCAGATCTCAGTACGGTATGTTTTGTTCTTTTACAAGAATTCAATGACTGTCAGTTTAATCGAGATCTCGATGGTACATTTTGTTCTTTTACAAGATTTTAATGAGTTGTTTTGTTCTTTTACGATATTTTAATGATGGTCAGTTTCGTTCCTTTACAAGATTTCAATGACAGTTCTGTTCTTTTACGAGATTTCAGTGATGGTCGGTTTTGTTCGGTTAAAAGATTTCAATGGCGGTTGATTTTGTTCTTTTACGAGATTTCAGTGATAGTTGGTTTTGTTTGGTTAAGAAATTTCAATAATGGTCGGTTTTTTTCGGTTATGAGATTTCAATGACTGTCTGTTTTCTGAGATCAAGATCTCAATACGGTATGTTTTGTTCTTTTACGATATTTTAATGGTCTGTTTCGTTCCTTTACAAGATTTCCGGGATGGTCGGTTTTGTTCTTTTACGAGATTTCAGGGATGGTCGGTTTTGTTCTTTTACGATATTTTAATTATGGTCGGTTTTGTTGTGTTATGAGACTTCAATGACTGTCAGTTTTCTATGAGATCGAGATCTTTCCATTGAGATTTAAATGACGGTCAGTTTTATTCGTTTGCTAGGTGTTTCAGATTTCAGTGATGGTTGGTTTTGTTTGGTTACCAGACTCAATGACTGTCAGTTTTCAATGAGAATGAGATCTCAATACGGTATGTTTTGATCTTTTACGATATTTTAATGATGGTCAGTTTTGTTCCTTTACAAGATTTCAATAACGGTCAGTTTTATTCAGATATGAGATTTCAATGACTGTCAGTTTTCTATGAGATCGAGTTCACAATGACGGTATGTTTTATATTATATTTTAATGACTTTTTTTTTTCTTTTTCCCCATTACGAGATTTTAATGACGGCCTGTTTTATTCGGTTATGAGATTTCAATAATGGTCGGTTTTGTTGGGTTATGAAATTTCAATGACCGTTGGTTTGGTTTGGTTACGAGATTTCAATTACTGTCAGTTTTCTATGAGATCCAGATCTCAATACAGTATGTTTTGGTTTCTTCATGATATTTTAATGATGGTCAGTTTCGTTTTCTTACAAGATTTCAATAACAATTGGTTTTGTTCTTTTACAAGATTTCAATGACTGTCAGTTTTGTCAATCTCAATGATGGTATATTTTGTTCTTTTACAAGATTTTAATGACAGGTTTTTTTTTTTTTTCCATTACGAGATTTCAATGACAGTCAGTTTTGTTCTATTCCGAGATTTCAGTGATGATTGGTTTTGTTTGGTTAAGAGATTCAATGACTGTCAGTTTTCAATGAGAATGAGATCTCAATACGGTATGTTTTGACCTTTTACAATATTTAATGATGGTCGGTTTTGTTCCTTTACAAGATTTCAAAGACAGTCGGTTTTGTTTGGTTAAGAGATTTCAATGACAGTCAGTTTTGCTGGGTTATGAGATCTCAATTACGGTAGGTTTTCAATGCCAGTCAGTTTTGTTCTGTTATGAGATTTCAAAGATATTTGGTTTTGTTTTATTACAAAAATTCAGTTATGGTTGGTTTTGTTTGGTTAAGAGATATCAATAACAGACGGTGTTGCTGGTTAACGAGATCTCAATGACTGTAGGATTTCAATGTCAGTTGGTTTTGTTCCTTTATTCTTTTATGAGATTTGGGTTACGGGTTACAAGATCTCGATGACGGTAGGTTTTCAGTATCAATCGGTTTTCCTGTTATGACATTTCAAAGACGGTTGGTTTCATTCTTTTGTTTTACGAGATTCTGAAGACAATCGGTCTTTCAGATTTCAATGACTGTCAGTTTTCAATGAGATCGAGATCTCAATACTGTATGTTTTGATCTTTTAGGATATTTTAATGATGGTCTGTTTTGCTGGGTTATGAGATTTCAATGACTTTCAGTTTTCTATGAGATCAAGATCTCAATGACGGTATGTTTTGTTCTTTTATGAGATTTCAAAGACAGTCAGTTTTATTCAAGATTTTAATGACAGTTGTTTTTTGTTTTTTCCATTACTAGATTTCAATGACAGTTCTGTTCTTTTACGAGATTTCAGTGATGGTCGGTTTTGTTCCATTAAAAGATTTCAATGGCGGTTGATTTTGTTCTTTTATGAGATTTCAGTGACAGTTGGTTTTGTTTGGTTAAGAAATTTCAATAATGGTCAGTTTTATTCAGTTATGAGATTTCAAAGACTGTCGGTTTTCTATGAAATCGAGATCTCAATTACTATGTTTTGTTCTTTAATAAGATTTTAATTTAAGACTTTTTTTTTTTTTTCCCATAATGAGATTTCAATGACGGCCTGATTCGTTCTTTTACGAGATTTCAGTAATGGTTGGTTTTGTTTGGTTACAAGATTTCAATAACGGTCAGTTTTATTCGGTTACGAGATTTCAATTACTGTCAGTTTTCAATGAGATCCAGATCTCAGTACGGTATGTTTTGTTCTTTTACAAGAATTCAATGACTGTCAGTTTAATCGAGATCTCGATGGTACATTTTGTTCTTTTACAAGATTTTAATGAGTTGTTTTGTTCTTTTACGATATTTTAATGATGGTCAGTTTCGTTCCTTTACAAGATTTCAATGACAGTTCTGTTCTTTTACGAGATTTCAGTGATGGTCGGTTTTGTTCGGTTAAAAGATTTCAATGGCGGTTGATTTTGTTCTTTTACGAGATTTCAGTGATAGTTGGTTTTGTTTGGTTAAGAAATTTCAATAATGGTCGGTTTTTTTTCGGTTATGAGATTTCAATGACTGTCTGTTTTCTGAGATCAAGATCTCAATACGGTATGTTTTGTTCTTTTACGATATTTTAATGGTCTGTTTCGTTCCTTTACAAGATTTCCGGGATGGTCGGTTTTGTTCTTTTACGAGATTTCAGGGATGGGTCGGTTTTGTTCCTTTGCTAGATGTTTTTTGTTTTTTTGAGATTTCAGTGATGGTTGGTTTTGTGTGGTTCAATGACTGTCAGTTTTCTATGAGATCGAGTTCTCAATGATGGTATGTTTTATTCTTTAATAAGATTTTAATGGCTTTTTTTTTTTTTTTTTTTCCATTACGAGATTTTAATGATGGCCTGTTTTATTCGGTTATGAGATTTTAATGACAGTCGTTTTGTTCTTATATGAGATTTCAGTGACCGTTGGTTTTGTTCGGTTACAAGATTCAATGACTGTCAGTTTTCAATGAGAATGAGATCTCAATACGGTATGTTTTGATCTTTTACGATATTTTAATGATGGTCTGGTTTGTTCCTTTATGAGATTTCAAAGACAGTAGGTTTTGCTGAGTAATGAGATTTCAGCGATGGGTGATTTTGTTCTGTTATGAGATTTCAAAGACAGTCAGTTTTATTCTTTTACAAGATTTCAACGATGGTCGGTTTTGCCACGTTATGAGATTTCAGTGACAGACGGTTTTGTTTGGTTACGAGATTTCAATGACTGTCAGTTTTCTGAGATCAAGATCTCAATACGGTATGTTTTGTTCTTTTACAATATTTTAATGGTCTGTTTCGTTCCTTTACAAGATTTCCGGGATGGTCGGTTTTGTTCTTTTACAAGATTGCAATAATGGTCGGTTTTGCTGGTTTATGAGATTTCAATGACGGTCAGTTTTATTCCTTTGATAGATGTTTAGTTCTTTTGAAATTTCAGTGACAGTTGGTTTTGTTCAGTTACAAGATTTCAATGACGGTTGTTTTTTTTCCATTACAAGATTTTAATGATGACCTGTTTTATTCGGTTATGAGATTTTAATGACAGTCGTTTTGTTCTTATACAAGATTTCAGTGACCGTTGGTTTTGTTCGGTTACAAGATTTCAATAATGACCATCATCGTTTTCTTACAAGATTTCAATAACAATTGGTTTTGTTCTTTTACAAGATTTCAATGACTGTCAGTTTTGTCAATCTCAATGATGGTATATTTTGTTCTTTTACAAGTTTTAATGACAGTTGTTTTTTGTTCTATTCCGAGATTTCAGTGATGGTTGGTTTTGTTCCTTTACAAGATTTCAAAGACAGTCTGTTTTGTTTGGTTACGAAATTTCAATGACAGTCAGTTTGGTTTGGTTACGAGATTTCTATGATGGTCGGTTTTGTTTGGTTACGAGATTTAAATGAGTCTGTTTTGCTGAGTAATGAGATTTCAGCAATGGGTGGTTTTGTTCTGTTAAGAGATTTCAATGATGGTCAGTTTTGCTGGGTTATGAGATCTCAACGACGGTAGGTTTTCAATGCCAGTCAGTTTTGTTCTGTAATCAGATTTCAAAGACTTTTGGTTTTGTTTTATTACAAAAATTCAGTTATGGTTGGTTTTGTTCGGTTAAGAGATATCAACAACAAACGGTGTTGCTGGTTCACGAGATCTCAATGACTGTAGGATTTCAGTGTCAGTTGGTTTTGTTCCTTTATTCTTTTACGAGATTTGGGTTACAGGTTACAAGATCTCGATGACAGTAGGTTTTCAGTATCAATCGGTTTTCCTGTTATGACATTTCAAAGACTGTTGGTTTCATTCTTTTGTTTTACAAGATTCTGAAGACAATCGGTCTTTCAGATTTCAATGACTGTCAGTTTTCAATGAGATTGAGATCTCAATACTGTATGTTTTGATCTTTTAGGATATTTTAATGATGGTCCGTTTTGCTGGGTTATGAGATTTCAATGACTGTCAGTTTTCTATGAGATCAAGATCTCAATGACGGTATGTTTTGTTCTTTTATGAGATTTCAAAGACAGTCAGTTTTATTCAAGATTTTAATGAGAGTTGTTTTTTGTTTTTTCCATTACTAGATTTCAATGACAGTCGGTTTTGTTCTTTTACGAGATTTCAGTGATGGTTGGTTTTGTTCGGTTATGAGATTGCAATGACTCAGTTTTGAGATCACGATCTCAGTACAGTAAGTTTTGTTCTTTTACAATATTTTAATGATGGTCAGTTTTTTTCCTTTACAAGATTTCAATAATGATCAGTTTTATTCAGATATGAGATTTCAATGACAGTCAGTTTTATTCCTTTGCTAGATGTATTTTTTTTTTTTTTGTTCTTTTGAGATTTCAGTGTCAGTTGGTTTTGTTCCTTTATTCTTTTACGAGATTTCAATGACAGACGGTTTTGTTTCGTTACCAGATTTAATTAACTTTGTTCTTTTACGATATTTTAATGATGGTTGGTTTTGTTCGGTTGTGAGATCTAAATGACAGTCAGTTTTCTGAGATCGAGATCTCAATACGGTATGTTTTGTTCTTTTACGATATTTTAATGATGGTCAGTTTCGTTCCTTTACAAGATTTCAATGACAGTTCTGTTCTTTTACGAGATTTCAGTGATGGTCGGTTTTGTTTGGTTAAGAAATTTCAATAATGGTCAGTTTTATTCAGTTATGAGATTTCAAAAATGGTCGGTTTTGTTCTTTTATGAGAATTTAATGACTATAGGTTTTATTCGGTTATGAGATTTCAATGACTGTCTGTTTTCTGAGATCAAGATCTCAATACGGTATGTTTTGTTCTTTTACAATATTTTAATGGTCTGTTTCGTTCCTTTACAAGATTTCCGGGATGGTCGGTTTTGTTCTTTTACGAGATTTCAGGGATGGTCGGTTTTGTTCTTTTACGAGATTGCAATAATGGTCGGTTTTGCTGGTTTATGAGATTTCAATGACGGTCAGTTTTATTCCTTTGATAGATGTTTTGTTCTTTTGAAATTTCAGTGACAGTTGGTTTTGTTCAGTTACAAGATTTCAATGACGGTTGTTTTTTTTCCATTACAAGATTTTAATGATGGCCTGTTTTATTCGGTTATGAGATTTTAATGACAGTCGTTTTGTTCTTATACAAGATTTCAATAACAATTGGTTTTGTTCTTTTACAAGATTTCAATGACTGTCAGTTTTGTCAATCTCAATGATGGTATATTTTGTTCTTTTACAAGATTTTAATGACAGTTGTTTTTTGTTCTATTCCGAGATTTCAGTGATGGTTGGTTTTGTTCCTTTACAAGATTTCAAAGACAGTCTGTTTGGTTTGGTTACGAGATTTATATGATGGTCGGTTTTGCTGGGTTATGAGATCTCAACGACGGTAGGTTTTCAATGCCAGTCAGTTTTGTTCTGTTATGAGATTTCAAAGACATTTGGTTTTGTTTCATTACAAAAATTCAGTTATGGTTGGTTTTGTTCAGTTAAGAGATATCAATAACAGACGGTGTTGCTGGTTCACGAGATCTCAATGACTGTAGGATTTCAGTGTCAGTTGGTTTTGTTCCTTTATTCTTTTACGAGATTTGGGTTACGGGTTACGAGATCTCGATGACGGTAGGTTTTCAGTATCAATCGGTTTTCCTGTTATGACATTTCAAAGACTGTTGATTTCATTCTTTTGTTTTACGAGATTCTGAAGACAATCGGTCTTTCAGATTTCAATGACTGTCAATGAGATCGAGATCTCAATACTGTATGTTTTGATCTTTTAGGATATTTTAATGATGGTCTGTTTTGCTGGGTTATGAGATTTCAATGACTTTCAGTTTTATATGAGATCAAGATCTCAATGACGGTATGTTTTGTTCTTTTATGAGATTTCAAAGACAGTCAGTTTTATTCAAGATTTTAATGACAGTTGTTTTTTGTTTTTTCCATTACTAGATTTCAATGACAGTCGGTTTTGTTCTTTTACGAGATTTCAGTGATGGTTGGTTTTGTTCGGTTATGAGATTGCAATGACTGTCAGTTTTGAGATCAAGATCTCAGTACAGTAAGTTTTGTTCTTTTACGATATTTTAATGATGGTCAGTTTTGTTCCTTTACAAGATTTCAATAATGATCAGTTTTATTCAGATATGAGAATTCAATGACAGTCAGTTTTATTCCTTTGCTAGATGTGTTTTTTTTTTTTTTTTTTCTTTTGAGATTTCAGTGATGGTTGGTTTTGTTTGGTTACGAGATTCAATGACTGTCAGTTTTCAATGAGATCGAGATCTCAATGACGGTATGTTTTGTTCTTTTACGATATTTTAATGATGGTCGGTTTTGTTCCTTTACAAGATTTCAATGACAGTTGGTTTTGTTCTTTTACGAGATTTCAGTGATGATTGGTTTTGTTCGGTTATGAGATTGACAAAACTGACAGTCATTGAAATCTCAATGATGGTGTATATTTTGTTCTTTTACAAGATTTTAATGAGTTTGTTTTTTTTCCATTATGAGATTTCAATGACAGTCAGTTTTGTTCTATTACGAGATTTCAGTGATGGTTAGTTTTGTTTGGTTACAAGATTCAAGACTGTCAGTTTTCAATGAGATCAAGATCTCAATACGGTATGTTTTGTTCTTTTATGATATTTTAATGATGGCCGGTTTCGTTCCTTTATAAGATTTCAGTGATGGTCAGTTTTGTTCTTTTATGAGATTTCAGTGATGGTTGGTTTTGTTTGGTTATGAGATTTCAATGACTGTCAGTTTTCTGAGATCGAGTTCTCAATGACGGTTTGTTTTATTCTTTTTTTAATAAGATTTTAATGAATTTTTTTTTTTTTCCCCATTACAAGATTTCAATGACGGCCTGTTTTATTCGGTTATGAGATTTCAATAACAGTCGTTTTGTTCTCATACGAGATTTCAGTGACCGTTGGTTTTGTTCGGTTACAAGATTCAATGACTGTCAGTTTTCAATGAGAATGAGATCTCAATACGGTATGTTTTGATCTTTTACGATATTTTAATGATGGTCTGGTTTGTTCCTTTATGAGATTTCAAAGACAGTAGGTTTTGCTGAGTAATGAGATTTCAGCGATGGGTGATTTTGTTCTGTTATGAGATTTCAAAGACAGTCAGTTTTATTCTTTTACAAGATTTCAACGATGGTCGGTTTTGCCACGTTATGAGATTTCAGTGACAGACGGTTTTGTTTGGTTACGAGATTTCAATGACTGTCAGTTTTCTGAGATCAAGATCTCAATACGGTATGTTTTGTTCTTTTACAATATTTTAATGGTCTGTTTCGTTCCTTTACAAGATTTCCGGGATGGTCGGTTTTGTTCTTTTACAAGATTGCAATAATGGTCGGTTTTGCTGGTTTATGAGATTTCAATGACGGTCAGTTTTATTCCTTTGATAGATGTTTAGTTCTTTTGAAATTTCAGTGACAGTTGGTTTTGTTCAGTTACAAGATTTCAATGACGGTTGTTTTTTTTCCATTACAAGATTTTAATGATGACCTGTTTTATTCGGTTATGAGATTTTAATGACAGTCGTTTTGTTCTTATACAAGATTTCAGTGACCGTTGGTTTTGTTCGGTTACAAGATTTCAATAATGACCATCATCGTTTTCTTACAAGATTTCAATAACAATTGGTTTTGTTCTTTTACAAGATTTCAATGACTGTCAGTTTTGTCAATCTCAATGATGGTATATTTTGTTCTTTTACAAGTTTTAATGACTGTTGTTTTTTGTTCTATTCCGAGATTTCAGTGATGGTTGGTTTTGTTCCTTTACAAGATTTCAAAGACAGTCTGTTTTGTTTGGTTACGAAATTTCAATGACAGTCAGTTTGGTTTGGTTACGAGATTTCTATGATGGTCGGTTTTGTTTGGTTACGAGATTTAAATGAGTCTGTTTTGCTGAGTAATGAGATTTCAGCAATGGGTGGTTTTGTTCTGTTAAGAGATTTCAATGATGGTCAGTTTTGCTGGGTTATGAGATCTCAACGACGGTAGGTTTTCAATGCCAGTCAGTTTTGTTCTGTAATCAGATTTCAAAGACTTTTGGTTTTGTTTTATTACAAAAATTCAGTTATGGTTGGTTTTGTTCGGTTAAGAGATATCAACAACAAACGGTGTTGCTGGTTCACGAGATCTCAATGACTGTAGGATTTCAGTGTCAGTTGGTTTTGTTCCTTTATTCTTTTACGAGATTTGGGTTACAGGTTACAAGATCTCGATGACAGTAGGTTTTCAGTATCAATCGGTTTTCCTGTTATGACATTTCAAAGACTGTTGGTTTCATTCTTTTGTTTTACAAGATTCTGAAGACAATCGGTCTTTCAGATTTCAATGACTGTCAGTTTTCAATGAGATTGAGATCTCAATACTGTATGTTTTGATCTTTTAGGATATTTTAATGATGGTCCGTTTTGCTGGGTTATGAGATTTCAATGACTGTCAGTTTTCTATGAGATCAAGATCTCAATGACGGTATGTTTTGTTCTTTTATGAGATTTCAAAGACAGTCAGTTTTATTCAAGATTTTAATGAGAGTTGTTTTTTGTTTTTTCCATTACTAGATTTCAATGACAGTCGGTTTTGTTCTTTTACGAGATTTCAGTGATGGTTGGTTTTGTTCGGTTATGAGATTGCAATGACTCAGTTTTGAGATCACGATCTCAGTACAGTAAGTTTTGTTCTTTTACAATATTTTAATGATGGTCAGTTTTTTTCCTTTACAAGATTTCAATAATGATCAGTTTTATTCAGATATGAGATTTCAATGACAGTCAGTTTTATTCCTTTGCTAGATGTATTTTTTTTTTTTTTGTTCTTTTGAGATTTCAGTGTCAGTTGGTTTTGTTCCTTTATTCTTTTACGAGATTTCAATGACAGACGGTTTTGTTTCGTTACCAGATTTAATTAACTTTGTTCTTTTACGATATTTTAATGATGGTTGGTTTTGTTCGGTTGTGAGATCTAAATGACAGTCAGTTTTCTGAGATCGAGATCTCAATACGGTATGTTTTGTTCTTTTACGATATTTTAATGATGGTCAGTTTCGTTCCTTTACAAGATTTCAATGACAGTTCTGTTCTTTTACGAGATTTCAGTGATGGTCGGTTTTGTTTGGTTAAGAAATTTCAATAATGGTCAGTTTTATTCAGTTATGAGATTTCAAAAATGGTCGGTTTTGTTCTTTTATGAGAATTTAATGACTATAGGTTTTATTCGGTTATGAGATTTCAATGACTGTCTGTTTTCTGAGATCAAGATCTCAATACGGTATGTTTTGTTCTTTTACAATATTTTAATGGTCTGTTTCGTTCCTTTACAAGATTTCCGGGATGGTCGGTTTTGTTCTTTTACGAGATTTCAGGGATGGTCGGTTTTGTTCTTTTACGAGATTGCAATAATGGTCGGTTTTGCTGGTTTATGAGATTTCAATGACGGTCAGTTTTATTCCTTTGATAGATGTTTTGTTCTTTTGAAATTTCAGTGACAGTTGGTTTTGTTCAGTTACAAGATTTCAATGACGGTTGTTTTTTTTCCATTACAAGATTTTAATGATGGCCTGTTTTATTCGGTTATGAGATTTTAATGACAGTCGTTTTGTTCTTATACAAGATTTCAATAACAATTGGTTTTGTTCTTTTACAAGATTTCAATGACTGTCAGTTTTGTCAATCTCAATGATGGTATATTTTGTTCTTTTACAAGATTTTAATGACAGTTGTTTTTTGTTCTATTCCGAGATTTCAGTGATGGTTGGTTTTGTTCCTTTACAAGATTTCAAAGACAGTCTGTTTGGTTTGGTTACGAGATTTATATGATGGTCGGTTTTGCTGGGTTATGAGATCTCAACGACGGTAGGTTTTCAATGCCAGTCAGTTTTGTTCTGTTATGAGATTTCAAAGACATTTGGTTTTGTTTCATTACAAAAATTCAGTTATGGTTGGTTTTGTTCAGTTAAGAGATATCAATAACAGACGGTGTTGCTGGTTCACGAGATCTCAATGACTGTAGGATTTCAGTGTCAGTTGGTTTTGTTCCTTTATTCTTTTACGAGATTTGGGTTACGGGTTACGAGATCTCGATGACGGTAGGTTTTCAGTATCAATCGGTTTTCCTGTTATGACATTTCAAAGACTGTTGATTTCATTCTTTTGTTTTACGAGATTCTGAAGACAATCGGTCTTTCAGATTTCAATGACTGTCAATGAGATCGAGATCTCAATACTGTATGTTTTGATCTTTTAGGATATTTTAATGATGGTCTGTTTTGCTGGGTTATGAGATTTCAATGACTTTCAGTTTTATATGAGATCAAGATCTCAATGACGGTATGTTTTGTTCTTTTATGAGATTTCAAAGACAGTCAGTTTTATTCAAGATTTTAATGACAGTTGTTTTTTGTTTTTTCCATTACTAGATTTCAATGACAGTCGGTTTTGTTCTTTTACGAGATTTCAGTGATGGTTGGTTTTGTTCGGTTATGAGATTGCAATGACTGTCAGTTTTGAGATCAAGATCTCAGTACAGTAAGTTTTGTTCTTTTACGATATTTTAATGATGGTCAGTTTTGTTCCTTTACAAGATTTCAATAATGATCAGTTTTATTCAGATATGAGAATTCAATGACAGTCAGTTTTATTCCTTTGCTAGATGTGTTTTTTTTTTTTTTTTTTCTTTTGAGATTTCAGTGATGGTTGGTTTTGTTTGGTTACGAGATTCAATGACTGTCAGTTTTCAATGAGATCGAGATCTCAATGACGGTATGTTTTGTTCTTTTACGATATTTTAATGATGGTCGGTTTTGTTCCTTTACAAGATTTCAATGACAGTTGGTTTTGTTCTTTTACGAGATTTCAGTGATGATTGGTTTTGTTCGGTTATGAGATTGACAAAACTGACAGTCATTGAAATCTCAATGATGGTGTATATTTTGTTCTTTTACAAGATTTTAATGAGTTTGTTTTTTTTCCATTATGAGATTTCAATGACAGTCAGTTTTGTTCTATTACGAGATTTCAGTGATGGTTAGTTTTGTTTGGTTACAAGATTCAAGACTGTCAGTTTTCAATGAGATCAAGATCTCAATACGGTATGTTTTGTTCTTTTATGATATTTTAATGATGGCCGGTTTCGTTCCTTTATAAGATTTCAGTGATGGTCAGTTTTGTTCTTTTATGAGATTTCAGTGATGGTTGGTTTTGTTTGGTTATGAGATTTCAATGACTGTCAGTTTTCTGAGATCGAGTTCTCAATGACGGTTTGTTTTATTCTTTTTTTAATAAGATTTTAATGAATTTTTTTTTTTTTCCCCATTACAAGATTTCAATGACGGCCTGTTTTATTCGGTTATGAGATTTCAATAACAGTCGTTTTGTTCTCATACGAGATTTCAGTGACCGTTGGTTTTGTTCGGTTACAAGATTCAATGACTGTCAGTTTTCAATGAGAATGAGATCTCAATACGGTATGTTTTGATCTTTTACGATATTTTAATGATGGTCTGGTTTGTTCCTTTATGAGATTTCAAAGACAGTAGGTTTTGCTGAGTAATGAGATTTCAGCGATGGGTGATTTTGTTCTGTTATGAGATTTCAAAGACAGTCAGTTTTATTCTTTTACAAGATTTCAACGATGGTCGGTTTTGCCACGTTATGAGATTTCAGTGACAGACGGTTTTGTTTGGTTACGAGATTTCAATGACTGTCAGTTTTCTGAGATCAAGATCTCAATACGGTATGTTTTGTTCTTTTACAATATTTTAATGGTCTGTTTCGTTCCTTTACAAGATTTCCGGGATGGTCGGTTTTGTTCTTTTACAAGATTGCAATAATGGTCGGTTTTGCTGGTTTATGAGATTTCAATGACGGTCAGTTTTATTCCTTTGATAGATGTTTAGTTCTTTTGAAATTTCAGTGACAGTTGGTTTTGTTCAGTTACAAGATTTCAATGACGGTTGTTTTTTTTCCATTACAAGATTTTAATGATGACCTGTTTTATTCGGTTATGAGATTTTAATGACAGTCGTTTTGTTCTTATACAAGATTTCAGTGACCGTTGGTTTTGTTCGGTTACAAGATTTCAATAATGACCATCATCGTTTTCTTACAAGATTTCAATAACAATTGGTTTTGTTCTTTTACAAGATTTCAATGACTGTCAGTTTTGTCAATCTCAATGATGGTATATTTTGTTCTTTTACAAGTTTTAATGACAGTTGTTTTTTGTTCTATTCCGAGATTTCAGTGATGGTTGGTTTTGTTCCTTTACAAGATTTCAAAGACAGTCTGTTTGGTTTGGTTACGAGATTTCTATGATGGTCGGTTTTGCTGGGTTATGAGATCTCAACGACGGTAGGTTTTCAATGCCAGTCAGTTTTGTTCTGTTATGAGATTTCAAAGACATTTGGTTTTGTTTCATTACAAAAATTCAGTTATGGTTTGTTTTGTTCAGTTAAGAGATATCAATAACAGACGGTGTTGCTGGTTCACGAGATCTCAATGACTGTAGGATTTCAATGTCAGTTGGTTTTGTTCCTTTATTCTTTTACGAGATTTGGGTTACGGGTTACGAGATCTCGATGACGGTAGGTTTTCAGTATCAATCGGTTTTCCTGTTATGACATTTCAAAGACGGTTGATTTCATTCTTTTGTTTTACGAGATTCTGAAGACAATCAGTCTTTCAGATTTCAATGACTGTCAATGAGATCGAGATCTCAATACTGTATGTTTTGATCTTTTAGGATATTTTAATGATGGTCTGTTTTGCTGGGTTATGAGATTTCAATGACTTTCAGTTTTCTATGAGATCAAGATCTCAATGACGGTATGTTTTGTTCTTTTATGAGATTTCAAAGACAGTCAGTTTTATTCAAGATTTTAATGACAGTTGTTTTTTGTTTTTTCCATTACTAGATTTCAATGACAGTCGGTTTTGTTCTTTTACGAGATTTCAGTGATGGTTGGTTTTGTTCGGTTATGAGATTACAATGACTGTCAGTTTTGAGATCAAGATCTCAGTACAGTAAGTTTTGTTCTTTTACGATATTTTAATGATGGTCAGTTTTGTTCCTTTACAAGATTTCAATAATGATCAGTTTTATTCAGATATGAGAATTCAATGACAGTCAGTTTTATTCCTTTGCTAGATGTATTTTTTTTTTTTTTTTGTTCTTTTGAGATTTCAGTGATGGTTGGTTTTGTTTGGTTACGAGATTCAATGACTGTCAGTTTTCAATGAGATTGAGATCTCAATGACGGTATGTTTTGTTCTTTTACGATATTTTAATGATGGTCGGTTTTGTTCCTTTACAAGATTTCAATGACAGTTGGTTTTGTTCTTTTACGAGATTTCAGTGATGATTGGTTTTGTTCGGTTATGAGTTTGACAAAACTGACAGTCATTGAAATCTCAATGATGGTGTATATTTTGTTCTTTTACAAGATTTTAATGAGTTTGTTTTTTTTCCATTATGAGATTTCAATGACAGTCAGTTTTGTTCTATTACGAGATTTCAGTGATGGTTAGTTTTGTTTGGTTACAAGATTCAAGACTGTCAGTTTTCAATGAGATCAAGATCTCAATACGGTATGTTTTGTTCTTTTATGATATTTTAATGATGGCCGGTTTCGTTCCTTTATAAGATTTCAGTGATGGTCAGTTTTGTTCTTTTATGAGATTTCAGTGATGGTTGGTTTTGTTTGGTTATGAGATTTCAATGACTGTCAGTTTTCTGAGATCGAGTTCTCAATGACGGTTTGTTTTATTCTTTTTTTAATAAGATTTTAATGAATTTTTTTTTTTTTCCCATTACAAGATTTCAATGACGGCCTGTTTTATTCGGTTATGAGATTTCAATAACAGTGGTTTTGTTCTCATACGAGATTTCAGTGACCGTTGGTTTTGTTCCGTTACAAGATTCAATGACTGTCAGTTTTCAATGAGAATGAGATCTCAATACGGTATGTTTTGATCTTTTACGATATTTTAATGATGGTCTGGTTTGTTCCTTTATGAGATTTCAAAGACAGTAGGTTTTGCTGAGTAATGAGATTTCAGCGATGGGTGATTTTGTTCTGTTATGAGATTTCAAAGACAGTCAGTTTTATTCTTTTACAAGATTTCAACGATGGTCGGTTTTGCCACGTTATGAGATTTCAGTGACAGACGGTTTTGTTTGGTTACGAGATTTCAATGACTGTCAGTTTTCTGAGATCAAGATCTCAATACGGTATGTTTTGTTCTTTTACAAGATTTCAGTAACGGTCAGGTTTATTCAGTCATGAGATTTCAATAATGGTCAGTTTTGCTATGTTGTGAGATTTCAAAAACAGTTGGTTTCGTTCCTTTACAAGATTTCAATAACGGTCAGTTTTATTCCTTTGCTAGATGTTTTTTTTTTTTTTTTTTGTTCTCTTGAGATTTCAGTGATGGTTGGTTTTGTTTGGTTACGAGATTCAATGACTGTCAGTTTTCAATGAGATCGAGATCTCAATACGGTATGTTTTGTTCCTTCACAAGATTTAAATGATGGTCGGTTTTATTCAGTTATGAGATTTCAATGATAGTCGGTTTTGTTCCTTTACGAGATTTCGGTGATGGTTGGTTTTGCTCGGTTACAAGATTCAATGACTCAGTTTTCAATGAGATCAAGATCTCAATGATGGTATGTTTTGTTCTTTTATGATATTTTAATGATGGTCGGTTTTCTTCCTTTAGGAGATCTAAATAACAGTCAGTTTTATTTCTTTACAAGATTTCAATGACCGTAATTTTGTTCTTTTACGAGATTTCAGTGACTGTCAGTTTTCAATGAGATCGAGATCTCAATACGGTATGTTTTGATCTTTAATGAGACTTTAATGAGTTCTTTTTTTTCTTCTTCCCATTACGAAATTTCAATGGCGGTCGGTTTTATTTGGTTATGAGATTTAAATGATGGTTGGTTTTTGTTCTTTTAAGAGATTTCAATAATGGTCAGTTTTATTCAGTTATGAGATTTCAATGACAGTCGGTTTTGTTCTTTTGAGATTTCAGTGACTGTCAGTTTTTTATGAGATCGAGATCTATCTCAATGATGGTATGTTTTTCTCTTTTACGAGATTTCAGTGATGGTTGGTTTTGTTCAGTCATAAGATTTCAATGACTGTCAGTTTTCTGAGATTGAGATCTAAATGACAGTATGTTTTGTTCTTTTAATGATGGTTGTCTTTTTTTTTTCCTTTTAGAAAACCTCAATAGCAGTCAGTTTCATTCTTTTCCAAGATTTTAATGAGAATCAGTTTAGTTATTTTACAAGATTTCACTGAGAGATGGCTTTGTTTGGTTATGAAATTTTTAATGACTCAGTTTTCTATGAGATCGAGATTGATGTTCTCAATGATGGTATGTTTTATTCTTTTACGATATTTTAATGACAGTCGGTTTTCTATGAGATCGAGATCGAGATCTCAATGATGGTATGTTTTGTTCTTTTACGATATTTTAATGACAGTTGTTTTCTTTTACGAGATTTCAGTGACGGTTGGTTTTGTTCGGTTATGAGATTTCAAATGACTGTTAGTTTTCAATGAGATTGATGTTCTCAATGACAGTATGTTTTGTTCTTTAAGATTTTAATGACTTTTTTTTTTTTTTCCCCATTATGAAAATTATATTGCTGGGTTATGAGATTTCAATGACCATTGGTTTGGTTACGAGATTTCAATGACTGTCAGTTTTCTATGAGATCCAGATCTCAATACAGTATGTTTAGGTTTTTTCATGATATTTTAATGATGGTCAGTTTCACTTTCTTACAAGGTTTCAATGACAATTGGTTTTGTTCTTTTACAAGATTTCAGCAATGGTTGGTTTTGTTCTTTTACAAGATTTCAATGACAGTGAGTTTTGTTTCGTTACGAGATTTCTACAATGGTCAGTTTTGTTCTGTTAAGAGATTTCAATGACTGTCAGTTTTTTGAGATCGAGATCAAGATCTCAATGACGGTATGTTTTGTTCTTTTACGATATTTTAATGATGGTCAGTTTTGTTCCTTTACAAGATTTCAATAACGGTCAGTTTTATTCAGTCATGAGATTTCAATGGCCGTCGGTTTTATTTGGTTGAGATTTCAATGATGGTCGGTTTTGCTATGTTGTGAGATTTCAAAGACAGTTGGTTTCGTTCCTTTACAAGATTTCAATGACAGTCGGTTTTATTCTTTTACAAGATTTCAACAATGGTCGGTTTGGCCAAGTTATGATATTTCAATGATTTCAATGTTTTGTTTTTTTACAAGATTTCAGTGATGGTTAGTTTTGTTGGGTTACAAGATTTCAATGACTGTCAGTTTTGTCAATCTCAATGATGGTATATTTTGTTCTTTTACAAGTTTTAATGACAGTTGTTTTTTTTCCATTACGAGATTTCAATGACATTCAGTTTTGTTCTTTTACGAGATTTCAGTTATGATTGGTTTTGTTTGGTTAGGAGATTTCTATGATGGTCGGTTTTGTTTGGTTACGAGATTTAAATGAGTTGGTTTTGCTGAGTTATGAGATTTCAGCAATGGGTGGTTTTGTTCTGTTAAGAGATTTCAGTGACGGTCAGTTTTGCTGGGTTATGAGATCTCAATTACAGTAGGTTTTCAATGGCAGTCAGTTTTGTTCTGTTAGGAGATTTCAAAGACATTTGGTTTTGTTTCATTACAAAAATTCAGTTATGGTTGGTTTTGTTCGGTTAAGAGATATCAATAACAGACAGTGTTGCTGGTTCACGAGATCTCAATGACTGTAGGATTTCAGTGTCAGTTGGTTTTGTCCTTTATTCTTTTACAAGATTTCAATGACAGTTTTGTTTCGTTACGAGATTTCTACGATGGTCGGTTTTTTTTGGTTACGAGATTTCAATGACAGTCGGTTTTGCTGGGTTACGGGATCTCGATGACGGTAGGTTTTCAGTATCGATCGGTTTTTCTGTTATGAAATTTCAAAGACGGTTGGTTTTATCCTTTTGTTATTTTACGAGACTCCAAAGACAATCTGTTTTGTTTTTTTACGAGATTTCAATGACTGTCAGTTTTTTATGAGATCGAGATCAAGATCTCAATGACGGTATGTTTTGTTCTTTTACGATATTTTAATGATGGTAAGTTTCGTTCCTTTACAAGATTTCAATGACAGTCAGTTTTGACCTTTTACAAGATTTCAACGATGGTCGGTTTTGCCACGTTATGAGATTTCAGTGACAGTCGGTTTTATTCGGTTACGAGATTTTAATGACTGTCAGTTTTCAATGAGATCGAGATCTCAATACAGTATGTTTTGATCTTTTACGATATTTTAATGATGGTCTGTTTTATTTTTTTACAAGATTGGTTGTAAGATTAAATGACTGTCAGTTTTCAATGAGAATGAGATCTCAATACGGTATGTTTTGATGTTTTACGATATTTTAACGATGGTCGGTTTTGTTCCTTTACAAGATTTCAATGACAGTCGGTTTTGTTCTTTTACGAGATTTCAGTAATGATTGGTTTTGTTCGGTTATGAGATTGACAAAACCGACCATTATTGAAATCTCTTAACCGAACAAAACCGACTGTCACTGAAATCTCGTAATGGAAAACAACCCAACTGTCATTGAAATCTTGTAAAGGAACGAAACTGACCATCATTAAAATATCGTAAAAGAACAAAACATACCGTATTGAGATCTCGATCTCAGAAAACTGACAGTCATTTAATCTTACAACCAAACAAAACTAACCATCACTGAAATAAAAATAAATGGAAAAAAAAAACAACTGTCATTAAAATCTTGTAAAAGAACAAAATATACCATCATTGAGATTGACAAAACTGACAGTCATTGAAATCTCAATGATGGTGTATATTTTGTTCTTTTACAAGATTTTAATGAGTTGTTTTTTTCCATTACGAGATTTCAATGACAATCAGTTATGTTCTATTACGAGATTTCAGTGATGGTTAGTTTTGTTTGGTTATGAGATTCCATGACTGTCAGTTTTCTGAGATTGAGATCTCAATATGGTATGTTTTGTTCTTTTACAAGAGTTTAATGACAGTTGGGTTTTTTTCCATTACGAGATTTCAGTGACAGTCGGTTTTATTCCTTTGCTAGATGTTTTTTGTTCTTTTGAGATTTCAGTGATGGTTGGTTTTGTGTGGTTCAATGACTGTCAGTTTTCTATGAGATTGAGTTCTCAATGATGGTATGTTTTATTCTTTAATAAGATTTTAATGGCTTTTTTTTTTTTTTTTTTTTTCTCCATTACGAGATTTATTCGGTTATGAGATTTTAATGACAGTCGTTTTGTTCTTATACAAGATTTCAGTGACCGTTGGTTTTGTTCGGTTACAAGATTTCAATAATGGTCGGTTTTGCTGGGTTATGAGATTTCAATGACCGTTGGTTTGGTTTGGTTCGGTTACGAGATTTCAATTACTGTCAGTTTTCTATGAGATCCAGATCTCAATACAGTATGTTTTGGTTTCTTCATGATATTTTAATGATGGTCGGTTTCGTTTTCTTACAAGATTTCAATAACAATTGGTTTTGTTCTTTTACAAGATTTCAGTGATGGTTGGTTTTGTTTGGTTATGAGATTTCAATGACTGTCAGTTTTCTGAGATCGAGTTCTCAATGACGGTTTGTTTTATTCTTTTTTTAATAAGATTAAATACAAGATTTCAACGATGGTCTGTTTTGCCACGTTATGAGATTTCAGTGACAGACGGTTTTGTTTGGTTATGAGATTTTAATGACTGTCAGTTTTCTGAGATCAAGATCTCAATACGGTATGTTTTGTTCTTTTACAAGATTTCAGTAACGGTCAGGTTTATTCAGTCATTAGATTTCAATAATGGTCAGTTTTGCTGTGTTGTGAGATTTCAAAAATAGTTGGTTTCGTTCCTTTACAAGATTTCAATGACGGTCAGTTTTATTCAGATAGGAGATTTCAATGACGGTCAGTTTTATTCCTTTGCTAGATGTTTTTTTTTTTTTTTTGTTCTCTTGAGATTTCAGTGATGGTTGGTTTTGTTTGGTTACGAGATTCAATGACTGTCAGTTTTCAATGAGATCGAGATCTCAATAAGGTATGTTTTGTTCCTTCACAAGATTTAAATGATGGTCGGTTTTATTCAGTTATGAGATTTCAATGATAGTCGGTTTTGTTCCTTTACAAGATTTCAATGACAGTCGGTTTTGTTCTTTTACGAGATTTCAGTGACTCAGTTTTCAATGAGATCGAGATCTCAATACCGTATGTTTTGTTCTTTTACGATATTTTAATGATGGTCGGTTTTCTTCCTTTAGGAGATCTAAATAACAGTCAGTTTTATTTCTTTACAAGATTTCAATGACCGTCATTTTGTTCTTTTACGAGATTTCAGTGACTGTCAGTTTTCAATGAGATCGAGATCTCAATACGGTATGTTTTGTTCTTTTACGAGATTTCAGTGATGGTTGGTTTTGTTTGGTTACGAGATTTCAATGACTGTCAGTTTTCTATGAGATCGAGATCTCAATACGGTATGTTTTGTTCCTTTACAAGATTTAAATGACAGTCGGTTTTGTTCTTTTACGAGATTTCAGTGATGGTTGGTTTTGTTCTGTTACGAGATTTCAATGACTCAGTTTTCAATGAGATCGAGATCTCAATACGGTATGTTTTGTTCTTTTATGAGACTTTAATGAGTCCTTTTTTTTTTCTTTCCCATTACGAGATTTCAATGGCGGTCGGTTTTATTTGGTTATGAGATTTCAATGATGGTTGGTTTTTGTTCTTTTAAGAGATTTCAATAATGGCCGGTTTTATTCGGTTATGAGATTTCAATGACAGTCGGTTTTGTTCTTTTCAGATTTCAGTGACTGTCAGTTTTATGAGGTTGAGATCTATCTCAATGATGGTATGTTTTGTTCTTTTACAAGATTTTAATGACTTTTTTTTTTTTTCATTACAAGATTTCAATGATGATCAGTTTTATTCCTTTGCGAGATTTCAATGACAGTCGGTTTTGCTCTTTTACGAGATTTCAGTAATGGTTGGTTTTGTTCGGTCATAAGATTTCAATGACTGTCAGTTTTCTGAGATGGAGATCTAAATGACGGTATGTTTTGTTCTTTTAATGAGATTTTAATGATAGTTGTTTTTTTTTTTCCATTATGAGATTTCAATGATGGTCAGTTTTATACCTTTGCAAGATGTTTTTTTTCTTTTACAAAATTTTAATGACAAGATTTTTTTTTTTTTTTTTTGCATGTCCGCCTCCTATGCTGGTGATCCACGTTTGAGTCTGCTCAAAGCAGGGCGGTTAGGACTGGATGGGGTTATGTTAGTGCTATGACCCGGATGGAAGTGAGGTTTAAGGAGGGTGAGTGTAATGAAGACCAGCTAGTCAAGGTCTGTGTGGGTAAACCTCACTCCCTGACCTCAAGAGACACACTAGCAAAGGATGTTACAGGCTATGTTCTTTAGCCTTCTTGTTAGTGTGCCCACTTCCTATGCCGGTGACCTGGGTTCAAGTCCCACTCAGAGGGGGTGCGAGTAGAACCCAGAGGGTTTATACTTACAACAGAAATGTTAATCTCTGAACATATTTTTGTAAAACGTGTTGTGTAAATGAAATGTGAATATATATCTCCATGAAATTGTTCAAATACCAAATATTTTGACAATCAAATACACATACACTTCTAGTGATGTGAGGATTAGTGTCTAAATCGTTAGTTTTCTTATTATTATTCTTCTGCTCTATGGTAGCCCATAGAACAATGTGGTAAAAATGTTAAAAAGGGCCACAGATAGAGGACAGTCTGAAATGTTACCTTAGCAAATTTGGAATCTACCTCAAACCCTCTAGCACCACCAACAGTTCAAAGATTCACTCATGTTTATGCTCATAACTTTTGATGCATTCCTCTGATTCCATGGCTCATGTTGATTTGAATGCTATGATGTCACTTCCATCATTAAAATTTTTCTGCCATTTTGAATTTTCCGAAAAATCGACTTTTTCGAACTTCTAGAGCGTTTGCTACATACCAAATTGTGTGCAAATTGGACATCTACTCCAGGCAAAAATTTGTTAAAAGATTTGATCGGCCAATCCGTTCTTGTATAGCACATCAACGATTTTGATGGCGAACACACAAAAAAAAGGATTTGATGCTGTATCTTTGCAATGATTTGGTGTATTGATACCAAACTTAGTATATGTCATTACAGGCATGACTTGGGGCTACCTACATGCACAGTATCACAGCGCCACCTACTGGTGCTGAGATAGGAAAAATGGTTATTTTTGCTCATAACTTTTGAATGCCTTGTCCTATCCTTGTCCAATCATCTCCTTAGATTCCTTGAGGCATAATATCCAATTTTCTTTGGTCGGCCATATTTAAAATTTTGTCATAATGCTGTTTTACGAATGCATGAACGTATCGTTATGAAACTCAGTATGATTAATCAAGGCCATGTTCTGAGAGGAGCTGTAAAGTTTTAGGTCAACGCACCCTAGCGGTTAAGAGATATAATGGAAAGTATGAATGCTTATAACGTTCAACATATTGTCATTTTGTCATTTAACTTTAACATCATTAGATTTGTTGGCTTATGGAGAGTCCTACGATACCAAATTTGCCATTTTCTACCATACTTAATGTCTGCTATATTAAACTTTATTCAGAACCTACTCCTTCTACAGAATTTGTCCAATTTGTACGAAATTTGGTATGTAGCATCTACAGACACTCATGACAAAGTTGAGCATATGAGACATATGATACATATGAATGTTTTCAAAAACATTAAAAATAGTAATGTAAAAAAAATAAAGTATTATGTCATGTGATTATTTTTGCCCTAGGGTTACACCCCTTATTTTCTGGGGTTTATTTTAACCCTTTATTCAGTACAGTTTATGGCTACTGTACTGGGGCGTTGGGTGGCATGTGATGTGCTATTTTACACCAGGGTTATACCCCTTATATTCTGGGGTTTATGTTAACCCTTTATACAGTACAGCTTATTGCGACTGTACTGGGGCATTAGGACCCATTCTCTAACACCTCTTCCCGCAGCTACCCAGTCTCCCATTCAGATAGACTGGGCTCAACCCTGCTTAGCTTCAGTGGGTGTGCAGGTGAAAGCTTCAGGTTGACCGCTGCAAGGCTACTTAAGCATCTTTTCTATATCATTTATAACCTCTTACGTTGAAATATAAATCTCAACGATGGTGACATGCCTCATGCCGCGATGTATTATATAATGGACTATTATTAAGTTGAAATTAACTGCATTACATCTACATGATAAAAAAACAAAAAAAAAAAAAAAAACTCAGATTAGACGACTAGATGATGACAAACTCTTCATGTTGTCAACATTACTTTTACATTACTATTTGTGCCACAGCTAACACAATTTCAGCAGCAAGAGAAAAACACTAAAGGCATGTTTACACGACAACTATGTACTAAAAACGTTTTTTCCTTTGTACAGGTGACATTATTAAAAATCCCCATTCACATGGATCCACGTAAACAACTAATGCTGTATTACGCGTACCAGAGTAGTAGTTGGCGGTGTCACTTTGTAAAGAAAGACTACGCGCATGCGCATATACGCGTTCTTTTACAGAGCACTCGCTTCGCGCATACGCATGCCAATCCATCTTAGACTGGCTACACACATGATTTTATGAGCCAAGTTTGTGGGAGGTCTCCCACCCAGATATAGACCGGGTTGAGCCCTGCTTAGCTTCAGTGGGTGTGTAGAGCTTCTCATCTTTCCAACCATAGACCCTCGTATGTAGCAAAAATATATCGGAATATACACTGCAAAATATAATGTGATATACTGAATATTACATACCTCGAATGGCTCGATTCAAGGCTTATCGCAAACCATTTTTGCAAACGCAAACAAAATGCTCTATTGTGTGTTGTCACTAAGATTATTTAACTGCTCCCAAATGAGACGGAACGTCCCAGAACTCAAATGATCGGGCTGCCTCTGACGTGATAACCGCGATAGCCAATAAGAGCAAGCAAGCGTCATCTATCGGATGTTGCGTGCTTGGCAGCCACAAACATTTCACGACAGTGCAGTATTGAGAAAGATCGCCCATATTCCTTTATTTTTCTGTTTTGTTTTTCATTGTAAAGCAGAAGGTGTTACAGAAGCCTGCTGACAACATCGTTTGTCCTCCATTTGTTTGTCTTCTAAGTCACGTTTGTTCTCGCGAGTCTCCGTGAGATCGTTCCGCAATCAACAGGTGTGTGGTGTTGCGGTCCGGTTGAATCATCTAGTATGCGTTAAGAGGATTATAATGCTAAAAATCGGCTTAAACTTGTCATTATGTCTGTGGTCCCCCACAGTTTTAAAATGTGTTAAGATCTAAAAATCGTCTAGTCATTGTGTCCCAGGCCTTATAGTTGTACTTTGGCTGCTGTGACTGTGTTGTGGAAAGAGAAGCTGATGGGGTTGTCTACTTGATAAAGAAGATACAATCAGTGTATAGTTAGCTGGTGTCATCTAGGATTCTTTAAAATTATATCATTTTTAATTATGATGGTGACTTCAAACTAAACATTTTCAACAGAACATCATCTAAACCTCTGTTAATTCTCAATAAGAACTTCTGTAGATATCTGACAGAAATCAGGTTAATCTGGTTAGTAATTAATGTCTTCATTTATCTTCAGTTGATTTCATTTAAGGCTTTGGCTGAAGTCAGTTGTAATGTCTTCAATCATTAGTTCCATTAGTAAACGTTTGGCACCCTGTACTGCCAGGGATTTCAGTTTTTTTTCCTCTTTTTTTTTTTTTTTTTTTTTGTTTATTCCAAACAAAATTCAACATCTGCCTAACGTTGGACCTTTGTATCAAACAAACGTTGAGTTAAGACGTCAACCTGATTTTCATTTTCAACCAAAATCCAATGTCTTCTTACAGTGGAAGCCATTAAAAACAATGCATTCTGGGCAATATTTGAAACGGGTGTTTCACAGTGAATATAGGAGTTTTAGTACAAGAAACGCTGCCTTTCAGGCAGGTTTTTGAGCCCGTAAGTCACGACTTCAAACCACGACTCACGACTTTGTAGCGTTCCAGGCAAGTCACGCCAAACTGCCTGAGTGTAAACAAACCAGCATGGCGGACCACACGGGGCTTATGCTCATTTACAATTATTTCTATAGCCAAATTACTCCTTGCTTATTTGAGGGAAAAGTTGGAGGAAAAACAGCGCATAAGGCAAGAGAAGCTGTTGTACCTTTTATTTTACGTTATTTTACCTTGCATAAACACTGCATCCTTAGGGGCTGCCATTGTTGTTTCGCAGGCTATGTGACGTCAGAGCACGGAACTGGAAGTACATCAATCTAGTACGAGTTCACGGGTTTGACTGCCATTCCAGCGTACTTTCACGGGTAGAAGGTTGGAAAAACACGGGTTACGTTTTCGCCTATGTATGTTCGAGGCACTCATAACAGGAATATGTAAGGTGGCCCAGTAGTGCACAACACAACGAAAATTTAAAAAAGCAAATATAAATCAATAACACTGCGGAATCAAGTCACAACACAACAGAA
This sequence comes from Elopichthys bambusa, assembly GCA_037101425.1. Classification (NCBI taxonomy): domain Eukaryota; kingdom Metazoa; phylum Chordata; class Actinopteri; order Cypriniformes; family Xenocyprididae; genus Elopichthys; species Elopichthys bambusa. Next base: position 28,484,510 of record CM074435.1, read on the forward strand.
ATGCTTCCACTTTTCTCAGATATTATAAAACTGTTCAAGATTTGAAATTAGTCCATTGCCACCAGTATAAAGCATGCATGTTTAGCTTTAAAGCACCCTCTGATTTGACCACAAAATGGGCTGTTTGTGCACAGTATATATACTGGTCATTTGGATTTTGTTAGATCATTAGACCCTGCATTAAACACCTCAGCTCATTCAAGAACACACACACACACACACACACACACACACACACACACACACACACACACACTACCTACAAAGTCGAATGGAATGCCAAAACTTTGAAGCTCTGTGACTTTTCCTGGTCTTCTGCTTTGTGGCTGAGTTGCTGCTGCTCCTAAACACTTCCACTTTCCAATAATTCCACTTACAGTTGACCTTAAAATATCTAGCAGAAATTTCAGGAATAACTGACTTATTGCAAAGGTGGCATCCTATCACAGTACCATGCTTGAATTCACTGAGCACTTCAGAACAACCCTTTTTTTTCCACAAATGTTTGTAAATGCAGACGGCATGGCTAGGTGCTTGAGTTTATACACCTGTAGCAATGGGTCTGATTGAAACACCTGAAGTAAATTAAGAGGCGTGTCCTAACACTTTTCCATAGTCCATAGTGTAAATGATTTATTCATCTATATCATTACATCCATTTTTTTTTTTTTTAAATTCATGTGCTCTTGTAATCTTTAATCCAAATAACTTCCCCTCCGTCCTGCAGTAACATCTCTTCTTTTCGGATTTGTTTGCTGATGCGAGGGCAGGACAACCTGTTGCTCAAATAATCTCACAGCAATAGCAAACCATAACCATTCAACGATCCGATCAATTCCTGATGCACAAAATCAAGTGCCGCCCTACTAAGTCATTTCACTCAGATATACATCACAATAAGGAAGTAAAGATGATAGCAACTTCCGTTTCATGCCGACTCACTGAAAGCACAGCTTAGGTAATCACAGCTATACTGAGTTTCAAACCAATATTGCTTGCTTATAACACTTAAATAAACAAGAAGTTAGCATTGGGTAACTTGCATTTTAGACACAATATTGCCAGGTACTCTGACTATTTATTTTATTTATTTACATTTTGCCACCAATGAAAATAGTTTCAAAGGAACTCAAAGCAGAATAAACAGTCACTGAGCAACACGCATAGCAGTGTTCCCTTCCTGAATGAACCAGTGTTCATTCAACGAATCAGCTGAGTGAATGATTCAAATGACGGTCTCGTAAAGACAGTCATTTGACGTCACCTACTGGCATAACTATGTAACTGTTACGAGATTCAATGACTGTCAGTTTTCAATGAGATCGAGATCTCAATGGCGGTATGTTTTGTTCTTTTACAAGATTTCAATGACAGTCGGTTTTGTTCTGTTACGAGATTCAATGACTTAGTTTTCAATGGGATCTCAATTCAGTATGTTATGATATTTTAATGATGGTCGGTTTTCTTCCTTTGAGATCAATCTTGATAAAACACGCGGAATGGATAAAAATAACTCAAAAAATAAAAGAGGACTTGAATAAGCCCATTAATGGCATGTTTGAGTCATGCTCTTAACAAACTGTTTTATTTCCTCTGTCCGTATTGTGAATAATGTGTATCATTTTAATTTGCTTGTTACACAATGGATCCTAACTTATTGTAATTATTTTACATAGTCTACTTTTACATTCAGAATTATTCCTTGGCATCCTCACATACTAAACTGTCAGTTCAAAGATTTCAATGACTCAGTTTTCAATGAGATCGAGATCTCAATACGGTATGTTTTGTTCTTTTGCGAGATTTCAGTGATGGTTGGTTTTGTTCGGTCATAAGATTTCAATTACTGTCAGTTTTCTGAAATTGAGATCTAAATGATGGTATGTTTTGTTCTTTTAATGAGATTTTAATGACAGTTGGGTTTTTTTTCTATTATGAGATTTCAATGACGGTCAGTTTTCTGAGATCGAGATCTCAATGATGGTATGTTTTATTATTTTATATTTTAATGATGGTTGTTTTTTTCTTTCTTTTAGGAGACCTCAATAGCAGTCAGTTTCATTCTTTTACGAGATTTCAATGAGAATCTTTTTTGTTATTTTACAAGATTTCACTGAGAGATGGTTTTGTTTGGTTATGAGATTTCAATGACTCAGTTTTCTATGAGATCGAGATCTCAATGACGGTATGTTTTGTTCTTTTACGATATTTTAATGATGGTCTGTTTTGTTCCATTAAAAGATTGTTTTGTTCGGTTAAGAAATTTCAATAATGTTCAGTTTTATTCAGTTATGAGATTTCAATAATAGTCGGTTTTGTTCTTTTACAAGATTTTAATGACCGTTGGTTTGGTTTGGTTATGAGATTTCAACCACTGTCAGTTTTCTATGACATTGAGATCACAATGACGGTCTTGATCTTTTATGATATTTTAATGAAGATCAGTTTTGTTGGTTTATGAGATTTCAATGACTCAGTTTTCTATGAGATCGAGATCAAGATCTCAGTGACGGTATGTTTTTTTCCATTATGAGATTTCAATGACGGTCAATTTTATTCCTTTTCTAGGTGTTTTTGTTCTTTAATGAGATTTTAATGACAGTTGGGTTTTTTTCCATTACAAGATTTCAGTGATGGTCGGTTTTGTTCTTTTACGAGATTTCAGTGACGGTTGGTTTTGTCGAGATCTCTGGTATATTTTGTTCTTTTACAAGATTTTAACGACAGTTGTTTTGTTCTTTTACGATATTTTAATGATGGTCAGTTTCGTTCCTTTACAAGATTTCAATAACGGTCAGTTTTATTCAGTTATGAGATTTTAATGATGGTCGGTTTCGTTCCTTTACAAGATTTCAATGACAGTCGGTTTTGTTCTTTTACAAGAATTCAATGACTGTAGGTTTTATTTGGTTATGAGATTTCAATGATGGTCGGTTTTGTTCTTTTACGAGATTTCAGTGATGGTTGGTTTTGTTTGGTTACGCGATTCAATAACTGTCAGTTTTCTATGAGATCGAGTTCTCAATGATGGTATGTTTTATTCTTTAATAAGATTTTAATGGCTTTTTTTTTTTTCATTACGAGATTTTAATGATGGCCTGTTTTATTCGGTTATGAGATTTTAATGACAGTCGTTTTGTTCTTATACGAGATTTCAGTGACCGTTGGTTTTGTTCGGTTACAAGATTTCAATAATGGTCGGTTTTGCTGGGTTATGAGACTTCAATGACCGTTGGTTTGGTTTGGTTACGAGATTTCAATTACTGTCAGTTTTCTATGAGATCCAGATCTCAATACAATATGTTTTGGTTTCTTCATGATATTTTATTGATGGTCAGTTTTGTTTTCTTACAAGATTTCAATGACAATTGGTTTTGTTCTTTTACAAGATTTCAGCAATGGTTGGTTTTGTTTGGTTATGAGATTTCAATGACTCAGTTTTGAGATCAAGATCTCAATACGGTATGTTTTGTTCTTTTGTTCTTGTTCAGCAATGGTTGGTTCTGTTCGGTTACAAGATTTCAATGACTGTCAGTTTTGTCAATCTCAATGATGGTATATTTTGTTCTTTTACAAGATTTTAATGACAGTTGTTTTTTTTCCATTACGAGATTTCAATGACAGTCAGTTTTGTTCTATTCCGAGATTTCAGTGATGGTTGGTTTTGTTTGGTTAAGAGATTCAATGACTGTCAGTTTTCAATGAGAATGAGATCTCAATACGGTATGTTTTGATATTTTACGATATTTAATGATGGTCGGTTTTGTTCCTTTACGAGATTTCAAAGACAGTCAGTTTTGCTGAGTTATGAGATTTTTATGATGGTCGGTTTTGTTCTGTTAAGAGATTTCAATGACGGTCAGTTTTGCTGGGTTCTCGATGATGGTAGATTTTCAGTATCAATCGGTTTTTCTGTTATGAAATTTCAAAGACAATTGATTTCATTCTTTTGTTATTTTACAAGACGCCGAAGACAGTCGGTTTTGTTTTCTTTACAAGATTTCAATGACTGTCAGTTTTCAATGAGATCGAGATCTCAATACCGTATGTTTTGATCTTTTATGATATTTTAACGATGGTCTGTTTTGCTGGGTTATGAGATTTCAATGACTGTCAGTTTTTTATGAGATCAAGATCTCAATGACGGTATGTTTTGTTCTTTTACGATATTTTAATGATGGTCAGTTTTGTTCCTTTACAAGATTTCAATAACGGTCAGTTTTATTCAGTTATGAGATTTCAATGGTGGTCGGTTTTATTTGGTTGAGATTTCAATGATGGTCGGTTTTGCTATGTTGTGAGATTTCAAAGACAGTTGGTTTCATTCCTTTACAAGATTTCAATGACAGTCGGTTTTATTCTTTTACAAGATTTCAACAATGGTCGGTTTGGCCAAGTTATGATATTTCAATGATTTCAATGTTTTGTTCTTTTACAAGATTTCAGTGATGGTTAGTTTTGTCAATCTCAATGATGGTATATTTTGTTCTTTTACAAGTTTTAATGACAGTTGTTTTTTTTCCATTACGAGATTTCAATAACAGTCGGTTTTGTTCTTTTACGAGATTTCAGTTATGATTGGTTTTGTTTGGTTACGAGATTCAATGACTGTCAGTTTTCAATGAGAATGAGATCTCAATACAGTATGTTTTGATCTTTTACAATATTTTAATGATGGTCAGTTTTGTTCCTTTACAAGATTTCAATGACGGTCAGTTTTATTCCTTTGCTAGATGTTTTTTTTTTGTTCTTTTGAGATTTCAGTGATGGTTGGTTTTGTTTGGTTACGAGATTTCAATGACTGTCAGTTTTCTATGAGATCGAGATCTCAATACGGTATGTTTTGTTCTTTTACGATATTTTAATGATGGTCGGTTTTGTTCCTTTACAAGATTTCAATGACAGTCGGTTTTGTTCTTTTACGAGATTTCAGTGATGATTGGTTTTGTTCGGTTATGAGATTGACAAAACTGACAGTCATTGAAATCTCGTAACCGACCAAAACCGACTGTCACTGAAATCTCGTAATGGAAAAAAACCCAACTGTCATTAAAATCTTGTAAAAGAACAAAATATACCATCATTGAGATTGACAAAACTGACAGTCATTGAAATCTCAATTATGGTGTATATTTTGTTCTTTTACAAGATTTTAATGAGTTGGTTTTTTTTCCATTATGAGATTTCAATGACAGTCAGTTTTGTTCTTTTATGATATTTTAATGATGGTCAGTTTTGTTCTATTACGAGATTTCAGTGATGGTTAGTTTTGTTTGGTTTTGAGATTTCAATGACTGTCAGTTTTCTATGAGATCGAGATCTCAATACGGTATGTTTTGTTCCTTTACAAGATTTAAATGATAGTCGGTTTTGTTCCTTTACAAGATTTAAATGACAGTCGGTTTTGTTCCTTTACGAGATTTCAGTGATGGTTGGTTTTGTTCTGTTACGAGATTCAATGACTCAGTTTTCAATGAGATCGAGATCTCAATACAGTATGTTTTGTTCTTTTCAGTATGTTATGATATTTTAATGATGGTCGGTTTTCTTCCTTTGAGATCAATCTTGATAAAACACGCGGAATGGATAAAAATAACTCAAAAAATAAAAGAGGACTTGAATAAGCCCATTAATGGCATGTTTGAGTCATGCTCTTAACAAACTGTTTTATTTCCTCTGTCCATATTGTGAATAATGTGTATCATTTTAATTTGCTTGTTACACAATGGATCCTAACTTATTGTAATTATTTTACATAGTCTACTTTTACATTCAGAATTATTCCTTGGCATCCTCACATACTAAACTGTCAGTTCAAACTGTCAAGATCTCAATAGCAGTCAGTTTCGTTCCTTTACAAGATTTCAATGACAGTCGGTTTTGTTCTTTTAGGAGATTTCAGTGATGGCTGGTTTTGCTCGGTTATGAGATTTCAATGACTCAGTTTTCAATGAGATTGAGATCTCAATACGGTATGTTTTGTTCTTTTACGATATTTTAATGATGGTCGGTTTTCTTCCTTTAGGAGATCTAAATAACAGTCAAATAACAGTTTTGTTTCTTTACAAGATTTCAATGACCGTCGTTTTGTTCTTTTACGAGATTTCAGTGACTGTCAGTTTTCAATGAGATCGAGATCTCAATACGGTATGTTTTGATCTTTAATGAGACTTTAATGAGTTCTTTTTTTTTTTTTCCCATTACGAGATTTCAATGGCGGTCGGTTTTATTTGGTTATGAGATTTCAATGACGATCAGTTTTGCTGTGTTATGAGATTTCAATAATGGCCGGTTTTATTCAGTTATGAGATTTCAATGACAGTCGGTTTTGTTCTTTTGAGATTTTAGTGACTGTCAGTTTTTTATGAGATCGAGATCTATCTCAATGATGGTATGTTTTTCTCTTTTACGAGATTTCAGTGATGGTTGGTTTTGTTCGGTCATAAGATTTCAATGACTGTCAGTTTTCTGGGATTGAGATCTAAATGACAGTATGTTTTTTTTTTTTCCTTTTAGAAAACCTCAATAGCAGTCAGTTTCATTCTTTTACGAGATTTCATTGAGAATCAGTTTTGTTATTTTACAAGATTTCACTGAGAGATGGCTTTGTTTGGTTATGAAATTTTTAATGACTCAGTTTTCTATGAGATCAAGATTGATGTTCTCAATGACGGTATGTTTTGTTCTTTTTACGATATTTTAATGACAGTCAGTTTTCTATGAGATCGAGATCTCAATGACGGTATGTTTTGTTCTTTTACGATATTTTAATGACAGTTGTTTTCTTTTACTAGATTTCAGTGACGGTTGGTTTTGTTCGGTTATGAGATTTCAAATGACTGTCAGTTTTAAATGAGATTGATGTTCTCAATGACAGTATGTTTTGTTCTTTAAGATTTTAATGACTTTTTTTTTTTTCCCCATTATGATATTTCAATGACGGCCTGTTTCCTTCTTTTACGATATTTTAATGATGGTCAGTTTTGTTTCGTTAAAAGATTTCAATGGCGGTCGATTTTTATTCGGTTATGAGATTTCAATGGCAGTCGGTTTAGTTCTTTTATGAAATTTCAGTGACCTTTGGTTTTGTTCGGTTACGAGATTTCAATGACTGTCAGTTTTGTCGATCTCGATCGTATATTTTGTTCTTTTACTAGATTTCGATGACAGTCAGTTTTGTTCTTTTACGAGATTTCAGTGATGGTTGGTTTTGTTCGGTTACGAGATTTCAATGACTGTCAGTTTTGTCGAGATCTCAATGGTATATTTTGTTCTTTTACAAGATTTTAATGACAGTTGTTTTGTTCTTTTACGATATTTTAATGATGGTCAGTTTCGTTCCTTTACAAGATTTCAATAACGGTTAGTTTTATTCAGTTATGAGATTTCAATGACAGTCGGTTTTGTTCGGTTAAGAGATTTCAATAACGGTCAGTTTTATTCAGTTATGAGATTTTAATGATGGTCTGTTTCGTTCCTTTACAATATTTCAATGACAGTCGGTTTTGTTCTTTTACAAGAATTCAATGACTGTAAGTTTTATTCGGTTATGAGATTTCAACGATGGTCGGTTTTGCCACGTTATGAGATTTCAATGACAGTCGGTTTTGTTCTTTTGAAATTTCAGTGACGGCTGGTTTTGTTTAGTTACAAGATTTCAATGACTGTCAGTTTTGTCAATCTCAATGATGGTATATTTTGTTCTTTTACAAGATTTCAATGACTGTTGTTTTTTTCCCATTACGAGATTTCAATGACAATCAGTTTTGTTCTTTTACGAGATTTCAGTGATGGTTGGTTTTGTGTGGTTACGCGATTCAATGACTGTCAGTTTTCTATGAGATTGAGTTCTCAATGACGGTATGTTTTATTCTTTAATAAGATTTTAATGACTTTTTTTTTTCCATTACGAGATTTTAATGATGGCCTGTTTTATTCGGTTATGAGATTTTAATGAGTCGTTTTGTTCTTATACGAGATTTCAGTGACCTTTTGTTTTGTTCGGTTACAAGATTTCAATAATGGTCGGTTTTGCTGGGTTATGAGATTTCAATGACCATTGGTTTGGTTACGAGATTTCAATTACTGTCAGTTTTCTATGAGATCCAGATCTCAATACAGTATGTTTTGGTTTTTTCATGATATTTTAATGATGGTCAGTTTCACTTTCTTACAAGATTTCAATGACAGTTGGTTTTGTTCTTTTACAAGATTTCAGCAATGGTTGGTTTTGTTCTTTTACAAGATTTCAATGACTGTCAGTTTTGTCAATCTCAATGATGGTATATTTTGTTCTTTTACAAGATTTTAATGACAGTTGTTTTTTTTCCATTACGAGATTTCAATGACAGTCAGTTTTGTTCTATTCCAAGATTTCAGTGATGGTTGGTTTTGTTTGGTTAAGAGATTCAATGACTGTCAGTTTTCAATGAGAATGAGATCTCAATACGGTATGTTTTGATATTTTACGATATTTAATGATGGTCGGTTTTGTTCCTTTACAAGATTTCAAAAACAGTCAGTTTGGTTTGGTTACGAGATTTCTATGATGGTCGGTTTTGTTTGGTTACGAGATTTAAATGAGTCGGTTTTGCTGAGTTATGAGATTTCAGCAATGGGTGGTTTTGTTCTGTTAAGAGATTTCAATGACGGTCAGTTTTGCTGGGTTATGAGATCTCAATTACAGTAGGTTTTCAATGGCAGTCAGTTTTGTTCTGTTATGAGATTTCAAAGACATTTGGTTTTGTTTCATTACAAAAATTCAGTTATGGTTGGTTTTGTTCGGTTAAGAGATCTCAATAACAGACAGTGTTGCTGGTTCACGAGGTCTCAATGACTGTAGGATTTCAGTGTCAGTTGGTTTTGTCCTTTATTCTTTTACGAGATTTCAATGACAGTTTTGTTTCGTTACGAGATTTCTACGATGGTCGGTTTTCTTTGGTTACGAGATTTCAATGACAGTCGGTTTTGCTGGGTTACGGGATCTCGATGACGGTAGGTTTTCAGTATCAATCGGTTTTTCTGTTATGAAATTTCAAAGACGGTTGGTTTTATCCTTTTGTTATTTTACGAGACTCCAAAGACAATCCGTTTTGTTTTTTTACGAGATTTCAATGACTGTCAGTTTTCAATGAGATTGAGATCTCAATACCGTATGTTTTGATCTTTTATGATATTTTAACGATGGTCTGTTTTGCTGGGTTATGAGATTTCAATGACTGTCAGTTTTTTATGAGATCGAGATCAAGATCTCAATGACGGTATGTTTTGTTCTTTTACGATATTTTAATGATGGTCTGTTTTATTTTTTTACAAGATTTCAACGATGGTCGTTTTGCCACGTTATGATATTTCAATGACTGTCGGTTTTGTTCTTTTACGAGATTTCAGTTATGATTGGTTTTGTTTGGTTACGAGTTTCAATGACTGTCAGTTTTCAATGAGAATGAGATCTCAATACGGTATGTTTTGATGTTTTACGATATTTTAACGATGGTCGGTTTTGTTCCATTACGAGATTTCAGTGACAGTCGGTTTTGTTCTTTTACGAGATTTCAGTAATGATTGGTTTTGTTCGGTTATGAGATTGACAAAACCGACCATTATTGAAATCTCTTAACCGAACAAAACCGACTGTCACTGAAATCTCGTAATGGAAAATAACCCAACTGTCATTGAAGTCTTGTAAAGGAACAAAACTGACCATCATTAAAATATCGTAAAAGAACAAAACATACTGTATTGAGATCTCGATCTCAGAAAACTGACAGTCATTTAATCTCACAACCAAACAAAACTAACCATCACTGAAATAAAAATAAATGGAAAAAAAAACAACTGTCATTAAAATCTTGTAAAAGAACAAAATATACCATCATTGAGATTGACAAAACTGACAGTCATTGAAATCTCAATGATGGTATATTTTGTTCTTTTACAAGATTTTAATGAGTTGTTTTTTTTCCATTACGAGATTTCAATGACAATCAGTTTTGTTCTATTACGAGATTTCAGTGATGGTTAGTTTTGTTTGGTTATGAGATTCCATGACTGTCAGTTTTCTGAGATTGAGATCTCAATATGGTATGTTTTGTTCTTTTACAAGAGTTTAATGACAGTTGGGTTTTTTTCCATTACGAGATTTCAGTGACAGTCGGTTTTATTCCTTTGCTAGATGTTTTTTGTTCTTTTGAGATTTCAGTGATGGTTGGTTTTGTGTGGTTCAATGACTGTCAGTTTTCTATGAGATCGAGTTCTCAATGATGGTATGTTTTATTCTTTAATAAGATTTTAATGGCTTTTTTTTTTTTTTCCATTACGAGATTTTAATGATGGCCTGTTTTATTCGGTTATGAGATTTTAATGACAGCCGTTTTGTTCTTATACAAGATTTCAGTGACCGTTGGTTTTGTTTGGTTACAAGATTTCAATAATGGTCGGTTTTGCTGGGTTATGAGATTTCAATGACCGTTGGTTTGGTTTGGTTACGAGATTTCAATTACTGTCAGTTTTCTATGAGATCCAGATCTCAATACAATATGTTTTGGTTTCTTCATGATATTTTAATGATGGTCGGTTTCGTTTTCTTACAAGATTTCAATAACAATTTGTTTTGTTCTTTTACAAGATTTCAGTGATGGTTGGTTTTGTTTGGTTATGAGATTTCAATGACTGTCAGTTTTCTGAGATCGAGTTCTCAATTACGGTTTGTTTTATTCTTTTTTTTAATAAGATTTTAATGAATTTTTTTTTTTCCCCATTACAAGATTTCAATGACGGCCTGTTTTATTCGGTTATGAGATTTCAATAACAGTCGTTTTGTTCTCATACGAGATTTCAGTGACCGTTGGTTTTGTTCGGTTACAAGATTCAATGACTGTCAGTTTTCAATGAGAATGAGATCTCAATACGGTATGTTTTGATCTTTTACGATATTTTAATGATGGTCTGGTTTGTTCCTTTACGAGATTTCAAAGACAGTAGGTTTTGCTGAGTAATGAGATTTCAGCGATGGGTGATTTTGTTCTGTTATGAGATTTCAAAGACAGTCAGTTTTATTCTTTTACAAGATTTCAACGATGGTCGGTTTTGCCACGTTATGAGATTTCAGTGACAGACGGTTTTGTTTGGTTACGAGATTTCAATGACTGTCAGTTTTCTGAGATCAAGATCTCAATACGGTATGTTTTGTTCTTTTACAAGATTTCAGTAATGGTCAGGTTTATTCAGTCATGAGATTTCAATAATGGTCAGTTTTGCTGTGTTGTGAGATTTCAAAAACAGTTGGTTTCGTTCCTTTACAAGATTTCAATGACGGTCAGTTTTATTCCTTTGCTAGATGTTTTTTTTTTTTTTTTGTTCTCTTGAGATTTCAGTGATGGTTGGTTTTGTTTGGTTACGAGATTCAATGACTGTCAGTTTTCAATGAGATTGAGATCTCAATACGGTATGTTTTGTTCCTTCACAAGATTTAAATGATGGTCGGTTTTATTCAGTTATGAGATTTCAATGATAGTCGGTTTTGTTCCTTTACAAGATTTCAATGACAGTTGGTTTTGTTCTTTTACGAGATTTCAGTGATGGTTGGTTTTGTTCTGTTACGAGATTCAATGACTCAGTTTTCAATGAGATCGAGATCTCAATACGGTATGTTTTGTTCTTTTACGATATTTTAATGATGGTCGGTTTTCTTCCTTTAGGAGATCTAAATAACAGTCAGTTTTATTTCTTTACAAGATTTCAATGACCGTCATTTTGTTCTTTTACAAGATTTCAGTGACTGTCAGTTTTCAATGAGATCGAGATCTCAATACGGTATGTTTTGATCTTTAATGAGACTTTAATGAGTTCTTTTTTTTTCTTCTTCCCATTACGAAATTTCAATGGCGGTCGGTTTTATTTGGTTATGAGATTTAAATGATGGTTGGTTTTTGTTCTTTTGAGATTTCAGTGACTGTCAGTTTTTTATGAGATCGAGATCTATCTCAATGATGGTATGTTTTGTTCTTTTACAAGATTTTAATGACAGTCGTTTTTTTTTCTATTACGAGAATTCAATGACAGTCGTTTTGTTCTTATACAAGATTTCAGTGACCGTTGGTTTTGTTTGGTTACAAGATTTTAACAATGGTCGGTTTGGCCAAGTTATATTTCAATGATTTCAATGTTTTGTTCTTTTACAAGTTTTCAGTGATGGTTAGTTTTGTTGGGTTACAAGATTTCAATGACTGTCAGTTTTGTCAATCTCAATGATGGTATATTTTGTTCTTTTACAAGTTTTAATGACAGTTGTTTTTTAATGACGGTCAGTTTTCAATGAGAATGAGATCTCAATACAGTATGTTTTGATCTTTTATGATATCTTAATGATGGTCAGTTTTGTTCCTTTACAAGATTTCAATGACGGTCAGTTTTATTCCTTTGCTAGATGTTTTTTTTTTTTGTTCTTTTGAGATTTCAGTGATGGTTGGTTTTGTTTGGTTAAGAGATTTCAATGACTGTCAGTTTTCTGAGATCGAGATCTCAATACGGTATGTTTTCTTCTTTTACGATATTTTAATGATGGTCGGTTTTGTTCCTTTACAAGATTTCAATGACAGTCTGTTTTGTTCTTTTACGAGATTTCAGTGATGATTGGTTTTGTTCGGTTATGAGATTGACAAAACTGGCAGTCATTGAAATCTCGTAACCGAACAAAACCGACTGTCACTGAAATCTCGTAATGGAAAAAAACCCAACTGTCATTAAAATCTTGTAAAAGAAACAAAATATACCATCATTGAGATTGACAAAACTGACAGTCATTGAAATCTCAATGATGGTGTATATTTTGTTCTTTTACAAGATTTTAATGAGTTTGTTTTTTTTTTCCATTATGAGATTTCCATGACAGTCAGTTTTGTTCTATTACGAGATTTCAGTGATGGTTAGTTTTGTTTGGTTATGAGATTCAATGACTGTCAGTTTTCTGAGATCAAGATCTCAATACGGTATGTTTTGTTCTTTTACGATATTTTAATGATGGTCGGTTTTGTTCCTTTACAAGATTTCGATGACAGTCGGTTTTATTCCTTTGTTAGATGTTTTTTTTTTTTTTTTTTTTGTTCTTTTACGAGATTTCAGTGATGGTTGGTTTTGTTTGGTTACGAGATTTCAATGACTGTCAGTTTTCTATGAGATCGAGATCTCAATACGGTATGTTTTGTTCCTTTACAAGATTTAAATGATAGTCGGTTTTGTTCCTTTACAAGAATTCAATGACAGTCGGTTTTGTTCTTTTACGAGATTTCAGTGATGGTTGGTTTTGTTCTGTTACGAGATTCAATGACTCAGTTTTCAATGAGATCGAGATCTCAATACAGTATGTTTTGTTCTTTTCAGTATGTTATGATATTTTAATGATGGTCGGTTTTCTTCCTTTAGGAGATCAATCTTGCTAAAACACGCGGAATGGATAAAAATAGCTCTAATAATAAAAGAGGACTTGAATAAGCCCATTAATGGCATGTTTGAGTCATGCTCCTAACAAACTGTTTTATTTCCTCTGTCCGTATTGTGAATAATGTGTATCATTTTAATTTGCTTGTTACACAATGGATCCTAACTTATTGTAATTATTTTACGTAGTCTACTTTTACATTCAGAATTATTCCTTGGCATCCTCACATACTAAACTGTCAGTTCAAAGATTTCAATGACTCAGTTTTCAATGAGATTGAGATCTCAATATGGTATGATTTGTTCTTTTACGATATTTTAATGATGGTCGGTTTTGTTCCTTTACAAGATTTCAACGATGGTCGGTTTTGCCACGTTATGAGATTTCAGTGACAGTCAGTTTTCAATGAGATCGAGATCTCAATACAGTATGTTTTGATCTTTTACGATATTTTAATGATGGTCTGTTTCGTTCCTTTGCAAGATTTCAATGAGAGTCGGTTTTGTTCTTTTACGAGATTTCAGTGACTGTCAGTTTTGAGATCAACATCTCAGTACGGTAAGTTTTGTTCTTTTATGATATTTTAATGATGGTCAGTTTTGTTCCTTTACAAGATTTCAATAACGGTCAGTTTTCTATGAGATTGAGATTTCAATGACGGTCAGTTTTATTCCTTTGCTAGATGTTTTTTTTTTTTTTTTGTTGTTCTTTTGAGATTTCAGTGATGGTTGGTTTTGTTTGGTTACGAGATTCAATGACTCAGTTTTCAATGAGATCGAGATCTCAATGACTGTATGTTTTGTTCTTTTACGATATTTTAATGATGGTCGGTTTTGTTCTTTTATGAGATTTCAGCAATAATTGGCTTGGTTTTGTTCGGTTATGAGATTGACAAAACTGACAGTCATTGAAATCTCTTAACCGAACAAAACCGACTGTCATTGAAATCTTGTAAAGGAACGAAACTGACCATCATTAAAATATCGTAAAAGAACAAAACATACCGTATTGAGATCTCGATCTCAGAAAACTGACAGTCATTGAATCTCGCAACCAAACAAAACTAACCATCACTGAAATAAAAACAAATGAAAAAAAAAAACAACTGTCATTAAAATCTTGTAAATGAACAAAATATACCATCATTGAGATTGACAAAACTGACAGTCATTGAAATCTCAATGATGGTGTATATATTTTTTTCTTTTACAAGATTTTAATGTTGTTTTTTTCCATTACGAGATTTCAATGACAGTCAGTTTTGTTTTATTACGAGATTTCAGTGATGGTTAGCTTTGTTTGGTTACGAGATTCCATGACTGTCAGTTTTCTGAGATTGAGATCTCAATATGGTATATTTTGTTCTTTTACAAGAGTTTAATGACAGTTGGGTTTTTTTCCATTACGAGATTTCAGTGACAGTCAGTTTTGTTCGGTTAAGAGATTTCAATAACGGTCGGTTTTGTTCTTTTACGAGACTTCAGTGACAGTCGGTTTTGTTCGGTTAAAAAAAAACTGACAGTCATTAAAATCTCTTAAGTTTTTGATTTTAATGAATTTTTTTTTTTTTTTTTTTTTTTTTTTTTCCATTACGAGATTTTAATGACGGCCTGTTTTATTCGGTTATGAGATTTCAATGACTGTCGTTTTGTTCTCATACGAGATTTCAGTGACCGTTGGTTTTGTTCGGTTACAAGATTCAATGACTGTCAGTTTTCAATGAGAATGAGATCTCAATACGGTATGTTTTGATCTTTTACGATATTTTAATGATGGTCTGTTTTGTTCCTTTACGAGATTTCAGAGACAGTAGGTTTTCAGTGTCAGTCGGTTTTATTTGGTTATGAGATTTCAAAGACAGTCGGTTTTATTCTTTTACAAGATTTTAATGACAGTTGTTTTTTGTTTTTTCCATTACGAGATTTCAATGACAGTCGGTTTTGTTCTCATACGAGATTTCAGTGACCGTTGGTTTTGTTTGGTTACGAGATTCAATGACTCAGATTTCAATGAGATCGAGATCTCAATACTGTATGTTTTGTTCTTTTACGATATTTTAATAATGGTAGGTTTTGTTCTTTTACGAGATTTCAGTGATGGTTGGTTTTGTTCTGTTACGAGATTCAATAACTCAGTTTTCAATGAGATCGAGATCTCAATACGGTATGTTTTGTTCCTTTACAAGATTTAAATGACAGTCGGTTTTGTTCTTTTACGAGATCTAAATAACAGTCAGTTTTGTTTCTTTACAAGATTTCAATGAACGTCGTTTTGTTCTTTTACGAGATTTCAATGACTCAGTTTTCAATGAGATCGAGATCTCAATACGGTATGTTTTGTTCTTTTATGAGACTTTAATGAGTCCTTTTTTTTTTCTTTCCCATTATGAGATTTCAATGACAGTCGGTTTTGTTCTTTTCAGATTTCAGTGACTGTCAGTTTTATGAGGTCGAGATCTATCTCAATGATGGTATGTTTTGTTCTTTTACAAGATTTTAATGACAAGATTTTTTTTTTTTTGCATGTCCGCCTCCTATGCTGGTGATCCACGTTTGAGTCTGCTCAAAGCAGGGCGGTTAGGACTGGATGGGGTTATGTTAGTGCTATGACCCGGATGGAAGTGAGGTTTAAGGAGGGTGAGTGTAATGAAGACCAGCTAGTCAAGGTCTGTGTGGGTAAACCTCACTCCCTGACCTCAAGAGACACGCTAGCAAAGGATGTTACAGGCTATGTTCTTTAGCCTCCTTGTTAGTGTGCCCACTTCCTATGCCGGTGACCTGGGTTCAAGTCCCACTCAGAGGGGGTGCGAGTAGAACCCAGAGGGTTTATACTTACAACAGAAATGTTAATCTCTGAACATATTTTTGTAAAATGTTGTGTAAATGAAATGTGAATATATATATCTCCATGAAATTGTTCAAATACCAAATATTTTGACAATCAAATACACATACACTTCTAGTGATGTGAGGATTAGTGTCGAAATCGTTAGTTTTCTTATTATTATTCTTCTGCTCTATGGTAGCCCATAGAACAATGTGGTAAAAATGTTAAAAAGGGCCACAGATAGAGGACAGTCTGAAATGTTACCTTAGCAAATTTGGAATCTACCTCAAACCCTCTAGCACCACCAACAGTTCAAAGATTCACTCATGTTTATGCTCATAACTTTTGATGCATTCCTCTGATTCCATGGCTCATGTTGATTTGAATGCTATGATGTCACTTCCATCATTAAAATTTTTCTGCCATTTTGAATTTTCCGAAAAATCGACTTTTTCGAACTTCTAGAGCGTTTGCTACATACCAAATTGTGTGCAAATTGGACATCTACTCCAGGCAAAAATTTGTTAAAAGATTTGATCGGCCAATCCGTTCTTGTATAGCACATCAACGATTTTGATGGCGAACACACAAAAAAAAGGATTTGATGCTGTATCTTTGCAATGATTTGGTGTATTGATACCAAACTTAGTATATGTCATTACAGGCATGACTTGGGGCTACCTACATGCACAGTATCACAGCGCCACCTACTGGTGCTGAGATAGGAAAAATGGTTATTTTTGCTCATAATTTTTGAATGCCTTGTCCTATCCTTGTCCAATCATCTCCCATATGAGACGTATGATACATATGAATGTTTTCAAAAACATTAAAAATAGTAATGTAAAAAAAAAAAAAAGTATTATGTCATTTGTGATGTGATTATTTTTGCCCTAGGGTTACACCCCTTATTTTCTGGGGTTTATTTTAACCCTTTATTCAGTACAGTTTATGGCTACTGTACTGGGGCGTTGGGTGGCATGTGATGTGCTATTTTACACCAGGGTTATACCCCTTATATTCTGGGGTTTATGTTAACCCTTTATACAGTACAGCTTATTGCGACTGTACTGGGGCATTAGGACCCATTCTCTAACACCTCTTCCCGCAGCTACCCAGTCTCCCATTCAGATAGACTGGGCTCAACCCTGCTTAGCTTCAGTGGGTGTGCAGGTGAAAGCTTCAGGTTGACCGCTGCAAGGCTACTTAAGCATCTTTTCTATATCATTTATAACCTCTTACGTTGAAATATAAATCTCAACGATGGTGACATGCCTCATGCCGCGATGTATTATATAATGGACTATTATTAAGTTGAAATTAACTGCATTACATCTACATGATAAAAAAACAAAAAAAAAAAAACTCAGATTAGACGACTAGATGATGACAAACTCTTCATGTTGTCAACATTACTTTTACATTACTATTTGTGCCACAGCTAACACAATTTCAGCAGCAAGAGAAAAACACTAAAGGCATGTTTACACGACAACTATGTACTAAAAACGTTTTTTCCTTTGTACAGGTGACATTATTAAAAATCCCCATTCACATGGATCCACGTAAACAACTAATGCTGTATTACGCGTACCAGAGTAGTAGTTGGCGGTGTCACTTTGTAAAGAAAGACTACGCGCATGCGCATATACGCGTTCTTTTACAGAGCACTCGCTTCACGCATACGCATGCCAATCCATCTTAGACTGGCTACACACATGATTTTATGAGCCAAGTTTGTGGGAGGTCTCCCACCCAGATATAGACCGGGTTGAGCCCTGCTTAGCTTCAGTGGGTGTGTAGAGCTTCTCATCTTTCCAACCATAGACCCTCGTATGTAGCAAAAATATATCGGAATATACACTGCAAAATATAATGTGATATACTGAATATTACATACCTCGAATGGCTCGATTCAAGGCTTATCGCAAACCATTTTTGCAAACGCAAACAAAATGCTCTATTGTGTGTTGTCACTAAGATTATTTAACTGCTCCCAAATGAGACGGAACGTCCCAGAACTCAAATGATCGGGCTGCCTCTGACGTGATAACCGCGATAGCCAATAAGAGCAAGCAAGCGTCATCTATCGGATGTTGCGTGCTTGGCAGCCACAAACATTTCACGAAAGTGTAGTATTGAGAAAGATCGCCCATATTCCTTTATTTTTCTGTTTTGTTTTTCATTGTAAAGCAGAAGGTGTTACAGAAGCCTGCTGACAACATCGTTTGTCCTCCATTTGTTTGTCTTCTAAGTCACGTTTGTTCTCGCGAGTCTCCGTGAGATCGTTCCGCAATCAACAGGTGTGTGGTGTTGCGGTCCGGTTGAATCATCTAGTATGCGTTAAGAGGATTATAATGCTAAAAATCGGCTTAAACTTGTCATTATGTCTGTGGTCCCCCACAGTTTTAAAATGTGTTAAGATCTAAAAATCGTCTAGTCATTGTGTCCCAGGCCTTATAGTTGTACTTTGGCTGCTGTGACTGTGTTGTGGAAAGAGAAGCTGATGGGGTTGTCTACTTGATAAAGAAGATACAATCAGTGTATAGTTAGCTGGTGTCATCTAGGATTCTTTAAAATTATATCATTTTTAATTATGATGGTGACTTCAAACTAAACATTTTCAACAGAACATCATCTAAACCTCTGTTAATTCTCAATAAGAACTTCTGTAGATATCTGACAGAAATCAGGTTAATCTGGTTAGTAATTAATGTCTTCATTTATCTTCAGTTGATTTCATTTAAGGCTTTGGCTGAAGTCAGTTGTAATGTCTTCAATCATTAGTTCCATTAGTAAACGTTTGGCACCCTGTACTGCCAGGGATTTCAGTTTTTTTTCCTCTTTTTTTTTTTTTTTTTTTTTTTGTTTATTCCAAACAAAATTCAACATCTGCCTAACGTTGGACCTTTGTATCAAACAAACGTTGAGTTAAGACGTCAACCTGATTTTCATTTTCAACCAAAATCCAATGTCTTCTTACAGTGGAAGCCATTAAAAACAATGCATTCTGGGCAATATTTGAAACGGGTGTTTCACAGTGAATATAGGAGTTTGAGTACAAGAAACGCTGCCTTTCAGGCAGGTTTTTGAGCCCGTAAGTCACGACTTCAAACCATGATTCACGACTTTGTAGCGTTCCAGGCAAGTCACGCCAAACTGCCTGAGTGTAAACAAACCAGCATGGCGGACCACACGGGGCTTATGCTCATTTACAATTATTTCTATAGCCAAATTACTCCTTGCTTATTTGAGGGAAAAGTTGGAGGAAAAACAGCGCATAAGGCAAGAGAAGCTGTTGTACCTTTTATTTTACGTTATTTTACCTTGCATAAACACTGCATCCTTAGGGGCTGCCATTGTTGTTTCGCAGGCTATGTGACGTCAGAGCACGGAACTGGAAGTACATCAATCTAGTACGAGTTCACGGGTTTGACTGCCATTCCAGCGTACTTTCACGGGTAGAAGGTTGGAAAAACACGGGTTACGTTTTCGCCTATGTATGTTCGAGGCACTCATAACAGGAATATGTAAGGTGGCCCAGTAGTGCACAACACAACGAAAATTTAAAAAAGCAAATATAAATCAATAACACTGCGGAATCAAGTCACAACACAACAGAAATGCTTCCACTTTTCTCCGATATTATAAAACTGTTCAAGATTTGAAATTAGTCCATTGCCACCAGTATAAAGCATGCATGTTTAGCTTTAAAGCACCCTCTGATTTGACCACAAAATGGGCACAGTATATATACTGGTCATTTGGATTTTGTTAGATCATTAGACCCTGCATTAAACACCCCAGCTCATTCAAGAACACAAGCTCATTTTTTTTTTAATTCATGTGCTCTTGTAATCTTTAATCCAAATAACTTCCCCTCCGTCCTGCAGTAACATCTCTTCTTTTCGGATTTGTTTGCTGATGCGAGGGCAGGACAACCTGTTGCTCAAATAATCTCACAGCAATAGCAAACCATAACCATTCAATGATCCGATCAATTCCTGATGCACAAAATCAAGTGCCGCCCTACTAAGTCATTTCACTCAGATATACATCACAATAAGGAAGTAAAGATGATAGCAACTTCCGTTTCATGCCGACTTTATCTCACTGAAAGCACAGCTTAGGTAATCACAGCTATACTGAGTTTCAAACCAATATTGCTTGCTTATAACACTTAAATAAACAAGAAGTTAGCATTGGGTAACTTGCACTTTAGACACAATATTGCCAGGTACTCTGACTATTTATTTTATTTATTTACATTTTGCCACCAATGAAAATAGTTTCAAAGGAACTCAAAGCAGAATAAACAGTCACTGAACAACACGCATAGCAGTGTTCCCTTCCTGAATGAACCAGTGTTCATTCAACGAATCAGCTGAGTGAATGATTCAAATGACTGTCTCTTAAAGACAGTCATTTGACGTCACCTACTGGCATAACTATGTAACTGATAGAAAGAGTTAAGTCTCCACCACTAAAATACAGAAACAAATAATCTGTCTGGAACGTGCAAACATGGAAAAGTGGAGTGATACAAACAGTGAAAAGTTCTAGTGCTGCTTTTGGACTGGTAACTTACTCTATGGACCGATTCCCTTATCTGCATTATTATATCGGCAGATATTAAGAGATTAAACCTCTAACTTAAAACAGATACAGTATAATTATAGAGAGTCAGACAAATGAAAGGATAAAGAATGTAAAAAGTTCAGAGAGATGGTGGAATGAAGGGATGGATGAAGGAATGGAGATATGCACTCAGCTTGTCATAGCTCCAGGCACTGTGGCTTTGTGATGTGGGTTGAGCAATAACATTACTCATTTCACATTCCAAATTCTTACCCTGTGCCATCGTGCACCCCCCCCCCCCCCACCCCACCCCACCTTCTCTCTACCCCCCACCCCCCACCCAACTCACCCACTCATAGAAACCTTTCAGACAATACCTTTTTATTACATTGCTCCCTATCTTTTAAAACGAAAACACTCCACTGTCCTTCTGCATTTCTTTTTCTCTTTCCTTTGATATTTCATATGATGGTCTTGAAGGGTGCATAGCTAAACATGAGGTAGCAAATTCATAGAAATGTGTTCTTGCTTAAGGCAAAGGAGCTAAGCATCAGTGTGTGTTCCAATAGGTAACACATAAACCAGTAATCAATGTAAAACTATGTAAGCCATTATGGATAAAGGACATTTGCTAAGCAACAGAAAATAATATTTATGAAAATACATGACCTACTTATTTAAAGGCATAGTACACCCAAAAAATGAAAATTCTGTCACCGTTTACTCACCATCATGTCATCCCAAACCTGTATGACTTTCTTTCTGTAGAAACACAAAACGACATTTTAAGAACTTTCTAAATGCTTTTTTGTCTATGCAATGAAAATTAATGTTGTTTTGTTTTGACTTTAATTGTAACACTTCTCAAAATATATTCCAAAATCCCAAAACAGGAATGCTCCTAAAAAGAAATAATCTATCTGGTACATATCACTGTCCCAGGCTGGCCTGCAGTGTTTCATCTTGTCAGGAGTTTAAAAATTAGATTTAACTTGCTTCTAATTTATCAAAGAGCCAACATATTTTTATGCTACGTGTGTCTGTTTTCTGTCCAGACTGAAGATGGCAGATAAAGTGTCCTGTCCCCAGAGGGTAACAGACCTACCTGCTTGACCTCGCTGACCAAACACCTCATGTACACACACACACACATACTGATTCTTATTAAAACGCGCTTGAATAGTGAATATTTAAAGCAACACAAACACATTTGTATATGCAAATGAAAAGAAAAATGATAAGGATGAAAATAGACACATCAAAGCCACTCAGTGAGGAACACACACACTCTCTCCCCGATGCAGCCTCTCTCTAGGGGATGTGTGCGTGAGAAGAAGGCTGTGGATGCTGGGCTTTGGGGAAATGAAGGCTTTAGGATTCATTATTAAACTAGTGCTGTATCATCCCTCACAGACCCCCTGCGGTTCACCATAGCAGCATATCCATCTGCAGTCTGCTTGCTTCTGTGTGAAACCAATGTCAAACAGTAACTTATTCACATTAGCCATCTCTCTGCTGCACATTTTTCATTTATTCATCCATATGCTCGCTCACTCACTCTTCATCCCTCCCTTCTGTCTGAACTTTACCTTTCTCTCCCTGACATGCCCCAAGGGACAGAAATTCCTTTGTTGAAGCATGCGTGCATCTGTGTGTGTGTGCTTAAATGTAGTCAACGAGGCTTAAGTTAACTGTTTTTAGACTTTGGTTTAGTACCAAATCAGCTTTTATTCACAAAGCCACCACATGACGTGGCTGTTGTCTTGTAAACATGAAATCTCTGGTCTGCTTCACCTCCAACCTTTTTCTGTGACTTTAATAAAGGTAAGTACTGATAAACAGTCATTAGATGAGGTCTGGGTTGAGGATCTGGGCAGACAGTGAAAGCACAGATCTGTTTGATGGAGCACAACTATTATTCTCATTACGTCTTAACAGAGAATGGGAGAGTCTTATTAGGGCTATTACCTCTACATCAAACACAGCAATACATGCACGCTTTAATGTTTAGACAATAAAGCGCACATTAGTTCTGTGATGAGTCAGCTTATGAATATCACCAGACCCAGACGGTATCTGGAGACATTTTAGCCAGAAAATTTAGCTAATAAATATTTAACATTTAATAAATGAACCTAAAAGGGGCAGGTAAGGTGTAGAACTTTATGAATTATGGGCATTCCAATTCTGTGGAAATATTTAGAACTTTTGCAGAGTTCTGAAGTCAAACTACTGTTAGCTGCACTAATCTACATGCAAAAATAGTAAACTATATTGAAGATAGTTAAGGGGGAAATATGTTTTTTATAACTAACAAATAAAACAGTGATACTCTATAATTTAATAATTTTGTGCTCATTGATTGGGTTACAATCAATGAACAGTTTCAATTGGTGTTTCAGTACTAAACTTGTGCAGGTACAAACTTATACTAAATACAACAAAACAACATAATTTACATAATTGAGTTGAAAATATACGTAGTACTACAGCCTAGAAATTATGAATATTTTGTGCACGCTATATCACAGTAAGGACTGATTTACTAGAATGAATGTGGACATATTATGAGGACCATTTATCATAAACCAGTTCACTGGAATGAATCAGACTTCCCAAGTACATTTAAGAGTAAGGACAATTTAGCATGATCTGAGAATGTGTCAGACTTCCCAGCGCTGATTCACTAGAATGAATCGCACGTTTCAACACTACATATGAGTTAAATGATTAGTTCACTTTAAAATAAAAATTACTCCAAGCTTTACTCACCCTCAAGCCATCCTAGGTGTATATGACTTTCTTCTATATTAATAAATATCCTGATGCATCCAAGCTTTATAATGGCAATGAACGGGACCAACAAGTATGAAGCTCAAGAAAGTGCATCCATCCATAATAAACGTACTCCGCACAGCTCTGGGGGGTTAATAAAGGCCTTCTGAAGTGAAGCGATGTGTTTGTGTTAGAAAAATATCTATATTTTACAAGTTATAAAGTAAAAGAACCAGTGAGGTTCATTCTCATGTTACGCAGCACGTTTGAGCTTTCGCAAGAACCAGTGAGGTTTGTTCGTATGCATTAAGCAAGAACGGTTGAGCTTCTGTTTATGTTCATATAAAGTGACTAAATCTGCAGATAATTTGGATTACTTTTGTGATCTCTTTATGAACTTCTGAAGTGACAAAGTGGTAGTTGGGTATCTGTTAATAGTGGGGCAGGAATCTCTCAAATTTCATTTCACAAGTTCATATAATTATAATTAACATATAATTAAGTAGAGTAAAGGTTATGTGTATTTGGCGTGCTGTCCGAAGGGAGGGCTCCAAGTTCGAAATTTGGCCTGAACCCAGAGTACCCCCCATCCCAGGTTGGGATAGGAATAATAATAAGTGAGGAGACTGGGTGGTGGAGGGATGCTGGAAAACTGTCATAGAACAGAGATAAGTCTGCTGTATATATATAATATATACCTCCTGATGCTAATTGAGTTGATTAACTGAATAAGCTCCTCCCATGTTAATTAGGTTAACTATCTGAACATGCTCCTCCCGAACTTTGTTAATAAAACATAATTTAAAAGATCTTCATTTGTGTTTTGAAGAAGAACAGAAGTCTTACAGGTTAGGATCGACATAAGGCTGATTGATTACTTTTTTTTTTTTTTTTTTTTTTTTCGTTTTTGGGTAAACTAACCCTTTAACTACGTTACATATGAGAGGGATATGGGACTATTGAGGTGAGTCAGTTAGATTATTCTTTCAGCTCAGACAGCAAAGGTTTCATAAAGTAGCTTGTTACTGGAAAAGCTACACTATTATGAAAGCAACTGAACTACTCAAGACACTCACTTGACTCATGCCAGATTCCCAGTGTACATAATTTTGGTTATGTGTGGGTGCGAATGTAGTGTGGTAAATCATCATGTGCAAGCTCAACTATTTGTATATGTTTTGTGTGAGTGAAATGAGAATGAGGCTCAGGTTGAGAGTAGTGACAGGAAAATACTGCAGGTCAGGATCCATCAGCTCCATGATTAGCTGTGATTTAACTAGAGAGCAGGTGCTTGCGTGCAGAGCTCCAGACAGGTGTGCAACCACAAACACTGAAAGAGAAAGAGAGAATGCAAGAGACAGAAAGGAAATCAGTGTTTTAGTTGAAGAGATAAATGTGCAGACACCATTTATACAAATGTATTATTTTATTTGAATATGATAAATTGGTTCTTAAATAAGGAAATAGATCACAATGGTAAAAAAGGAGTAAATGCATTTGTATTTCAGGCTAAAGCTTTTAAAAGAAGCATTGTCTTAAATATCTAGTAAGAAAAAAAACATCTTAGTATTTAATTTCCCCCATAGACCGGGTGAGGTAGTAGAAAAAATCCCCGGCGTGAAATCACAAAGTGAAACAGTACACTGTTAAAGCTATGACAACACAAACAAACACATAGACTCCATAACCTGCAGGTTGACAGAGGTTGCATTATGGATGTCTATGCTACAAATGTTACCATTTCAGCAATTGCAGCAGGGAAACACAGGCATAATACACTCACATGCACATACACTCAGAAGGGTACAATCTCATTTGGATTTTCACAGCCACAGTTGGGGTTTCAGGTATTTGCATGTGCTGACTCAGTGTGAGAACTCTTTCTTTAGTCTCTTTTATAGAAAATGAATTGATTACAGGTGAAAGCTTTCATACTATATGCATATAAACTAGTCAGATTGAAACCCTTTTACAGCGAACGTTTTCGCTTCAGCTGAATGGCACGTCAGCGAATGCTTGGACTTTCTTGCACTTGATTGATGTGGCCAATTTTACTGCAGTTTTCTCCCTTCCCAGAAACACCATGCGCACACACACACACACACACATGTACATACAAGTAGGCACGTACACGCTCACATTCTCATACATTTTTAGTTCAAATTTCTATTGTTAAGTGAAGAAATGCATGCAACGTTTTAACAGAAAATATTTTTTTGAGTAATACTTTGTGTCTGAAGGTTAAAATGTGCCTTTATGTGCAGTGCACCAATACAACTGTTTTTTAACATTTCCACTCATATTTGGTCTCTTTCATAATATAATTTGCAATTTGTGCAAAAAAAAAAAAAAAAAAAACATCTGTATCTACAAAACAATAACAAAAATAATTTTTTTTGTTGTTTTGTTGTTGTTGAATTTAAAAATCTCTGTAACAAAGGCAAACTTTCAACTCTGGCACATCCTGGAAAAAAAGCACTGTTATTTTCTCTGATTGGTAATGGGCTAATAACGGACTGGAATGGACTTTATCAAAGGCTTCACACACATGAAAGGGCTTTCAGACTTTATAGGGCAGAGAGCTTTGCTTACTAGGGAAGGAGATGTTTTCCTTTGTTCTGGATGGGACATACTCACTCTCATTGCCCTTGATAGGATAGCGAAGACAACACACTCAGAAGCCCAGATGTTTGCACACACTGTATGCAGCTGTAGGGAGAGGTTATGTTTGGGTCATGCTGTAATGACACACATTGTTCTGGTCGATCTCTAATGCTTGTGTTTTTGACATACTTCTGCATAGAGAAGCAGGATATCATGCAGAAATGTGGCAAATTACACTAAAAAAAAGTGTAATTGCATGAATGCAGTCTGGAAATCACCAGCAAGTGTACTTGAAATTGGTGCAGCAGTTGATCGGTTTTGTCTAATTGCAATAAATACATTCCTATCTATTACCAGATACAGCCATTTAATGGCCATTCAAGATAACATAACATTTCTGATTATATAACTTTAGCTCTAACATTCATTAAAAGTCTATAAAAGCAGACTGTGTCCCAGTAGATTTCCAGTTTATCAGCATAACCCACCCACCCATTTGTAATATAAATCTATGTTAAGCATGACAACACAACAACCATAACAGACACAAAGTTTTGTCCTTACAAATAAAAGACTAAAATAATATTCACAAATAAATGCATTCATAAGTGCTTCATACTTTCAGTATATTTTGAAGCCATATGTGGACTCTCAGAGCAATAGAGAGATATACAGTATAGGCAGGTAAAAAGAGACAAGCAGTCAGAATTGTAAGTGAGCAGACCGCCATCTCACTTATTAGTTTGAGTATATCTAAATGTCGCAGATCACTAGTCCATTGCCATTAGTGTGCGTGCAACACAGACTGTTCAAAAGGCAGCCTTCCCGGTGAGGTTGGTTTATCACTGCAGAAGAAAAGAGTAGTCTGGTTCAATTCAATTCTTGCAAGAAGCTAGGAAACACATGGAACGTCCTATTTTGTTTCCTTAACAGCAGAAGAGCCATTTTATTCTAGTCAAGCATCTCACAAATGCTCTGGGGCCAATGTCCAGGTTTCATGAGTTCACATGTTCATGTAATCTTTAATGAAGAGAAGGTATACATATTTGGCTTGCTGTCCATGGAGGGTTCAAGACCGAGCCGTAAATACCCCCCTAGGACTCTCTTGACTGGTTTTATTGATAACCGACCAAGAAGTTAGAGGAAGAATTGTTGTAGGACAGGGGTAAGCAGCGGCTTGTATACTCTTGTTCAGGTGCTGATTGGTTAGATTACATGAAAATGTTCCTCAGAGTTAGGAACTCCATATGGGAGCCCAGAGTTTGAGAAGGTGACGCTCAGCTATTTAGCCATCTCATCAAAGCCATTCTAAATCAGGTAAGACTGGCAGATCATCCTCAAAATCTTTTCTCTTAGCACAACCTGGATCACAACATCCAAACCTTTCCAAATCTCTCATTCGTTGACTACTAGACGCATCCACAACCTTCCTCACTTTCTGCTTCTTCCTCTCAGCCTCCTTCTTGCATGGTCTATCAATGTTTCTTGCAAGTGTAGACCTCCTCTTCTCTGAGGCAGGTTTGACACTCGACGTGACAGCACCAGCGGACCTGGCAGTTGCAGGAGAGGGTGGTGAGGCGGAGGGCCGTGTTGTAGCCTCGTCCACAGCAAAGGCTACTGCAGCTGGTGTCCTTGGAGCACGGTCTGCCGGCCGTCCCGGGCGAGTATCGTGATGGCCTGCAGAAGCTGGGCGACTCCTCCAAAAACACCAGCTCAGTGGGCCGTGGACGGGGAACTGTGTTGCTATGTCGACGAGCGCTCGCCAGCTCCGTCTCCCCCGTGGCAGAGTTGGTGACGCTGTGCACTCGAACGGCCATGTCATAGCGGTACTTCAGCAGATGGCCTGTGTCTTGAAACGGGGAGAGCTGCTTCCAGCAAGTCCTCACAGCACATGAACCGGAGACGCCGTGACACTTACAAGTAGTCTTAAGTCCACTCTTCACTGCCTGAGAGGTAAAGAAAAGACAGAGGTGAAGACATGAACATAGTATGCCAAATACAACACTATGAGGCAAAAAAATAAGTTGCTCCCACTTTTTCCCTGTGAATATTTGGAAGTAAAGAAGATTTTAAAACTATTCATTCCTATAGAACTATTAATACTTTTGTGATTGTGACACTTTTTTTTTTTTTGTCCGGTGATGAAACGTACCAGCCAATAAGATATAAGCTTTGGTCTTAAGGGGGGTCTTAAGATCATTTAAAATGACTTAAAATGAGATATTTCTTATTTTAATCCACCAATTCAGTTTTTTTATTCTTTGAAAAACCAGGATTCCCCCAACCTTGGAAAACTAGGATATTCTAGTTATTCCAAGCTCTTAAAAAAAAAAAAAAAAAAATTCTCAAATTCTTATCCAGTGAATCAAGAAAACTGGAAAAGTCATGGAGTCTATTGGGAATATTGTTGTGGCCAATGGGGGGCCTTGGGGTCCAAAAGGTTGAGGACTACTTGCCTAGAAAGAACATGTTTTACATGTTTAGGGGGTCACGTTAATATATTGATTATCTCCCCAAAAGTGAAGAGGGAGATGACGTTTCTAAAAGTGGGGCAGCATGCTAGCTTAAATTATAAGTTGTTCAAAGAAAATTAAGTGGATACTCAAGGACTCCACATAACACTGAGCTAAAAAAAAAAAAAATCTGTTTGACATGGTAGATGATAGATGCAGAGGGAATGTCTGAGCTGGCCGTCTTTCAACTCTGACCTGCACCTCTTGGAGACCACCATCCCTGATCTATGCTCCGATCAGGACATTTCCACTTTTGTTCTATTGCTCTCTCTCTCTCTCTTTATTTTTAATATTTCAAAGTATTGTATCTCTGAGTTTGAGAGCCAAACTATTTGTATTGATCTTTTTCTCCTACTCAGGCTCCTCTCTTCATTTCACATATTCAGTCTATCAAAAAAGGGCCCAGGGGGAGATGGGGAGGTCAAATGGTCGATGGGGGTGTTCCACCCTACACAGGTATGAGCTCCCACCCCAGGGCCACCTGAGAAATACAGAGAAGGAGAAGTGAGGAAATGGAGAGAATCTGAAAGGGGAGGGGATAACAAGACCTCAGCCACCTTTGCTTGTTTTTGTTAACCGCCATCTGTGGCCTAAGGTGTCAATTGTGGGAAACAACAAAACCGGAGACTGATAAGATAAGATCCGAGTTTGTCCAGCCGTTCCTTTCTTACTCTTTCTGTGAACCTCGTAAACCCTCCCCCTTTTTTCGTTCCCTCTGTCTTTCCCTGAGGCTACCAGTCTCCTGGTAACAGGACTGTTTTGAGGGATGTTATGAGGATTTATGAAAGTCTGGGAGAGCAGCGGCGACGGCGGCGGCGGCAGCAGTGAGACTGGTAGAGCGGGAAGCATACAGTAGGTGGAAAAAATGCTTGTATATTACAGAGGCCTCCTCTCCGTATAATCGCCCTCATGGGAGACCTCTAATTTTAAAAAGGGCCCCCACAGCAAGCGCTGTCATGCCTGGACCAGGGGAAGGAACACCTGGCTCCAGAGAGCTGGCCAATACCTGCTCACCTACCTGCCTCACCCCACTCGCTGAACTCTCCTTTGGGCTACAATGAACCAAGAGACCGCAACCCGCCAGCCAAGAGAGGACGGGAAGGTTTGAGAGTAATTAACCCTTACAGATGTTCTCTTCAATGAGCTTTGGAGTAGATTAAAGGGCCCCCCACCATTATATCACTATCAAAAAGTATGAAAAATCCTAAACTGTTTTTCGACTATGCCAATACCAGTTTTTTGGACTATGTGCTATGATAATATTTTTAATATTTTGCATCTTACCCGGATGCCGACGTTAATGTTGTGAGCGTCGATCTGGGCACGCAGGTCCTTGCTGACCCGTTTTTGCCCCAAGAACTTCTTAAGAAACTTGGTGCTGTATTTCAGATTGTCCCCACATACGCCCCACTGCCAGGCCTCGCGGTGCTGCAGACCAGGAGAATCGTCACAGGTACAGCGCTCCATGCGCCCCGAGCTGCACGCTTTGGCCAGTGCGTGAGACAAGGCTGCTGATGACACCGCAAGCAGGAAGGCTGTCTCTTTAAAACCTGATGAAATTATGCATTTATTAATGAGCACTGTGCAAAACTGCTTTAAATGTGTATTATACTTTTTCCACATTCAAAAGTTTTACACTTAAAAAAAAATGAAAAGTACTTCTGGAAAATATTTTTATATGACATAGACTACATTTAAATGAGATGGCAACTCCAGTAATATAAGTAGCATAATAAAAGCTGTTTGATTTTAAATGGAGTGGGTGGCATCATGGGGGCGACATGATGAGCTTACATGACAAGCTAAGCACTTTATTGGAATTATTTAATATTAATTGTTTGATTGCAAATAATGCAATTCTACAACATCGGTAACTGACGATATTAAGGAGATGTGATAAATGTCCATAATAAGCATGTCCACAATAAGAGATATTAGATTTTTTTTTTTTTTAAAGTAAATTTCCATGACCACGTTTATTATTTAAAAATAATTTCATGTAGGCTAGTTTTTGCAGTTTTTAAACGACAAAAGCCTCTCTTATCGTGCCTCTCTAATGTCGTTCTCCAACATTCAAATCCTCCAGCATATCCTACAACTTTTCCCATTAAGTGTTAAGTGCAGTGTTGTGTCATGATCCTTTACCATAATCCCTCCTTGCGACCTCCTCGTATTATTGTTTGCTTAGATCAGAGCTGAGACAAGGCGTGTATTTTGATCCAATTAATTATTATTTTGACTAGGTTTTCTGTCAGATGAAAGCGCGCGATCACGCCGCCCTTTTCCTCTGAGAACTGGGCGCTTTTCCGCGAGATAAAAATACTTCAACTGGCCCCGCGAGGCCTCACCGCACAGGGATTCCGCGCTTCCCAAGTCCCTAATTACCAGCGGACTGACCTACGCATGGCTTTAACATTCACATCCTGCACATTACGCACATGTCCGTTTGGAAACAGACACCACATGGAGGTTTCTGCATAGTTGTTAATACTAAAACATTTCCTTTTTTGACATATAAGTAGCACTGACTAATTTCAGACTAACAAACAGCAAATTGTAAAATTGTGTTTTGTGGGTTTTAAACTCACAATATTTGGTCCATTTCTTTTTTGTCCATTATGAACGTCCAAACAAGGACTTTAACAATAAAAAGCTGATAGGCTACCAGTTACTGTGTATTTTTTTCCCCAGCAGTTACTTTTTCTGGCCTCTTATTTTTCCTAACATATTTTAATTAGCCAACTTTAGCTTTTCCTTCTTTCTTTCTTTCTCTATCTATCTATCTATCTATCTATCTATCATTGTTTTTAATAAAATTTTAGTGGCTATCGCCTACAATTTTATTTATTTATTTATCAAAAAAAAAAAAAAAAAAAACACCCTCTTGTGATGGGAAAACAATCCCATAAACAACTTGTAATTTCATGACCTTGAGCGAAAGGGTAAAAATGGCTAAAATAAAAATGGCTGTCAAGCCTATCATAGCTATGATAACATATATTAAAATATAAACCCCCTGAGTTGAGCAAAATGCAATGTTAATAGCTAATATTTGTTTAATATTTTATAGAAATTCGCTTTTAAAATCACCTTTTCAGAATAAATTTCAAAAACACCTGGCAAGTCTTAGCCTACATCTTACCTCGTTTTAAAAGGCTTCCACGGCCATCCATACTACAGTTCCAGCGCTCGTTGCGGAACTGATAGCGGCATTCGAGGAGGCTGAGGCGGACAGATTCCCTCAGAGTCTCCGCCAACCCCGGTTCCCGCCGACACAATCGCTTTTGCCGGCGCGTCAAAGTCATCTGCTCGCATTGCTTCAGGTGCGCTTTACCGTTTGGAGGCTCGTTGGCAAATGGACCGGGCAGAAAAACCAAGGGCTCGCGACCTGTAAGCCTAACGATAACACATAATACAGTCACTAAAACTACAGTACAGTTAAAGCATTCGTTTACTTTAAAGGAGGTTTATTTTGATTAGTACACACACACACAGTCAAATTAGCCTTAAAGAACTTTTAAAACATCACAATGTTTTACTCAATATTAAATAAGTTATAAAATATTTGTTTCAGTTGAACTGTTATTTCCCTCACTTAAATTTCCACTGGTTTTCAGAGTGTAAAATGTGGCACGATTTTTACTGTATTTGAAAACTTAAGGCAGCAAATCAACAAATTAGAATGCACTAGTGAAGGCACGCGTGCTTTGAATATATCTTTAAATACCTGATTTGAATAGTCGTGTTTGACTAGAGAACGCACACAACTACACGTGCTATTTCCCCAGTCAGTAGTCTGAGCGCCCTTGGCTTTTGGAAACACTGTGGCGCTTAACAATCTTCAGTAAGCACTCTTAATTAAAACCCACTGGAGAGTGTTTTTACGTGTTTATAGGATTCTTAATATAAACAGCAGTGGGGCAACGTCCTGTGAGCGTAAGCCAGAAAGATCTTAATGATCAGGTAGCGCGAGGGTAAGGACGCGGTGCCAAACCATCGGAAGACATCTGGATCCATACACTGCGCTGCTCTAAATGGCAATATTCGGCCAGAACAACACACTGTTTAAATATTTTAGACAAATCAATGTTTTTAAAACAAACATAGAAAACAATACATTAAATAAAATCTAATGGTATTACTACTAGCTACTTTTTTAAGAGCAAGCCAAACGTTTTCTTAGTTAAATAATTAATTTTAGATCATTTTAAAAAACCACTTTAAACAATTGTTTCATTCTGCATAATGTGGTTATTTGTAGCAGACAGTCTGCAGTGTAGGTTTTAAACATGATTGTTAAACATTAAAAAAAAAAAAAGCGTAATTGCGCATGGGTTATCCAACATCACCAAATATCTCCACCTGTTGACACCACTTAAAATGATTCTATTCCATGTTAAATATATCACTAACGCACTCAGAGGCTATTTCCATGAATTCAGAAAAGATGCAGGATATAAAAGACTCTTGCTGACCCGAAATAGGCTGCTGCGTGGGAGAGAAGGATGCAGAGGGCAATAAGTCGCAGCGGACAGGCAGTCCTTGGAAGCCCGGTGCACATGATGACGGGTCGACGCTGCTCTTCATTGCGCTATCTGTCCTTGTTGAAATCCCAGCTGTGCTGGACAGAGCAACTTCTTAAAGGGGCAGAAACTCATTTCAGCCCTTGGGGAGGCGCGGTCCCGAGAGGGGTGAGGCATGAGCGCTGAACTTATTGGATCATCAGTCATATACTCCGCCTTTTGCCATGCAAGGAAATTACTCTTATTTCCCTACAGATTAGCAGGTGCGTGTACCTGCTGAATGGTTCCTGTTTACTTATAGGGCTGCCTTTCTGATTATGGAACACATGGATGGACAATTATGTAATCATCCAACACCACAAATCGATTAGGCGATATAAACTAATAATGTGCTGTTTCAAGTTTTCACATATAATACTTTGATTTCTGCTTTTGTAATCCAAATGAAAATAAATAAAGAGGAAATTAAGGAGTGAAGTGAAGAGACTTTTCTGTTGGTTTCATATTGACTTGATGTCTGATACTGATGTCAAACTAATACAACATTGAATAATTTAGACTTTTTTTGTGTCGTCATCACTTGTTATAAAAACTATTCTTTTAAAGAGGTTAAACATAAGTGTTCTGAGTTCAGTATAGGAATAATGAGTGTCTGTTTACTCTTGTTTAATTCCGACACCTTGTTTACAAACTGTGGCTCCATTCTCATTTCCTCAGCATCATTAACGCACTGGCATCTTTGATGCTGTTGTCATCACTAAGCACAAGATATAATGAGCTAATCATGACTGATCTTTCATCTCAGTTCCTCTCGCCTCCATCAGTGACTGACCGACTAGGCTCCGCATTTCCCTTATGAGGTCACCTTCTTTGTTTAAGGCACCCACCTTTATGACGTATGTGTGTGTCAGGTGCACTTCCTGCTTGTGGTGACCAATCCAAACAATATATGGAGGAGACATACTCTGCTCCTAAAATGTGAATAAGACATTTGAGAGGAGACACAATCATCTTTAGTGTTGGATTCTTAAATAGGGGTCCATTTGTTTAGTTTAGAATTGTTTTGAGGTCTTTAAAATTATACAGCAGATAACACTTAAGTTGATATAATGTTCTTTAAGAATGTTATGTGTATTTCTTTAAAATGATTTTTTTTTTTTTTCCCTTGTTGACAGTAAAACCTTGCATGCCACTGATATTAAAGTTGTTAGATGAACTTATATTTCAGGCAGTTTGTCCTTGAGAATGTTATTCTTCATACCCAGAAGTACACTTTTGGGACTGTTACTATAATACTATGTTTCTAAAAAGGAAAATATCTCTCCAACAATTTGTCCATTTATGTATTTTACATTTTAGGGATTTTTCAGGTCTGAATTTGAAATGGCCTTGTTTGGTTATTTTTTCCCTTGTCACTACTTTTGGTAGCCTACAACTTGAAAAAAATCTGTTCAGCCTAAAATTTTCAATGAATAAACTTAGTTGAATTAATTTAAGGGCAGTCTCTCCTGGTATCTAGCTTTTATGGTAACATACAGTACTTTCAAATTGTTGTTGACCTTGTACAATGTCCCGCAGTGACCTAAAATCTTTTAATGTGCCATCCAAGTACAAATTCAATTATATTCAATATAATGAATTCAATAATAATAATAAAAACATTAAAAACATTTACAACAAAAAGATTAGCTTCAAATATTCAATGAATTACCAGTAGTTTTGTTCTTTAGTGGATTGGCAATTGCTTGGTCTTGTCTGTAGCACCCTCTGCTGACTGGAACATACTCTCTCTATATTAATATTAAATGCTGTAGTACACCATCTAGTGGACTATTGATTTATGATGTGATGCTATTCATATATTCATAACCAATAGGTCATCTTGATTTGGGACAAAAATGCCTGATGAATAAAAAAATAGGGTAACGAAAATATATTTTTTAAGCAAGTATGTTTAATTAGGCCTACGTTCTTTTAAATATCAGTGTTATTTTAATATCGTTAAGATACTATTATAGTGTTTATTAATATTTTTGAATTAGTTTTTATTTTATATTTTCCATTTTCATATATAGGCTATATACACGTTTGTTTTATTTCAAGTATGAAATTTTGTTTACAATTTTTTTGTTTGTTTGTTTGCATATGGAGTGCGATATCACAAATGGCAGGCCTACAATGGGAAAAAAAAATCCACTATATTTATTATTATTATTATTATTATAGACTTTAAAATGGGCACCTGACACGTCGTAGTATCTTTGCCGCTAGAGGGTAACCTACATGTTAATGTTAGACGATGCATTCCTCGAAGCAGCTAATCTGTCATATTTATAAAGTCCTCCTCCAACACAACCTTCAATTAATTTGATCTTTTTACTTTATATTCCCTCAACTCTCTGGTTAGCTCGGTTCGAAAAAAAAAAAAAAAAAAAAGGTTCTCATTAGAAGCATAAATTTGCTAAACATATCTAGGTCGACTCATCTTTCATTTTGCATGGGAAGAGGCGGCTTGTACACGCGTACCTCGGCCCTCACGCCCACGATGCAGTCATTGGACGACGACAATAATGGGGTGGGGTTTCACATACACTTTGGACAATGTGATTGGGCAGCACTTACGCGAGGGCGGAACACATGACGCCACCGTCCTCCGACTAGAGAAAGACGCCATTTTGTTTTTTAGCGGTGAGGAGGAGAACCGGAAAAAAAAATCGTAGCGAAACTGCACCAAAAGGTAAATAATGCCGGAACGACATATTTTGTGTTGTCATTCTGAAGTAAGTTGTATAGAGGTGTTTTAATTTACTTGTCGTTTAGATGTGGTTAACAGAAAACGAGAATTCGGTTATGAATAATGATCTCAGTCACGGAGGCTAACATGCTAACTAACGGATGTTTGCTTAGCTGATGTGGAACTGCATAACCAGTTCGCGCCTGCTTATCCGAATATACAGACATTTTCAGCGCTATTTTGTTCTGCGTAAACGCGTTTTATCGTCTACGCAAATTGTATAGATACTCCGGTATGACCAGAGTCAAATAAGTAGTGAAGTAAACAGTACAGAGATCTAGTTACCTCGCCCTTAGCACATATAGCAGACAAGGCGTCGCTCGCGACACAAGCAGAACGCTCCCTCTGTTTAAAAAAACAGCTCCTGCGCTGACAGTCTACATTGATTGTAATCTGGACGATCTAGTTGGTCTCCTAACTAGCAGGATAAATGGGAGCGATGGAGGAAATAAACAGACTATTAGATCACAGTGACTCAAAGTCCGTTTACTGTGTGTAATCGGTGAATAATTGCTAGGCCGCGTTTCTGATGTTGGTGTACGAAACAACTGACTATGTTTCTGTAGCTTTATTTCAGGTGTTTTGGGTACGTCACCAGAAGTGATGCTTGCTTGTATAATTGTTGGCAACATGCTTTATATGTAGGTCTAAAGTGGTTTGCATTTTGAAAAGCGCGAATGACATCTTTGATTTGTCCAATGGGTGTCAAACACAGTAATGTATGACGAGATTGATTCAGTCAAAGAAAGTGTAATCTTAGTTCACTGTCAGTGATGATTCATTTAACCCCCTTCAGTTCCTGGTCAGATGGTAGAACTAGATAACTGATGTCGGATGATTGCCGTCTTTCCTAAATGTGTGGTTGTAGTACTGCTGTTGAGTTGTAAGGTGTTTTGTAAGCAAACACGGCCTCCCAGTCACCCAGATTATGAATGACTGACGTGTTGATTTCTAGTTAGGAAGCATTTCTCGCTATAATTGGCTGTGTCTGTCGCAACATTGAAACTGTGGATGGGATCGTATGTTGTCATGTGATTTTTCTCTAGCCTCTGTTACGCTCTCATTTCCTAGTCTGCCTGATAAACGGGTTGGCTTAACCATTTCGCTCTTTGATCTTTTTGATCGTTTGATGATAATTTTTTTTCATATAGGGGAAGTATTCTACATATATCAGACAAGAGTACTGCTTAATTTTTTTCAGAGATGTTTGAATTTTTTTTATTTTTTGTATATTCTTTCATTCTCATTCCTAAATGTCAGGAATGTTGTTTGCTGCTACTCCCTGCTGGAAAAATAAACATTTTTTTGTGTGCTTAGTGAAAGGCAGTTTTGGTAAATGTAGACAGACAACTGCTGGAGTTTCAGTCACTTTATATGTACATAGGACCAACACAATGTATGCTACCATCTGTCCAGCAAGTTTTTATGTTTGGAGAAAAATTAATAGGCTACTTTTATTCTGCAAGGATGCATTGATTTGATCAAAATTAAAAGTGAACTGTTATGATGTTTCAAACATCTAGTTCAAATAAATGCCTTTCTATTCAACAAAGAACTCAGAAAATAATTATCGAGGTTTTTGAGCAGCAGATTAAGTATGATTTCTGAAGGATCATGTGACACTGAAGACTGAAGAGTAATGATGCTGAAAATTAGCCTTGCCATCACCGGAACAAATTACATTTTAAAATATAAATAAAAAGCCTGTTATTTTAAATCGTAATCATATTTCACAATATTTTTTACTTTTTAGTATTTTTGATCAAATAAATGGAGAGACTGTGAGCATTAGACACTTGTTTAAAAACCTAAAAAAAAATCTTACCGACCCCAAACTTTTGAACGGTAGTGTCCATCAATGTGATTGTTACTCTGCTGTTTGAGTATTACTTCAGCGTAAGAATGGGCTGTTATTTAAGCTAGTACTTGACCTTAAATGCCTTCAGTTTCAGCATGACTACTTTAGTCTGTTGTAACCAGTGGAAACAAAAAGAGTCAGCAATACTCATCACATCTGATGCATGATTTTTAAATGTGTTGCTGCACAGAAGGACAAAGTGAATAACCATGGAAAAAAATAGAAAACTTTCACTTAAGTTTTTAAATGTTAAGACCTACTCATTGAAACCTAGTGCTGGGTGGTATACCGTTCATATGGTAAACCGGTTTCAATTTCGAGACAGATATGTATTTTTCAAAAACCGCCATACTGGTGTGTAGCTGAAACAGCTGCTGTATCTATTCAATGGCCATGAAGAGCGCAATGTAGAGTGTATAGAGAACAAACTTCTATTAACTGCGTACCCTTCTTACACTAATGGAAACAACTTTATAACACAACAATAAATAACTCCCAAAACTAACTTTCTTTAATACTGCAAATACCATGTAGAGCCATATGATTTCCGCGATGCAGAAAACATGGATGAAATCACGGAATCCAGTCACAAATAGAACTTGCTGTATAAAGCTGAACGTCACAGAATTTGTCAATTTTTGGACGAATAAATCCAAAGTAGGGCTGTACAATGAATCAGATATCGATACGGACTAGTGTCTGTGAATATTAAAGCTAAAAAAGACTGCTGTTGAAGTCTGAAGAATCTTAAAAAAAAAAAAGTAATACAGATTTTTGGTCAAACCGCCCAGCACTATTGAAACCTGTTAGTGGAATGAAATTAATTTATATATCAAGACTTTCTAGACTGATGATTGAGGTATGATTTTCAGTATAATATGTGTAAGGTTGTAGATTTATTTACACCAGACAGAGATTAGTGTGCAGTTACGACTACTACAGCAACAAGCAAGAGCTTCTCATTTCACCTTTTCTACTCAATAATTCAACTTCTTTGGTTCCTGTGAATAATTGATGTGGCTTAATTTGTGGCTGACGTACCCTATGGCAGATTAAAAAAAGTTGAATTTGCATTCTCCTCCATTATTTTCCCAAACCATACTGTCTTGCCTGTTCTTTCTTTATCTGAAACACACTTACTTGTACACTTTATCTGATCACAATGCAACCCGTCAGACTGATTAGTGAGTCAACCTGTGGAAATGTGTAAGTCACAGAATGAGTCAGTACTTCCTTGTGTTTGCAGGGAGGTCTTCCAGTGATGTGGCCCCTTGTGGAGCACGTTTTTTTTTAAACGAAAAGGGTGTTTTTCCAAATAGTTTGAGGACTATGTAGTAGGTTTGTTCTTTTGGGACTTTTTCAACACTGGAGTCGCTGCATTCTGATGCCCCACCTCTCTTCTTTTTACCCAAAGGACACTGCTCTCACAATCTCAATGGGTGTGTTCTTACACCATTCTTAGCACCTAACTTTTGTTCTACATTTAGACTCGGTAGACAGAGTACATTCCTTCAGATCTTTAATTACTTGTGAACAAGCTTGCTTTTATTATTTGGGCTACTGTAGTGTGATGGATTATTTTTGCACTCATGTATTTTGTATAGGGCAGGGTATTACTAACTACCTCAATACGGTACACATCCTGATGCATATGTTATGGTTCAAATGTTGCAGTGCGTCATGGCATTATAATTGGATCATGAGTGAAATGCATGCAATACACTCACCATGTCAATGATAGTGAATCTGCAGTATCAGTTTCAGTCTCCCATGCATTTTGTGCATTTTTGTTTAAACCATATAGCCGCTTTTTCACTAAACTGTTCTCTTTGCTTAACCGCTCTATTCTTTGCCGATCTGTACCGGCTGGGCAGTATATGTTTTAATTTTCCACTCTGGGGCTGATAACAGAGCTCTTTGGAATGTAATACAAATGCATCAGTTGTTGACTTGGTAATGCAAGGTTTTATAGACCGCGGTTAATCTCACATCTGACAATAGATTTACAATATTTTTTGTTGAAAAACAACGCGTAAACTGACAGAGTTCAGCTCATGTAAGTTTCTGTCGATAGATACACTCTGCATGCCTTTCTCGTGAGAGTAGCTGTCCAGTCAACTGAATGACATCACAGTTCCTCACATGTTGGTGTTGCAGTTCAGCATGACAAGCAAAGGAGAGAAGCCGCTGATACAGCCGCTCCTGTCTGGGAACATTCTGGCTTTCCCATGTTACAACAGTGTGAAAAAAAAAAAAAAAAAAATGTGGAAAAAAGTCACTCTTTGTAAATTTTTGTTCAATGCGTATGCTCTAATATGACCAGTCATTTACGCTGTCATCACCTGGGTGTTGATAGCACGTGAGCGCAGGTGAGACCTGAACAGCACATATTGTGTTTAAACAGCACTCAGTGCTAATTTAGACAGGCACAAAACAATAATGATAGCGCTGGGCGGGGCTTGGCAATAAGGATTGGCTGATGGCCTGGGGCCATCGTGAAAGATGCTCGGGACAGTTGACAAAACTGTCACTGTCCCAATCAGGCCAGTGCTGCATCCTCACAAATGTTTATCATTTGCGTGTGTTTTTAAGCCTTTCCAATTTAAATATTCGAGTGAAAGAAGATTTGGCAGAGTTCTCTTTCAAATCTTCTTGCCCTTGAACAGACAAATTCACTCAAATTATGTCCAAAACATGCCCGTCTTTGCGAGTATCCATGCAAACATAGTCTGTTATGTCTTAACTGAATATAAACCATTGAGAAGTATCAGTATATTGGATCCGTGCATTTTCTTAAAGTGACAGCATTAGGGATGCACCGATCCAATACTCAGATCGGGTATCGGCTCTGATACTGCCATTTTTGCTGGATCAGATATCGGCCGGATGGGACCGATCCAAATCCGATATTGCTCGTATACTATTTGGTGTTATTGTTAAGCTCCACAAAAGGCATAAAAAGCACTATAAAGTTTCTGTGCACTATATTCCAAGTGTTCTGAAGCCATTCCATAGTTTAATTTGAGGTACAGATAAATAAGTTGTTAAATTAAAGTTCATTCTCCACACGGGATGCGCATAAGTGCTTTGTGCCACTCTGTATGGGAGCTGTTCATATTATAATACTTCTGTGCAATGAAAGATTGTTAATAGCATTTTTTTGTCTATCTATCATATGTTGCTGCCTCATTAAAAAAACTCAGCTATAAATTTTAAAGAAATGTCTTTTAATTTTATATAGCCTATATTTATATATAAATATATTTACTTTGTCATGTATGACTTAAACATTCATGAAAAACAGGCCATTAATCATGGATGAAGGAATCAGCTGGAGTCTTGTTTATTTTGAATGTTTACCAAGCTATTGGTCTATTTACAGTTGTTGCACTTAGTGTTGTCAAAAGTACCGGTACTTCGGTACCAAGTCAGTACTGAAATTTTGATGATACCAGAATTTCTGTAGTACCGGGAGTACCAGGTATATTCGGTACCCACTGATAGGACTGTGGCAGTATTTACATGAATATGACACGAGTGAAGCACAAAGCTTTGTTTATGAAGAAATAATAGGTTAGCAATTAAATGTGACATCGCAGCCATGGAAACATTTTGGTTTATGCTGAGTAAGAGAGGTACGTGAGACCATAAATTTAAGCTTTGTTAGGTTTGTATTCTGTTTTGCGAATCACGATCTGGTCACCCGATAAGCAGAGAATTTAACAATATTCCATTAGTTGTTCCACTGAACATGGAATCTGTTTATTTTCCCAAATCTTCACTCACGCAGGGGATTATAAACATTACTTCCTTTCGTTTGCTTTTAGGCCTCTATTCACATTCTTTACTGTGGAGAATGATCCCAGTTTCTTCCACACAGTGAGGCATAGTTTATTAGGTAATTTAGCACTTTTTTTTTTTTTTTTTTTTTATTAGTACTTGATTATCGTATCGGTATCGGCCGATACTGAATCCCAGATATCGGAATGGGTATTGAAAGCGAAAAAGGCGGATCGGTGCATCTCTAGACAGCATCCTAATATTCCTGCTGTTGTCGGTCTCAAATTTTGTCTCAGATGACAAAGAAATCACTCACTGCTCTTGAATGAATAACTTTTGTAACTTTAGGAATTAATCTTTATTTTATACAGTGAAGATTATATGCAGTTATTTTACATGTGATTGCTTTATTTAATTTCTTTACCTGAAAACTACTGTTAGACAAACCTGAAAAGCACATTTTATTTTATTTGAATCTTTGCTGTATTGTATTTATGTGTGCCATTGTTTATAGTTTGATTAATTGTTCTTATTTTCTTTATTTTCATTTGACAGTAGTACTTTTTTCCTGAACATAGCACATACCGAACCGTGACCCTAAAACTGTGATGCAAACTGAACCTTGAGTAATTTTAACCGGTACACTCCTATAAGCATAGCAATGGATGGAACAAAACAATCTGACACTGTATGCCAAATAAACTGTGCATTAAGCCTTGGAGTGTAAATACAAAATAATAGACCTGCCACTTTCGGTGTATTGTTACTTTGTTGTTCATTTTATTACTAACTTTTCAAATCAGTCACCCAGTGACTTTTTACATATACAATTTTTAAATATAAAATGCTTCTAAGCACTTTGTCTTATGATCTGTCCTGACATTGATTTATTTTTTAAATGAATGAATAAATAGGATAAGTTAATACCTGTCGAGTCATACGAGTCATCTGCTAATCAGGAATATCAGAATCAGAATGCATAGTTTGTGCATAAAAAATGTCCGTCAAAACCAAGACATTGAGCGATGTTCATTTACCCAACAAAATATTTCAATTGGATTGGCATTTATTGGCATCCGCTATTCTGACCAAAGAATGTTATACTGACAAAAGACTCATTGTGTTCAGTAATTTTAACTAAAGCACAGTCGACGGAGACTTGTGTTTTGTTTAAAGGCTGCTTTACAGAGTGGCTCTTATTTTTTTTTCAGCATAAAACAATTCCATATATTTTGTTTTTCAATGGGCTTGTTCTTGTTTGCTGATGTGCATTATTTAGCTGCATTGTGTACATGGCCATTATTACCCCTTACATACAGTTCAAACTTTACAGGTTTACAGGTTAAGCTATCATGAAAAGATACAAATGTAGGAATTATTATAGTTGGCTGTTTATAATTTTTTGAGAGTCTTAAAACATCCCATATTGTTTAGAAACAAGAAAAGAGAAGATGGATTGACTGTCTTTCCTCTGTATAGGGATGTAGTGGCCTCATTTTCTAAAACTGTGTAGTTTATCTCTTGAGTTACAGTTGGGATTGGAGTGTAATTCAATCGCTCTCCAGCCCTCTCTCGCTCTCCATGTTTCTGATTAATTCAGATGGCAGGTGTCTTCTCTTACAGGTTTGTCAGGTATCTGGTTACCTCCTATACTCTTCTTTCCACTGGTGGCATCTTGCATTCACCTCCTCACTGAGCCTTTTGTTTGTCTGTGACTCTCCTTCCTCTTTTCTCTTCATGTGAATCAGCCATGAACTGTACTTGTTTACCCAGAATCAGTCAGATGTGGTTAAAGCATAACCTGCATTCATGGCACATTAAACATTTGATCAGTTCCTGTGTAAATGATTGTGGTTGTGTTATTTTGGTCTTTAATTTTTTTCAAAAATCTTGAATAGTATGTAATTATTTAGTAGATGCCTGTATCTGAAACTTACTGCAGAGTAACTTGAGGTTAAGTGCTTTGAAGGGTCACGTCACATGTTTGTTGTCAGATGAATTGGGCATATATTTTGGTTTCTGTTTGAAACCCAATGACAGTATTGTAACACCGGTCAGATCATGAAATAGTTGGTGTCCTCATAACATTCTTTCAGAAGTATAGTGTATTTTAATGTGCTGTTATTGACATTAAAGTGCGGCTTCAGATACTAAAATTTATATTATTTATTTATTTATCTTATTTGTCTGCTCTATAACTCAATCTACACACTCTATTCCCTGCAGATCCACCACCATGGGTAATATGTTTGCAGGCCTCTTTAAGAATCTCTTTGGGAAGAAAGAGATGAGAATTCTGATGGTGGGCTTGGATGCTGCTGGAAAGACCACCATCCTGTACAAACTGAAACTAGGAGAAATAGTCACCACCATCCCCA
Source organism: Elopichthys bambusa (assembly GCA_037101425.1). Classification (NCBI taxonomy): domain Eukaryota; kingdom Metazoa; phylum Chordata; class Actinopteri; order Cypriniformes; family Xenocyprididae; genus Elopichthys; species Elopichthys bambusa. The sequence goes on from CM074435.1 coordinate 28,528,577, forward strand.
CTATCGGTCTGTGACTTTTTTTTACTTTTAATATTCTTTCTTTCTCAGTCATCACTATTTCAGACTAATAAGCTAGTTTTGCACCATGTATACAGCTTCATTCTGTAAATATTCATTTTTTTCCCATGGGAATTTGAATAATGATCAATAAATAGTTGTAAGCCATCACTCAAACCTAGCAAATGTGAGATCAATCAATACAGACATTAGAAACTTCTATTTTAAAGGAAAAAAGTATTCTACAAACAAAAACTCTTTATTCTACTGTTAGCCATCTCCCCTCTCATCCCATCTCTGTGTGTCCGGTCTTATTCCTCTATCCCTCTTTTCTTTTTTTTTTTTTCTTTTTTTGCTCTCTGTGTGTGTATGGTAAAAGTTTTTGTCCTCTGGCTGTAGTGTTATTAGAGTGGGGTCCCGGTGTGAGACAGGACCAGTTCATGCCCTTTCACCCTCATTCCTTCTGCCCTTCTTTCTTTGTGCCAATGTTTATTTAACTTGCCTCCCTTCTCTTTGTGCAGGTTTTAATGTTGAGACAGTAGAGTATAAGAACATCAGCTTTACGGTGTGGGATGTGGGTGGTCAGGATAAGATCCGGCCGCTTTGGAGGCACTATTTCCAGAACACACAAGGTCAGTGTCTATGCATATACACACAGTACCAGGTATCAAGCATCTCTTGAGCACATACTTAATCTCCCACTGTCTCTTTCACAGGCCTGATATTTGTTGTGGACAGTAACGATAGGGAGCGAGTGAACGAGGCAAGGGAGGAGTTGACAAGGATGCTGGCAGAGGACGAGTTGAGAGATGCCGTGCTGCTCGTCTTTGCCAACAAACAGGTAAGAGAAAGCAGAACATAATTAGCTGAACTCGAGGAGCATCAGCAGCCCCTGTATTTATTTGGTTACTTTTTTTAGACTTCAGCTGATGTCATGTATGACTGTCTTTGATTGGTCCAGGTTTCGATATAGTTTTCCTGATTTGATTCTGATTCACAAGCTATTGATCCAATTCTGATTTGATTTGATTTGATTTGATTTCGATTAAGTTAGGTATATTTCATTTATATATCGATTGAACATTAGCATATGCAAGCTAAAAAGTTTGGGGTCAGTCTTATTTTTTTAAAGAAATGTATATTTTTATTCAATAGTGATGCATTAAATTTGACAATCAAGACTTGTATATTGTTATGAAGGATTTTTATTTCAAATAAATGCTGTTGTTTTGAAGTTTTTTTTTTTTTTTTTTTTTTGTTTAAATTTATTCAGGACGGGCAGCATTGTACTAACATTTTCACAAAGCCAGGGGAAAAAATCAGTAGGGGTGTAACGATACCCTCATGTCATGATTCGATACATATCACGATACTGAACTCACGATATGATACGATACAATATTATTGCGATACTCCAAGATATATGGGAAAAGGTTAACAAATACTGTACTGTTGATTAAAATGTTAAATTTGGTATTACATTATGGGTGGAAATGAATAGGCTTGGACTGGTACAAAATGCACAGGACAATGGTGATACCAGAATAAAAATATTCATGATTCTGAAGCTGAAAATACAGAATTATTTTAGACAAATATGTTCGCACTCTGTCACTGACTAAATATGTATTTAAAATAATGTAGCCCTTTTTACTGGTAACAAAAGATATTTGGCAGGAGCCACAAATATTCCTCCATTGCATTATTATACATTATATTCAACATTATATATAGTAGTTTAATGTAGTACTGACAATAAAACTGTACTAAAAGTAATTTTCATTTAGGGTGAACTATACTCAATATAAATAGTCACTATCCACAATACATTTTGTTGCATTTTTGTATTGTGCTATATTATGACACAATAAATTGTTACACCCCTAATAATCAGAACAATTATAGACTTTTACGAATCCGTATCATTCAAATCAAAAATCTTTGTTTTTTTTTTTACAAAGCTCAGTAACTGACTGCATCGCTCTTCCCGTTTGTTCCCTACAGGATCTGCCCAACGCGATGAACGCAGCCGAGATCACAGATAAGCTGGGCCTTCATTCCCTGCGTCATCGTAACTGGTACATTCAGGCCACCTGCGCCACAAGCGGGGATGGCCTGTACGAAGGGCTCGACTGGCTCTCCAACCAGCTCAAAAACGCTAAATGATCCATTCCACCCTCTCCTCTTCTGTCAGCGCTGTGTGTATGAGTGTGTGTAAAGGGTGACAGCACTGGTTTCAGTCTCCCTGGTTGCCCAGTTTATTCATATCTTTCTCTTGTCCAGTCTTGTATACGTCAGAGACTTAGCCCAGTGCTGTCAAAAATACACATGCAAGTGTGTGTGTGTGTGTGTGTGTGTGTGTGTAAGTGAACTGAGGGTGGGAGTAGCCCTGCTGTGCCTTTCAAAATAGACACTCAGCGTACAGCACGGTTCTCTCTTTCTCTCTCTTCTCCCTCCTCTCCCCGTGGTTTTCTGCACGCAAAGAATGACCCAGGATGTTAAATATTTCTGTTACCTAATACACTGAAACCAGACTATAGGCCTGATTTTTCCCTTTCCCAATGTTTAAAGCAATCACGCATGACTAAAATGTTACAAGGTGTGAGTTGCCATCCTTTGACCCCACATTTGATAAAACTCATTGTAACCTGCATCAGGTTGGGAAAAAAGAAGGAAAAAAATCAGACAATAAAGTGACATTTGTTTTTCATCCATTCTTCTTCGCGTTATTTGAAAATCATGCTAATGCTTTCAGGTACGTCACATGACACTTTCCATGTGAACACCAGCTCGCTTTCCCTACTGCTGTCCTCAGTCAAGCGCATTCAAGCACAAGCCTGTGAAACTTTTTGTTTACACAAAGTCAGCTTGTAAAACGTCTTAAACTATTGCCTGTGGGGAAGAAATCATGTGACCCTGTGTGTCTGCTTTCTTGGATCTTGCTGTAGTATGATCATCCAGTCAGATCCCAGGCACTAACTAACAGCCTTACATGTGTTTTGATTGGCATGTAAGAGGCGACTGCAGAAGTGAAGAGTGTTTGTGGGAGTACGGAGGGAGTGAGCGCCTTCTGCTGGAGCAGCAAGGCCTTTTGCGAGCTGCTCCCACTCCAGTGATTCTTCTTTTAGCTCTTTTCTTTATTTTTATTGTTGTGATGATTTTTTTTTTTGTTATTATGGTCTCTTTCAAGGTGTCCTGCATCATATGTACAGTCAGAATCGCATGAGTGTTCAGGTGAGGCCACTAAGGGCTCTTTGGGGTGCATTCAGTTTCTCTATTGTAATCTGAAAATGAGATCCCTGATACATAGATGAACATCCATGCGAATCTGCAACTGATCCAGAGTCGCCAACATGCTCCAGTGGTTGTCTCTATGGTTCTCTTTGTATGAGAGAAATACTGCAGGTGCAGGTGAAAATGCAAACTCCTCCAGCCAGCTATAGTCCTCCCTATTCCATATTTCACATTTCTTTCTTCCTTCATTTCTCTTCATCTGTTGATGGCTGCTTTACCTGATGCACCGGTCTATTTTGAAACATGTCGCTGATAGAAACAAGCACCAGCAGAAAGATGTTTGCTTTGAGAACGTGTATACGCATCTTCTAATAATCCAAAACTGACAAACGCTTTGCTTCCCTTCATATTCCAAAGGCAACTGCAGTGTTGAATACAGCATTGAACATTCTGCTGTAAAGATCCTAGTGGTCCGAACCCTGTGCTGACCTCTCACAAGGGAATAGCTGACGTTTCACCTTGTGTGAAACCTGATGGCAACATGAATGCATTTTATTAATTTTTCTTTCCCCTTTGTGTCACCAAAATTCATGTTTCATAACTCTAATAATGTTTTTCTTGGCCTTTTAGTTATGATACAAATCTACTGTAGTAGATAGATTTATTTGAATAAGCATCATCTATGACAAATAATTAAAGTGTATGAACTTGAGTATGAAAATGTATTTAGCTTTCAGATATCATTTAGCTATCCTATGTTCAGATGTGAAGCTTTAATTTCAAAAAAAAATCTGTAAAATAATAGGAGGAAGGAATGTGTGCAGATGTTTTTCTTTTACTGAAATGGTTTTTGTTTAGCTTTTTTTTTTTTTTTTTTTTAAACCCATCTTGTAACATCTGATAAATGCACTATAATAAAGAGATCTCTATTACAATTGATTTGGTTGTGCTTTTATTTTACAACTTTTATCTAGATTCAGATCTGCATGGTTGCTGTTTATGGAGCACTGATGTGTCCATGTCATACTCTAGTTAATCATAAGGTGGTGCTGTGGAGCTGAACTTCCAAATATTGACTTTAAAAAAAAAAACATAAAAACAACAACAACACTAATACTTTCTAGTATTTAGGAATTTATTTTAAAATAGACTTCTCAAATATGTCATCCATCAATATAAAAATGTGTGTAAAGTTTTTCATGAATTAAGTTTTTCTTGCCATATAGAATCTGGAGTTTTGAGAAAAATTGAGGGAGGAAAACCTGAATAAGATTCAAGTGGCTTTATTGGCATTATATATATATATAATACACACATATACAGGTGCTGGTCATATAATTAGAATATTATCAAAAAGTTGATTTATTTCACTAATTCCATTCAAAAAGTGAAACTTGTATATTATATTCATTCATTACACACAGACTGATATATTTCAAATGTTTATTTCTTTTAATTTTGATGATTATAACTGACAACTAAGGAAAATCCCAAATTCAGTATATCAGAAAATTAGAATATTAAGACCAATACAAAGAAAGGATTTTTAGAAATCTTGGCCAACTGAAAAGTATGAGCATGTACAGCACTCAATACTTAGTTGGGGCTCCTTTTGCCTGAATTACTGCAGCAGTGCGGCGTGGCATGGAGTCGATCAGTCTGTGGCACTGCTCAGGTGTTATAAGAGCCCAGGTTGCTCTGATAGTGGCCTTCAGCTCTTCTGCATTGTTGGGTCTGGCATATCGCATCTTCCTCTACACAATACCCCATAGATTTTCTATGGAGTTAAGGTCAGGCGAGTTTGCTGGCCAATTAAGAACAGGGATACCATGGTCCTTAAACCAGGTACTGGTAGCTTTGGCACTGTGTGCTGGTGCCAAGTCCTGTTGGAAAATGAAATCTGCATCTCCATAAAGTTGGTCAGCAGCAGGAAGCATGAAGTGCTCTAAAACTTCCTGGTATACGGCTGCGTTGACCTTGGACCTCAGAAAACACAGTGGACCAACACCAGCAGATGACATGGCACCCCAAAACATCACTGTGGAAACTACACTGGACCTCAAGCAATGTGGATTGTGTGCCTCTCCTCTCTTCCTCCAGACTCTGGGATCCTGATTTCCAAAGGAAATGCAAAATTTACTTTCATCAGAGAACATAACTTTGGACCACTCAGCAGCAGTCCAGTCCTTTTTGTCTTTACCCAGGCGAGACGCTTTTGATGCTGTCTGTTGTTCAAGAGTGGCTTGACACAAGGAATGCGACAGCTGAAACCCATGTCTTGCATACGTCTGTGCGTAGTGGTTCTTGAAGCACTGACTCCAGCTGCAGTCCACTCTTTGTGAATCTCCCCCACATTTTTGAATGGGTTTTGGTTCACAATCCTCTCCAGGGTGCGGTTATTCCTATTGCTTGTACACTTTTTTCTACCACATCTTTTCCTTGTGCTTGGACACAGAGCTCTGTGAACAGCCAGCCTCTTTTGCAATGACCTTTTGTGTCTTGCCCTCCTTGTGCAAGGTGTCAGTGGTCGTCTTTTGGACAATTGTCAAGTCAGCAGTCTTCCCCATGATTGTGTAGCCTACAGCACTAGACTGAGAGATCATTTAAAGGCCTTTGCAGGTGTTTTGAGTTAATTAGCTGATTAGAGTGTGGCACCAGGTGTCTTCAATATTGAACCTTTTCACAATATCCTAATTTTCTGAGATACTGAATTTGGGATTTTCCTTAGTTGTCAGTTATAATCATCAAAATTAAAAGAAATAAACATTTGAAATATATCAGTCTGTGTATAATGAATGAATATAATATACAAGTTTCACTTGGTAAATGTAATTGGCTCTGGATCAATCATGTGCATTAAAGGATTAGTTATAAATATATCCTGACGCATCCGAGCTTCATAATGGCAGTGAGCATTACCAAATGAGTATGAGCTGAAGAAAGTGTCTCCATCCACATCCATCCATCATAAACATATTCCACACGGCTCCGGGGGGTTAATAAAGGCCTTCTGAAGCGAAGCGATGCGCTTGTGTAAAAAAAAAAAAATCCCTATTTAACAAGTTATGAAGTAAAATATGTAGCTTCCGCCTTTCATATTCAAGTTACGAAGAAATTGTAAACTAGCATTGTGTTAGTTACGTTTTTTCCATAAGTTGAATAGGGAAGGCGTAGGACGTAGTGTAAGCTTTTTGAAGTATTTTTTTAATACAAGGGGGGAGGAGGAAATCACAAAAAGCTTGAATAAATAATAACAACAACAACTCACTCTGAAGGAAGGCCATTTAACTGTGATCAGTGTGAAGGAAGTGGTAGTGAGTAATCCCAATTTTTGCTCCCAGTAAATGGAACTGTGCAGCATGACAATAGCCATAGCCATCCATATATCTTAAGAAAAAAGTACTTCATTAGCTCAAAGGAAAAGCAAGATGAAAACCTACCTTTCACTTTGATGGAAGGGTCTAATGCTGTGGCAACAGCCTGTTGTACATCAAATCATATATGGTTTTAGATAGTTACGTTCTCTTATACTCCCTACACACCCAGCAGTCCAACCACTTCACATACTGTTGCTGATAGATTAAGTAACCAGCCAATACCCAAATATAAGGTTATTTTCAAAATACTAATACTAACCCTTTTGGGTTTTGTCCTGCAGATCTCTATCTAACTGAAACAAGCTCTAAAAAGGATTTACCTGAATTTGGTTTCATTCAGACTGATAATGATGAGCTTTCCAGTTCCTTCAAATGAACACATGTTGTCAACACATTGTCATGGAGGTTGAACTATATTTGGTTTGCACCCAATATAGCACTTTGTTTTCAGGCAAGACAGTTCAAGGCTTTGACAATCTTTCTTTTTTTCCTTCTTACAAATTCACCACAACACCCCACAGACAGCAAGATTGATGTGCGTTTCTATTTCAGTTATAAGAGCTCACAAACTGAAATTAATGATGGCATCGAGCAATTGAACAAAAGTGAATTCAAATTAACAGGTTGTAGCCTGTTAGTTAGCATGATTGCTCAAGATTAATCACTTTATATTGTTAAACCAAAGGACTTAATACTAAAGTGAATTTCAGATATAGGTTATTCATTTCAAAGTTGGCCTGACAAAGAAGATCACCATATCTATTTTTAATTTTTTACAGTTTTGTTGACCATGTAATTTTTCATAAAAATGTACTGACTTGATTTGCTTAATGAAAGACTCTGGTGACGTATGCCAGACTTTACCAAACATTAAAACCCTACATTACAGAATAAAAGATCTGTTGCTACTTCCATTACATCAGGGGTGCCCAATCCTGTTCCCAATCTACCTACCTGCAGAGTTCAGATCCATCTTTGATCAAACATATCTGTCTGTAATCAAGTGCTCTTCCTGAAGATCTTAATTAGCTGGTTCAGTTGTGTTTGATCAGAGCTGGAGCTGAACTTTGCATTAAGGTAGATCTCCCAGGAATAGGATTGGGCACCCCTGTGTACATCATGACTAATGATCAACTACTCTAAAAACATTCAAAAGCATTGTGAGCCTAAATCGAGCATTGATACCATTGCTGCATTGTCTCTATGAACAACTTAGGCTCACAATGCTTTTGGGAAACACAGCCCAGGACTGAAATCCAATAGAGAAAATAAGATTCCTCTTCTGGTTTAATCCAAAAATCCTCTAAAATACTCCCAGAGACCAGGGTAAGAACAGAAACCGCTGTCGGTGGATTCATCTCATCACTTACACTGAGGTGTGTGTTGCTTTGAAGAGCTCCAGTGTGAATGTTTCATTCTTGTACAGGGCTTTCCATGTCACTCATTAGCTGAGGTGAAGAACCATCATCACACGTTCGCAAATGAGCTTTTGAGAAATATAAGATTGAGCATCCAATTTTCGCTTTTGTCTCCATCTCTATTTTTTGTCTCTACTGCATTGTTTGACACCTTAATGGCTCTCCACCCATCTCTCCTCCCTCCATTTCCCAATCCCCATGACTGATATTTGGAATGATCACTGGATAATGACTTCCAGTGGATTAATTGTGATAATTTAATCGTACGCTTTGATGTTTCCTGGGATCTGCGCAGCTAAAAGATGTTAATTAGCATTATCGAAAAAGAGGAGAGACAAGGAGGGATTTTTCGCTAGATGCTCTTCCCACTAGACTTGGTGTGTGTAATCAGAAGGTTAATACTGTATTTTCATTCTCCCTAGTGTGCTCCATTAACACCTTAACATATAATAGTCTGTTTGACTGAAGCACATATTAATGGACAGTGCTGGAAAGTGTTTAGCCAAGATAAGCTTACTGAGTTCAGGCAAAGTCAGTTCACACAGCAGCCATCTTAATGCCTTCTGCAGACTATTATCTAGTCTTACATAGACCTACAATTCACCTGAAGGGTAAAATACCAAAACAAATCAAATTAATAAAATTGGACGGCAATAGAATTACATATTCAGCTTCTTCAGCTCTATCACATTCAAAATTGTGTTCAAGCACTAAATCTATCCACAACTATGGTATTGTTTCATAAATAAACATTAATTAAGTTTAGTTAAATGTCAATTAAGTTATTTAATGTTGGGCCAGAGCTCTAAAAGATTTATTCACATGACACATCACTAGCTCTCAAAATTACACTACCTTTCAAAAAAGTGGCCTGCTGGCAGTCCTATGGTAAAATGATTAAGGTTACGGTATTACCACACTCAAACTACATGGTAATATCGGGAATTTAAGCGCTTTCATTTACTGTTTTAACCAAAAATTGTGTTTTCCTGCAGTCATCATTCAAAGGTGTTGAACTTCTTCATGACTGACAAAAGATAGTTTGGTTTTCTAGAGTTGGATTCAACTAATATTATGTGAATGTTAATTTCATCAAGCCCTCTTTTTGTTCTCCATGTCATAAAATATTTGTTCTCAGTTAAACCGCGCCTCCAACGACTCAGCACGTGCAAGTAAGCTGTCCAAATGATTCAGAATGAATCACGAACCGAACCACACCGTTTTGCTAACGTTTTGGTTCGATGCACTGATATGAATCAAAAGAGTGATTCATTCGCGAAATAGCGAATCAGTAGTTCTGATTCAAAACAATCGACGGATCACGAGGCGCACACGACACGGCCGCTAATCCAAAATATCCCTTCGTCGGTTAATGACTTATTTGTACATTTGACTTGTCCTACACCAATGTTTTATTGGGGCTCGGCCAAGTAAAAATGCCGTCGTTAAATCGCCAAATGCTTGGACGGATTGTTCCTGGTTGTCCGTTGTAGGCCAGAGACTGTTCTGCTTCCAAACACCAAAACCACCACAAGAGGGAGCCGTTCACAACGACTGCAGGTGAAAGGCCCAGTTACTTAAAACAACTAGGATACATGTTAATGTCTAAATTACATCAAGCTTTCCCTGCTTTACTTTACAATGCGGAATTGAGCAAAGTCAGCAATTAGATATGAACTGCAGAAGCAGTATTCAAATCTCAATGGCTTGGCATCTGTTCTCTTTGTTACTGACATGCTGTAGCAGTGTACTTGTAAATTTCCCACCCAGTTTATGAGCACTTATTCATGCATCTCAGCACAAAGCCATCCCCATATGCTGTGATTTACCGGGGGCTGCTGATGGAGAACGATGCTTTGGTGGCAACACAAACACAGCAGGAGGGAATGATGGGAAACACGGGGCATATAGATAGATTTATGACTCTAGCTTATGCTTGATTGTAAACATTTGTGTCACGGTTAAGGTGTGTGGAAGTTGCGAGGACTGTGAGACCTGTTGTGTGATATTGTTGGTTCATCGCACACCTTTCCCCCTTAATAGTAGAAGGGACCAAGTCTCAGGGGACATGTTACCTTGGAAACGGAATCTTACTTATTTATAGAGTCTGAGAGAGAGAGAGAGAGAGAGAGAGATGGTAAAATAAAAAAGAAAGCCCCTGTCTTTCTTTTTCCTCCACATCTGGGTGGTGTTTGATCGGTGAGGTATGTCTCTTAAATATTCATATCGAATTCAGCATCACAGTTCAGTGCCATAGTAACCCCACCCATGTTTCCCAGGAGAGAAAACAGGCGCACGCATCACACATGCACGCACCCGGCATTAATCGCATTGATCGTTGAACCTATTGGTCCTTTGAAATTTGTGGGCAGTTATTCATTTGACAAGCTCGACAACTTCAGTCTCCTCCACACAGAGCTTCTCTCCTCCCTTAACGCCCCCCTAAATCCCAAAGGACTGTTTGAAGGCCATCGTCAATTGAGGAAAGATGGATGGATGAGAGTTTATTTCTCCTTTATTCCCCACACTGCCATAAAGAAACAAAGTATAATTGAGAAGACATTTTTCCTCATATTTCTTTGCGAAGTTAGCATTTTGTTATAGCTGATCGAAATAATGTTAAAGGTCATGTCTGTGTCACCTCATCAATTCATAATTCCATGCCTTCATTTTTTATGGAGGACTAGAAGTGACACTTGAAAATGCAATGAAGGAATCAGTTATCAATTATTCAAACATAAAAAAATTAATTTTTAAAAAATGAAATGAATAGACGTTTAAAACTATTTAATGAATTATATTAAATAAAATAATCAAACTAATAAATAATTTTACATTCAAAATATTAAAATATGTGTAAAATAATATTTTAAAATAACTGTATTCAATTGATGTTTAAAAATGTTTAATAATAATAATGTTTAGTATCAGTTCTACTTTTACAGTTTAGAAGACTATCGTTTTTTTTTTTTTATCTATCTATCTTTGCAAACAGTTCACTCTACATTCAGATTCAGATTGAATAATAGAGAAAAGCCTATTTTATCATGAGTGCCTCTTTAGTTATTTATTGTGTGTATGCGGGTGTAAATGTGCATTTGTGATCTCGCCTGTATGTATAAAGTGTTTGATGCGTTTTGTGTTTATATACATTATAGGAACATGCTTTTGCACTTTGGTCAGTTGGAGTATTTGTGTGCATCTGTGAACATTTCATCTGTTATCTGACCTCTTTCAGGGTGTTGAATCACTTTTTCCTCTGCATCAAATCGACAGCTCACATCCAGCTTCACACGCAATCACTGGCACGCAAACTATACTCTAGGGACATTGAGTGATAGTTCGTTCTCTCTTGTGGATGTGTGCACAAACTGTGTGTGTGTGTGTTAAAAATAGAGATTATAATTCTCCCCTGATTCTGAAGACGACTAAACAAAATAACATTTACTAGAGATTCTGACAAAATGTTAATTGCTGCAGTCTATTTAAAAATATTTAATTATTTGTTTCTTTAAAAAATCAGTTGGAATAAATGATTCACTGACTCACTCAAAAACTTTACTTGTTTCATTACTGGTGAATCAGTATTTTTGAATGAATCTCTTATGTGTGTGTGTGGGTTATACACAGATTAGGCATAACATTATGACCACCTTCCTAATATTGTGTTGTTCTCCCTTTTGTTGCCAAAACAGCCCTGACCCATCGAGGCATGGACTCCTCTAGACCCCTGAAGGTGTGCTGTGGTATCTGGCACCAAGATGTTAGCAACAGATCCTTTAAGTCCTGTAAGTTGCGAGGTGGAGCCTCCATGGATCGGACTTGTTTGTTCAGCACATCCCACAGATGCTCGATTGGATTGAGATCTGGGGGATTTGGAGGCTGTTTCAGCACCTCAAACTCATTGTGCTCCTCAAACCATTCCTGAACCATTTTTGCTTTGCGGCAGGACGCATTATCCTGCTGAAAGAGGCCACAGCCAGCAGGGAGTACCGTTTCCATGAAAGGGTGTACATGGTTTGCAACAACGTTTAGGTAGGAGGTACATGTCAAAGTAACATCCACATGGATGGCAGGACCAAAGGTTTCCCAGCAGAACATTGTCCAAAGCATCACACTGCCTCCGCTGGCTTAACTTCTTCCCATAGTGCATCCTGGTGCCATGTGTTCCCCAGGTAAGCGACGCACACGCACCCGGCCATCCACGTGATGTAAAAGAAAACGTGATTCATCAGACCAGGCCACCTTCTTCCATTGCTCCATGGTCCAGTTCTGATGCTCACATGCCCACTGTTGGCACTTTCGGCGGTGGACAGGGGTCAGCATGGGCACCCTGACTGGTCTGTGGCTATGCAGCCCCATACGCAACAAACTGTGTATTCTGACACCTTTCTATCAGAACCAGCATTAACTTCTTGAGCAATTTGAGCTCAAGAAGTTCTTTTGAATTTCTTGAGCTCGTCTGTTGGATCGGACCACGCGGGCCATCGCTCCCCGTGTGCATCCATGAGCTTTGGCCACCCATGACCCTGTCGCTGGTTTACCACTGTTCCTTCCTTGGATCACTTTTGATAGACACTGACCACTGCAGACCGGGAACATCCCACAAGAGCTGCAGTTTTGGAGATGCGCTGACCCATTCCTCTAGCCATCACAATTTGGCCCTTGTCAAACTCACTCAAATCCTTATCCTTAAGAGTTATATGCATTTTTCCTGCTTCTAACACATAAACTTTGAGGACAAAATGTTCACTTGCTGCCTAATATCTCCCACCCACTAACAGGTGCTGTGATGAAGAGATAATCAGTGTTATTCACTTCACCTGTCAGTGGTCATAATGTTATGCCTGATCGGTGTGTGTGTGTGTGTGTATATATATATATATATATATAGCTGAAAATGTAAATGCTGCAAGTGTTTCTTGTCATCACAGAATTACATTGTATATTATGAAAATTAATATTTACTTTGACATTTGCTACAGATTACATTTAATTGTGTTGTTAATTTATTCGTGTGTGATGATGACAAAGTATTTTCAATGTCAAAGTAGGGAAAATGAATAGATTCCATGTTTCTAAAGCCACTTTAAGTCGAACGTATCGTTGAATCCTAATTTTTGCATGAACAGGTTTTACATAGAGATACAAACATACAGTAAACAAGGCTCGCTGTCTGTAAATCTGATTCCGCTCTCTGTCTTTTCTTTTCTATATCCTCTCCTAATACTTCCTGTGCAATGGGCGCTGTAATGGCCTGTCACATTCAGACCTCATCAGTGCCCTGTAAACACAGCTCCCCGCAGTTTCTTTACTTTCCTCGTCTCACGCAACAATGCAAAAATACAGCACCCCTCCACCATCATCACCGTCGCCATGGAAACCCAAAGGTCTGTGTTGGTGTGTGCTGTGCTTTAGGGTTATGATTTGAGGGAAAATTCATTCTTTATATAGCGAAAAGAGTATAAGACGTCGGAGTAGTTGTTCCATAGAATCTATTGAGATGTAACCTATTTTATCTCTGCATTTTCCAAGGAAATAATTGTAATGCAATACTGCATATGAATAAGTCTTAAACAGAGATGGGTAGACAATTATCATTGACTAATTGCATATAATATGCACATCATAATGATCACAATTTGCTATATTAGTCCACAAGAAAAGACAGACAACTGTCATTCTCATCCATTACAGCACAAAACAAAAGCCAGTGAAAAGCAGGATTTAACTAGTAAAGGCATAGAATTGTAGGAAGAGGTTTTTAAAAAGGGAATTTAAGGAGTGTTCTTGGAAAGGGAGAAGCTGATTTCAGTAAAAATCCAGATGGTGAGAAGATGGGATGTCAATGTGTGATTGAGAATTGAGGTTATTGAATCCTCTGTGCCTCACTGTGCTTTTCTACAGTTATCCATCAACCTGGCTCTTCATCACTTTACCATGGCACAAAGCAATAAGGCCTTAATAGTATAAGCAAAAATGTGAAGGCTAAACCAGAGATGTTTTTTTTTTTTGTGTACCTGTGAATCAAGTGCAAAGATGTAGATGTATGAGTGCACTGTAAAAAACAATTTACTTTAAAATGTACTTAATTTTTCTTTCGCAAGTTTTTGCACGCATATTTTTTTAAGTAAATTTCAAATATGGAATTAAGTAACTCTACTTAACTAAGATGAGTAAAATTAAAAAATAAAATAAGTCATTTTAACTTGGCCAGTAAAAGGTTGAGTAATTTTTTGCAATACATTTTACTCAAACAATATAACACTGAATTAAACCATGCATTTAAAGTGTATGCTTTACTTAGAAACATCTAAGTAAATAATACAATATCTTCATATTAGAAGTGACGTGGCACCTGAACACAGAGACCTCAGTACTTGGTACACAATGACCGTAAGATTCGATGGATCGTTTTGAGTGTGAATGTGGCATTTTAAGTAGAAAATGAACTCCAAATATCACAAAATGGCAAGTTACTAAACATAACCACAAAAGCAATGATAAAACAGTGTAAAAACAGCTGGAAAACAGTGAAAAATCGACCTCATTAATTATTCAAGGCCCAGTGCATGATGGGAACACCAGTATAAGAAAAGTTGAGTAGTTTTACTTAATTTTATAATGTTGATATTTACTCTTTAATTTCTACAAGCTTAAATTGAGTACTAATATAGAATTTACTTAATTTTTTTAGTTCTTGCCTGAACTGACTTTTTCATGTAAAAATTACATTTGTTTTTTTCTGTAGTATTTACTTCACCATAAAATTATTTTTTTTACAGTGTGTATTCTTCCATTGAAAACCAGCTGCAGTGGCCCAGCGACGTGTGAAAACAAATGTATGTTGTTGTGCGCATGGCATGTTGTCTGTGTAGGTGTGTTGGTACATAAAAGATGTACAGGGTAAAGCTGTGATAGATGCACAATATTCTTCATTTTATCCCTCATGCACTAGTGACTGATCTTAATGTATCAGTTCTTTTGACACTGATGTCATACTGATATAGTGTTATAAAGATAACATATTCTGTGTGTGTTTAATACTAATGATTTTATTTTGCACAAATATTGATGCGCATTGAAATGGCAGTAAGCTGTTTTTAATAACTCCACCATATCTGTAGGGAATGACATTAGAATTAGGCACATTAAGCCACTAATTTGAGTGTAACAGTTTTTACTCATTTGTCTAAATCTTGGTTCCCACTCATCCTGGGAAACCTTGAATACCTGGAAATCTTGTTGTTGTCCTGGAAAATTATTTTTTAAAAAGTTCTTGGGTTTTTCTTTAGTCGAGAACAAAGAGTTTATCAGTGGCCCAAAACAATCACCATTAGTTGTGATGTTCAGGAATGCTGAGTTTTGACATGTGAGAGTGGTATTTTCAATGATGATGTTTAGTCTTGTGTTGCCATTTGCAGCAGTTAGCTAATGTTATTAACTGCTCAAATGTATGCAGCGAATGTTAACTGGTAAGCAGCTACCTAATTCAGTAACTTGCTAACTATAGTTCATGCATAATTATTATGCAAGTTGATTTTCTTATCATATTTTTTTTTTTTTTAAATTATCAAATGTCCATGAGAAGGATGCAATACTAATGCAATACTAGAAATTGCAAAGTTAAGGCATGACCATTGGACAGTGCTCATTGGGTCAGCAGGGTCAGACTAAAACAGGTGGAAAAGAAAAGACATGTTAACTGCAAAACAAATTAAGAATCAAGGCGAAGAATTAGGTGTGAAACCATCAGTAACCCTTTAGTTTTCATTGCCACTATTTTCCAGAACTGCAACCTGCCTGGAGTCTCCAGAAGTACAGGGTGTCAGGAAGTTAGGTAAAGAATCCTAAAAAATGACCCCCACTTAAGAATCACACACTGAATTGTAGTAAAATACAAGAGTAGTAAAACATTTTTTATAGACAGATTGAGAGTGACTCTTGAGGACCCTCTTGTACCACTTCATCTTCCACAATCTGGCAGTAAGTTTAGGGAGTTCCTACCCTGAAAAGTCTGTCTTGCAGAGATAATGATCTTCCAAAACTTACTGCCAAAAAATAGATGTGTGCATTAAGTGTAAATGTACACTAATAGACCTGCCATACATTTTATTACTTGTTATGGATTTCTTTGTTGTTCATTAACTTTGACAAATATTTTTATTTTCAAATAGTAAAACAAAACATTAAAATAGTTCCAATAATTGACATTGGCAACAAGAACAGTTTGTCATAATGTATGATTAAGAGCTCATATTAAAAACTGATTTTATAGTTAAGTCATGGCAATAAACCATGAAATCTTGTTTCCGCCACTGAATTAAAAATGAAAAGGTAGCCTAGTTGCTAGTTTTGTGATATAAACTTGCAATTGGCGGGGGGGGGGGGGGGGGGGTTGGGTGTTCTGTATATCACGCAATTCTGACTTTATATCTGATTTAATAATTAAGTCATGGCAATAAACTGTAGCTACGCCTTTTAAAGACTTAGAGGGCAATATATTACTTTACGGTGTGACCCCAGTCTTTTATTCCCGCCGCATTTCCTGGAAAATGATTGCTGAAAAAGAGTGGGAACCCAGTAAATACAAAAAAATAAAAATAAAAACAACAACAACAACAAAAAAAACCCCCAAAAAACTATTTACAAGAATTAAAATGAACATGTTTTTATGCTCCAGATTGTTTAGAACCACCCCACTCTTTTTTTAGTAGGCTATTTGAAAAATAATGTTCAAGTATGTAATTTGTATAATATACATAATTTGACACACACAAAATATTTAATAATATTTTTAATAATATAATATCATTTAATGAACTTCATGAATGTAGAGACTAAATATTCAAAAAATGCAACCTTAAGCTTTCAAAAAAATATTCTTAATATAATTTCTTAATGAATAAATGTGAAATTTCAAAGAATATTCAGACTTTTAAAATTCATAATCAGAAACAAGAATTATGAGTCTAGTTATGGCTCTAGTTTGTTCTATTATGGCTGAAAATGTTAACTATGTTAGCAAATCATTAAGCAATACTTATTCTTTAAAGTATATAAGTTGGTTTTTATTTTCTGAAATTTTTGCTGAAGAAAGGATAACACAGGGTTATTAGCATAATGTTAATAATGGCTTTTAAATGTTTAAACCATTTTATCAGAAAGCAGCTTTCAGTTTAATAGTCGCTTCAGCATTAGTATCAATATTGGCGATATTTTCACTTGGTATTGGTTAAAAGAATAAGTGTTTTTGGCAGTTTGTATTATCATTATTCATATTATGCTAGCTTAAGAAGTGTGTGCGTGTGTGTGAGAAATCTTGACCTTGTGGGTCCCCATGCCATGAGGAAAACAGCTAAATAATACAGAATGATGTTTTTTGAAAATATAAAAATGCAGCAAGTTTTCTATGATGGGTGCACTGAGGGGTAGGGGATAGAATATACAGTTTGTACAGTATAAAAACCATTATGTCTATGGAAAGTCCGCATGAAATATGGAAACCCGATGTGTGTGTGTGTGTGTGATTACGGTCCCATGCAACTGCCCTGTCTGATCCAGTCTTCTCAAGCCACTAGCCCAGCACTTCACATCAGCATCTCCACCTCCAGAGGGCTAACGATTGCCATAGCAATGCTGTCACTGGAGCAAAGGAGAAATTCTTTTAGTTGAGCTGCTGTCTGCTGCAAAGGTTTCTGGGTTAGTGCGCAGCGCTCTTCAGAGAGCCAGTGCTAGAAACAGAGGACTAGTAGAAAACAGTTGTTCACACACCACACATACACGTGCACAGAGGGCGACTGCGTTGAGCTGCTCATGGCCTTTCTGAGGGAAATGGCAGGTGGAGTACAGGAGAGGGGAGCAGAGATGAGGAAGGTTAAAGAAACACAGGAACTCGAATCTGTCCTCATCAGCTTCACTGTGCTGTCAGAGCAGTGAAGGAGGGATGACGTTATTAGAAGGCAGGAGGGAAAGAGGGAGTGCAGCACAGTGCCTGAGGGAAGAGAGGAGAGCAGCGGAGGAACCTGCTCGGTGCTTTATTGAACACAACCACAACCACCTCACTAATGAGACACAGACACACACACACATTTATATTTTTATTTAGCAAGGACACATTCAATTTATCAAAAGTTGCAAAGACATTTATAATGTTACATAAGATTTCGATTCCAAATAAATACTGTTCTTTTAAATACTTTCCACAAAAATATAAATGCAATTATTTTCAATACTGGTAATAATAAGTTATTCTTGATTATCATATTAGAATGATTTCTGAAGGATCATGTGACACTGAAGACTGGAGTAATGATGCTGGAAATTCAGCTTTGCAACACAGGAATAAATGACATTTTAAATGAATTAAAATAGAAAACAATTTTAATAATATTTTTTTTTACTCCATTTTTAATCAAATAAATGCAGCCTTCGTGAGCATGAGACTTTTTTCAATAAAACATAAAGCTTACTGATCCCAAACTTTTGAACGCTAGTGTGTGTGTTTATATATTATTTAAAAAAAAAAAAAATCAGATATGTCTTGCAACCAAATGGAAAACAAATGGTATTTGTATTAGATTAAAACAACCCAGAAACCTTCGCCTTTCAGAGCTCCATGACATGCACTGAGAATACATGAATAGTTAAAGAGCAGCATGGGAAATAAACATGATCAGCGGTGGTCAGTCTCTGCCAGCCAAGTGCTGTCGGCTTTGCACGTCCATATAATTTGTGCTGCTCTAGAAGGAAGGGATTAAACACTGTGAAACTCCACATTCTGCCTCAGAAAAGAATGTCATAACCACTCAGTCTCCTGAGCTAAAATTCTCAGAGAAAATAATTTCAGTGCTTGCTGTTAGAGCTCAAAAGCCCTGGCGATATTTAAATTGCAGTAATCAAATCCCTCAGTTGGTCTCAGCATGCCTCCACTGATTACCGCTCACAGATGCTTTTTAAGGGTACAAATTACTGTCCAAAATCAAATAGGCTGAAATACGCTGAGTTTTTGCATGGTAATTTGTTTCCCTGGAATAAATCATAAAATATCTCAAAAGTTTGGACAGCTGTGTTAGTTTAGTTCTGTGTTCTCACACAAGTCGCTTTAATATTAAGACCTCATGAGCTAATTTCAGGCAATACTGATACTTTAAATGGCATAAACAGGAACTAATTCAAAACATTCAATTTCGGAGAGATTGTTGGAGAGCAAAATAGCAACGACAACAAATAAATCATAAACATCTAGTCTACATTTTGCTTTCAAATGCCAAATTTATATCACTGGTTGATGCTAAACCACAGTGATTATTTTGATAAAAATGTCTTGAAAATTGAGTTATTTAGTATGAACACTGCTTCCCTGGCAATTATGGGGTGTTTTCAAGCAAAAATCTCACAAAGAATTAGAGAGAGGAAGTTCTGAGTAATTTTCTCATAACGTCATCAAAGCTTCCTTTAGGAAAGGGTATTCTTCAGATGACATTGATTGAATGAGCAACAAAGAAAAGGCCTTTAAACATTTCTTTATAGATGAATGCCTTTAGCGTCAAGTCAGAAGTCACTGTAAAATTTGCTTTGTGATGATTCGCTTGCTTTGAAAGGGGAAAGCTGCCTGGGCTGACATTCCATTTGACATTTTTAATGCCGCCTTAGTGTTGTTTTGAGTCATTGATCATTTATACATTTTGAAAAGGGCACTGTAGGTTTGTCATATGCTGGCAGGATGATTCTTATTTCACACTCCAAATACTCAGTTTGTAACAAATTTATAATAATAAAAAAACAAATCTCGTCTTGTAAATTTATCAGATTTCATTCTTCTTATGAATGATAATTTAAGGAAATAATAATTATATTAATAATAATAAAAACACAGCACAATGCTTTTTCTGCTTTTTTGGCCAAGCACCAAGTTTGGATGAGTGCATATTATTTCGAATTGATTTATGAATGATAATTTGTCATTGACTTTGTTTTAAAATAGTATGCCAAATGTCTTAATACCAATAACAATATATTATTATTTACTGGGCAGTATTCCAGAAAGCAAGGTTAACTTACAGTCACATATACCCTAAACTCTCGGTTGATTAACCCAAACCTTTGCTTACTTCAAAAACGCATCCAGGAGTAAGTTCAGCCAACCCAGATAATGTTCCTGGTTAATACACAAGACATTCTCAACAGAGCGACGAATCGATGATTCACCATGGAAACAGACGCTAAGAAAAAGTGCGCCATTTTGTTTAATGGCGATTTACATAACCTACTTAGTGCACATAGCCACCTATTTGGTGGTTGTGCATTCCTTTCAATCTTTTCATTTAATAAATAATCTTTATTCACTGATAATAAGAATTATATTGTTTGTTTGATGCTAGTTATTTAATAAGATATCAAATATGTATTTCATTATAGAAATTATAGCATAGAAAACATGTATGAGATCCATTTGTGAGATGACAATAATAATATATATATTGTATAATATAATATTGTATATAATTGTAACTATATAACAAATGTAGTTATATTAATATAACTATATTAATTATATAACATGCATTTAAATACGTCTTAACCAAACTAACCCTGGAACATAACCTGCTCCGGAGCAGGTTACAGTATGTTCAGAGAGTATGTTGCTATGGCTTCTTACATACCCTGAAAGTTACCTCCGTTTTTGGAACCGAAAGTTGAGGTTATCCACTTACTCTTAAATGATTAGTACATTTTCTTTCAATTTCTTCGTAAGTTGAATACGGAAGGCGGTCTGGCGGAAGCTAGATATTCTTCTTCATTAATTGTTAAATATGGATTTTTTTTTACACAAACGCATCGCTTCAGAAGGACTTTATTAACCCACCGGAGCCGTGTGGAATATGTTTATGATTGATGGATGGATGTGGATGGAAGCACTTTCTTCCAAAAAGCTTGGATGTGTCAGGATATTTATTAATATAACTGATTGTGTTCATAAGAAAGAAGAAAGGCATATGCACCCTATGGCTTGAGGGTGAGTAAAGCTTGGAGTAATTTTCATTTGAAAGTGAACTAATCCTTTAAATATACCCAGGTATGTCACATAACCTGCTTTTTGGAATACCCCCCTGTTATGTTGTTATTATTATACATCCTGTTTGCTACCTTTATTTAAATTCAAAAATTGAATTGCAATCACAAGTACAAGCAGTATCAAACACCCTAAAAAGTTGCTCTCTGTTTTGCTGAGTCTGATGCTTTGTCCTTATATAGCAAATTAGATGCCTGCTGTTTCCACCCCATCAATATCTCCCTTTGCATTGTTCTCTGCTGGTTTTGCCTGTTTGTTGCAGAGTCTAAACTTGGTAGGGGTTCAAGGACTGAACTGACCCTTTCACAGTTTTCTCTCTGCTGTTTCCGATAAATCCATATTGTTTTTTTTTCTCGTTTTCACACTCACTGTCTGTTCCCCATTCTCCAATCTACAGTAGTTCTTCTTCCCCTCCCTCACTTTTCTCCATCATGATAATGATGACCTTGAGAATTACTTGGCAATTATAATCATCCCCAATCCCCATCATCATCGTCATGGTGCCATGTGCTAGATTAGAGCGACAGTGAAAGATGTGTGTGTGTTTGAGTGCATTTAATCATGCACTTGTGTTTGAGTGTGATAGACCCCTGTGGTCCAACTGTATCGCGTGTAGTACTGCATGTTAATGAGTATGCGTTTCTCATCTGACTCATCCTTCCTTTTGCTCTGTAAGAACCATGAACAGAAATTGCAATGAGGTTGATTTGCAATCAGATCTGACCCATCTCATTATAACACGGCCACGAGTTTATTGGCTAAACTGATCTTGGACCTATAAGCGATATATTGAACTATGCATAACTACCTGGCACATTGCCTGAGATCTCCTGTGATCTCCCTCTTTTTTAATAGAGGTATAGCAGCAGGTTGGATCCTGTCCTCCTTTCATTTTTTCCCTGTCATTTACCAGATGGACTGCAGGCAGGCAGTCGTGTTCCCTGAGCCTGCCTGGCCATACATTATTAATGATACAAATCATTAAGAACTCTCTCTCTCCCTTGCCATCTCTGTCAATCTTACGACCCCTTTCTGTGAAGCATCCTTAAAAACAATGCACACAAACAGACCCTTATGCGCAACTAACCCACACATACGTGTCATGGTTTCTTCTTCTGCCTTTTGTTATGATCAGAAGAATTTTTGACCCATGAGTCAACAATGTATCATTAATGTGCTCTCATAGATTCATAGCATGTTCTTTAGCTGGGATTGAAGTATGACCTTAATATGACCAAAAAACATGTTGGAACAGGAAGGGGCCATCCCCAAACTGTTCCCACAAAGTTGGGAGCATGAAATTGTCCAAAATGTCTCGGTATGCTGAAGCATTAAGAGTTCCTTTCACTAGAACTAAGGGGTAAAGCCCAACCCCTGAAAAACAATCCCACACCATAATCCCCCCTCCACCAAACTTTACACAATGCACAATGCAGTCAGGCAAGTACCGTTCTCCTGGCAACCGCCAAACCCAGACTCATCCATTGGATTGCCAGACAGAGAAGCATGATTCGTCACTCCAGAGAACACGTCTCCACTGCTCTTGAGTCCAGTGGCGACGTGCTTTACACCACTGCATCCGACGCTTTGCATTGCACTTGGTGATGTAAGGCTTGGATGCAGCTGCTCGGCCATGGAAACCCATTCAATGAAGCTCTCTACGCACTGTTCTTGAGCTAATCTGAAGGCCATACGAAGTTTGGAGGTCTGTAGCTATTGACTCTGCAGAAAGTTGGCGTCTTCTGCACACTGTGTGCCTCAGCATGTGCTGACCCCGCTCTGTGATTTTTACGTGGCCTACCACTTTGTGGCTGAGTTGCTGTTGTTCCCAATTGCTTCTACTTTATGATACCACTAACAGTTGACCGTGGAATATTTAGTAGTGAGGAAATTTCACAAATGGACTTATTTCACAGGCGGCAACCTATCACAGTACCACGCTTGAATTCACTGAGCTCCTGAGAGCGACCCATTCTTTCACAAATGTTTGTAGAAGCAGTCTGCATGCCTAGGTGCTTGATTTTATACAGCTGTGGCCATGGAAGTGATTGGAACACCTGAATTTGGAGGGGTGTCCCAATACTTTTGGCAATATGGTGTATTTATATGTAGTCTTATGGAAGCTTGCAACTGAGCCCCCTCAGTTTAAATGAGCATGACGCCTCTGATCATATCGTTAGTCATTTGATCGATGTATGGACCATATCAATGTATTGTTACACCCCTATCAATGGTGTCATTAAATCTCAGATTCATATCACATTCTTAGTTTGACTAAGTATGAACAGAACTTAAGTATGACCTTAATATGACCTTCAATATAATGTTATGCAACCCTAATATTATGCATGTTAACCCAGTGCTATTGTTCCTGGTTTGTCCATGTACCATGATTTGTTTTCTTAGCATGTGCTTATGTGTTCTCTGCATGATTCTTCATGTATTTCCACCATCTGTTCCATGACTTTACTCCTGTAGTGCATGATGTCACATTTACACCATCTCCTCTACAGGAGCCATGTGACAAGCGATGAAAGCTCTGAGCTTTTGTCCTAACTATCTGCAACTCTGACACAGGACATTTTGTTGATCACTTGGTTTCTATTTCTGCAGCGTCGGGTAGCCCCATCCACAGTGAAATCTCATTGGTCCAAAGTTTCACTTGGCATAGCTGTGATTGTGTCCCATTGTGTAGCTATTTTGCATTCAAACGTCTTGAATTGTACCTTTAGGACACTTTTTTTAAAAAATGTTTTATATGTGACCTTTGGAAGACCTTCATGATTTTCATAGTCATTACTCATTATGTTAGAGAAGGTGGCTTGACTTGTGGTCTATGACCAGATTTAAACAACTGATTTTAAAGATTGAGAGTGTGACTGTTTGTTAATGTTATTATTGTATGTCTATGTTTTTGTGCATGTGTATAAGAGAAGGATTTTTGTGTGTGTTGCGCCTAATGGACAAAGAGTCCTGTCCTTCATCAGCTTCATCTGCTAACGTGGGCAAAAAAAAACCCTCCCCTTCCCATGCAGAAGGACATGTTGCTGTCATGGCAACCTCGCCATGTTTCATTGCAATCATGTAACGCTTTCTTGACACATCCACGCCGGGCTCCCGCCAAACCCTCATGCAAACAGGATCACTATCACAATGTGTTTCCTTATGCTTTTTTTACTCATACTTTAATTATTGTCTTAATTAATTGTCTTAATTCATTTAAAGGAATACTATCCCTTTAAGTTCTTCCCACATTTATTTTCATGTTAAATTGGTCACCTTACCCTCCTGGTTGTTTCTCTGAGTATGAAGAGGGACCTCCATGGCTCCCCCTCCCTAACCTAAGCATCACTCTCTAGGGCCCTTCCCGTGACTTTCAGCACCACGGAGAGCTCCGATCCCTAGAGCTCCCAATATTCCTCCACAAAGGAGTCAGCGGAGACTGAGAAAGAGAGAAGGGCCAAGAGAAAAAAGATAGGCACAATCACTGCAGATAAGAGACTGTACCTTTAAGAGAGCGAGAGGAGAACAACAAAACCATGCTAATCTATCACTGACTGTTTTTTTTTTTTTTTTCCTTTTTCCTTTTTGCTTAGTACAAGCTGTGTGTTTAGTAAAAGCTCTTTGCAGCTTCTCCAACACTCGTAAGCCAGCTCAATAGCACGGCGCCGAGCAAGGACGTACACACATGCACACACGACCGCACACGCTCGTTCTCCCTGACTCGCGCGCACACACACATCGCCTCACACGCGTACGGCGCTGCTGCCTGCGAGAACCAGCTGGAGAGAACGAGCCCATCTCGCGCACCGAGAGAGAGAGAGAGGGAGAGGAACAGAGGACGAGAGCGAGAGAGCTAGACAAAGGAAGGCAGGGACGGAAGGAGAAGAGGAGCGAATAGAAGCGCGGCCGGCTCCGGGAGCGGTTAACGACACGGAGTGAAGACAAGAGAGAGGAGGAGGACCAGGAGGGTGGATCAGGAAGCAGGCTGGTGGCTCTCTCTTGTAGGCAGCGGAGCACGGTGAAGGCATTATGGGAAATGCACCATCCCAAGGTATGTCAACCTTATCTTCATTTATTCTTATGTAGCAGGTATTTTTTTATTTGCCGTGTTTGTTGTTTTCCTCATTTTCTGCTTTTTTTCCCCCTATTGCTTTTGGTGAGGGGGTGGGGCAAGGTGGGGTTGGAGGGTGTGTGTGTGTATATGTGTGTGTTTGTGTGCATAGTGATCTTTTGGTGGTTCATGCCGTTTGCTCTGTGTCTGTGGGATCTAAGGGCTCTGCTGATGAGCAGGGTATCCAGGGATGGGAGTGATAAGGCTGGCTCAGTGGGTGTGGAAGCTCAGAGATAAATTGCAGGATCCATGCCTAGAAAAATAGAAGGATGGGAAAGGGGAAAGGGGAGGAAAAAAACATCTGCTAATGATGCTTTTGCTTAATGTGTGAACTTGTGTGTGTGAGTGTGTATATTTGTGGTTTTGCATCTTAGCTTTCAGTGGCCGTGTAGGTATAAAGGTTGGAAGCATCACACCCATTAAACCTGGAGTGAGTGTGTGAGTATGTTGTGAGAGAGAATTTTGTGGTGCTTGTGAAGGCAATTACTATTTGATCCCTGAGGATTAAACTTTACTGAGCAACTTGTCTTGCATTGTTTGGGCCACAAACGTCAAATAATATGGCTTGTTGATTGGAAGTTGCTCTTACTACAAGCGTTTGGACTTCTATTGAACTATAAAACAATCAAAAACATATTCACATGCATTTAAAGGGATGGTTTACCCGAAATGAAAACTCACCCTTATACCCTCACCTTTCTTCTGTGGAACACGACAAGATATTATGGAAAACATTTCAATTGTTTTTGTACATGCAGTGAGAGTTAGTGGGGTCCAAAACAACATTGGAACCCCACTCAGTTTCATAGTCTTCATAGGTTTCTTCATGCGTACTTGAGGATGAGTAGATGATTATAGCATTTTAATTTTTGTGTGAACTATCCCTTGAAGGCCTCTTATGAATTGGGTCACTAAGCAGCCGCCCAGAACACTCTATCCAAAAAAAAAAAAGAGTGGTGTCTTCGTGTACATCAACAACAACATTTCTTTCTGCCATTTTTCTGTCATCAACCATGTTGATAAGTCCACAGTAATGTTGAACTCATAGCTAGAATCAAGTAACAGACACATTTTTATCACTTGCCAGATAATCCAACTTTCTTGCTTACTTTTCTCTAAGCCATCTTCTTTTTTGTCCAGTCTCTGTATGAATAAGAAGTTGTGTCATAAATTTCGGGGTGCATACAACCTGATACAACCAGATGTGTCAAACTGGACATGTCAATAAGCTTTTCGCCGATTGGCTTGTGTGACAACGCGCTCAAGTTGAAATTTTTTAACACGGCAGACGCGATTGAGGCGAATATTGCGTGTTCACGGTATTTGCATCGCCCTGCGTCTTTGCATTGACTTTGTATGTGATCTACTCGCGCAAATAATTAAATTCGCTTTTGGTGTGCACACCCCATTAAAGCTCCTTAGCAACACCCTGGCAACCACCAACATAAGTGTAGCAATGTGGTGGTTAGAATTTAGCCTGGGTAAGCTTGAGAAATTTTCTTAAGAAAATTTTTAAATCTAGTTTCAGATTCCTCTTTTGTCTTGTAACTCACAGTTTCAAAGTCACTTCTCTAGAAAGGAGGCTGCGAATTGGAGGCACAAAAAAAAAGATAGAAAAAGCCAAAGAAAGAGAAATGGACAAAGAGGAGCTTAGAGGCATTTGTCCCTGAAGTCTGCTGGGAGAAGAAATAAGGCATCACAAGAATGATAGAAAGATTTCATATGAGGCCTGAGATAGAAATACTACAAGAGAAGACAAGAAAATTCTTCAGCAGAGAAAAACGCATATACTGAGCAGATGAGAGATGGATTGAAACTAGGGAAACGCTTGCTTGAAGTGAGACTGAGGAAGGCAGGGAGAGAGTAAGAAAGAAGGAGACTGGCTGTTGAAGGCATACCCACACTCTCTTGGGACAAACCAGCTTTGGTAAGCACGAAAGGGAGGGCTGATATGCCTAAAAAAAGAAGGAATTGCAGAGGATGGAGAACACTGATGCTTCATTACATGAATTACACAGATAATCTGAAGAACAGGAAAACAAGAGTCTGAGAACATCTCACAATTTCTCTACTTCTGTTCCTTCTTTTCCTAAATCTCCTAAATGAAGCTGTTTTTAGCAGGTCACAAGCAGTGGTTCTCAACCTTATTTTAACTCCAAGGGCCCCCATTGTCAACAACAATTTTTGAAGGCTCCATGACTTTTCCAGCCATTCGGATTAATAAAAAGGCCTTTTAAAAGTAGTTTTTACTCACAATTTCTACTCTATAAAATATTTTAGACATTTGTATATTCATTAAATGTATAAAAATGTATTATTTATTTACATTACATGACTTTTCCTGCTTTAGAAATCTCACCTTTATAATTGGGCTATACCAGTACCACATATCTCCAAGGCTGTGCTTCTTCAAAGAAACCGTTATTGAAGGGTGAATTAAAATAAGGAATTTCTTGATTATTTGATTATGTTGTTCTAGCTTATTTTTATTTTTTCACCTTAATTTAAATAACAACATTTTTATTTAACTGGCCCCCTGTTTGAGAACCACTGTGTTAGACCACCCTATTCTAGTAACAAACCGGTTATCAGCAGCTACTTTACCTATTTAATGTGGTCAAGCTGTTTTTTGACTGGATGGCCTGTTTGGACCAGCTATTGATTAGCTAATGACCAGCTTTGACCTGTTAATGATCAACTCAGTTAATGATAAGATAATTACTAGTTTTGACCAGCTTGGGCAAGCTAATGGCCAGCTTTGATTAGTAAACAATTAGCTAAGGACCCACAGCATGGACCAGATAGTAACCAGCTACCATGTTCCAAAGCTGGTTCTTTTTTCACCCCCACTCTTATTTACCCATTTCACAGGAAAATATGGCAGAAGCAATGTTGAAGAAAGCTAAATAGAGAGTGAAGAGTACCGAATGTGGAGGTGTAGAAGGTGTGCAGGATGGAGAGCGTAAGAGCATTGCTCTTAGGAATGAAAAGGAGAAATAGGTGTCAGGAAAGACAGGTGGGCGTAACGAAAGCATAAAGTGTAGATGAAAGAAAAGAGGGGGATGAAAGCACTACTAGGATGAAAGGAAGGGATAGAGAGATGAAGGAGAAACAGTTCCTGGTTGAAACTTGAAGACTTTAGGTTATCTGGTATGATCTAGTTTCATTCTCATGGAGTGTGTGTGTGTGTGCATGATGATTGTTTGTGTGATATTTTGTTATGTAATATACTTATCAGTTTCCCAGTGCAATTATTGTAGTATCTATAATACAGAATCTCTATCCAAGACCATAGTACCGTAAAGCGTCTCAAGTAAAAGTTGCAGTATTTATTGTAAATCTAAAAAATATGTATCTACAGTGGGTACGGAAAGTATTCAGACCCCCTTAAATTTTTCACTCTTTGTTATATTGCAGCCATTTGCTAAAATCATTTAAGTTCATTTTTTTTTCCTCATTAATGTACACACAGCACCCCATATTGACAGAAAAACACAGAATTGTTGACATTTTTGCAGATTTATTAAAAAAGAAAAACTGAAATATCACATGGTCCTAAGTATTCAGACCCTTTGCTCAGTATTTAGTAGAAGCACCCTTTTGATCTAATACAGCCATGAGTCTTTTTGGGAAAGATGCAACAAGTTTTTCACACCTGGATTTGGGGATCCTCTGCCATTCCTCCTTGCAGATCCTCTCCAGTTCTGTCAGGTTGGATGGTAAACGTTGGTGGACAGACATTTTTAGGTCTCTCCAGAGATGCTCAGTTGGGTTTAAGTCCGGGCTCTGGCTGGGCCATTCAAGAACTGTCACGGAGTTGTTGTGAAGCCACTCCTTCTTTATTTTATGCTTAGGGTCATTGTCTTGTTGGAAGGTAAACCTTCAGCCCAGTCTGAGGTCCTGAGCACTCTGGAGAAGGTTTTCGTCCAGGATATCCCTGTACTTGGCCGCATTCATCTTTCCCTCAATTGCAACCAGTCGTCCTGTCCCTGCAGCTGAAAAACACCCCCACAGCATGATGCTGCCACCACCATGCTTCACTGTTGGGACTGTATTGGACAGGTGATGAGCAGTGCCTGGTTTTCTCCACACATACTGCTTAGAATTAAGGCCAAAAAGTTCTATCTTGGTCTCATCGGACCAGAGAATCTTATTTCTCACCATCTTGGAGTCCTTCGGGTGTTTTTTAGCAAACTCCATGTGGGCTTTCATGTGTCTTGCACTGAGGAGAGGCTTCCGAATAATAACTTTCTCCCATCTCCCGACTGCATCTCTGGAGCTCAGCCACAGTGATCTTTGGGTTCTTCTTTACCTCTCTCACCAAGGCTCTTCTCCCCCGATAGCTCAGTTTGGCAGGACGGCCAGCTCTAGGAAGGGTTTTGGTTGTCTCAAACGTCTTCCATTTAAGGATTATGGAGGCCACTGTGCTCTTAGGAACCTTAAGTGCAGCAGAAATGTTTTTGTAACCATGGCCAGATCTGTGCCTTGCCACAGTTCTGTCTCTGAGCTCTTCAGGCAGTTCCTTTGACCTCATGATTCTCATTTGCTCTGACATGCACTGTGAGCTGTAAGGTCTTATATAGACAGGTGTGTGGCTTTCCTAATCAAGTCCAGTCAGTATAATCAAACACAGCTGGACTCAAATGAAGGTATAGAACCATCTCAAGGATGATCAGAAGAAATGGACAGCACCTGAGTTAAATATATGAGTGTCACAGCAAAGGGTCTGAATACTTAGGACCATGTGATATTTCAGTTTTTCTTTTTTAATAAATCTGCAAAAATGTCAACAATTCTGTGTTTTTCTGTCAATATGGTGTGCTGTGTGTACATAAATGAGGAAAAAAAATGATGGTCTGAATACTTTCCGTACCCACTGTATATAGTATAATATCTCTGGATGAAATATGTTATAGCATGTGTAAATTTAGATATTCACCCTTTCTGAGGCCAAAGACCCCTTGAGAGACACATACACTACCTTTCAAACGTTTGGGGTTGGTAAAATTTTTTAAAATATTTTTGAAAGGAGTCTCTCACCACGGATGCACTTACTTGATGTAAAATCAATAAAACAGTAATACTGTTAAGTATTTTCACAGTTTCGAATAACTGTTTCCTTTTTAAATATATTTTAAAATGTAATTTATTCTTGTGAGGGAAAAGCTGAATTTTCAGCATCATTACTCCAGTCTTCAGTCTTCAGAAATCATTCTAATATGATGATTTTCTGCTCAAGAAACATTTCTTATTATTATCAATGATGAAAACTACTTAATATTTTTGTGGAAACCATGATTGTTTTTTTCAGGATTTTTTAATGAATAGAAAGTTCAGCTATTATTATAAATGTCTTAACTGTCGCTTTTGATCAATTTAATGCATACTTGCTGAATAAAACTATTAATTTCAAAATTTCTTGCACCGTCACAAATGTCTTCTCTTACCCTCGTGAACTAGTGTAGGTAAAAATAGCCATCCAGATACCACCCCCAATTTTGCCTCCCTTCTCATTGTTTGAGTGCTGTTGAGGTGATTTGTGTCTGATTTGAGTGTCTGCACAGAATATGTTTTTTGGGGTGAATGGCAAGTAGAGGAATGGTTACAAATGACATTCTACAGTTCCGCCAAACAGATATTCAGATGGACGTATCATTACACTCAAGTGGACAGTTACTCAAAATACAGTGATTTACTTCACAGAGGATTAGCCCTTCAATACTGTTTGTGCGCAGCATTGTAAAACATGCGCTTTTCCACAATGAATGTGTCCATACAGTCACTATTTGGGATTGACAAACTCTCAAACTTCCAATACATGGAACAGAAATTCTAACTCCTCTGCAATGCCTGTAACCATACAAATAATGGTAATAAATATCCTTTTGATATTTAAAAGTTATTTTTTCTAAACTAAAGTTAGTTCTCACAGGTATGAAGTCAGAAACTCTCCTCATCTGTTTTCTCAGCCATTAGAGCACAGTTTGGCAGTAAAAGTGTAAAATCACTGTGAATCAGACCCAGCTCAAATTAGTTCTTTTTCTGATCCATGGTAATTAAATTCCTATCTGTATCATTAAGCAGGAAACCATCTTGTTATTTGGGTTATTTGAACTTCTTCATATTGCAGGGAGAGCTGAGGCTTAAAAGACTCCACTCCAGACTTCACAATATCACATATTAATCAAGTCCAAAAAGTTCTTCATTAAATGTCTGAATGGGGAAAAAGTGCAATGAAGATTTTTTTCCTCCTTAACCATTTCTTGTAGGGACATTTAAAAAGTTAACGAGAGTTTTAACTCTTTCTACAACCACAAAATTTTTATAAACTGAAAGTTGACATCCCTAATATTATTTATTGACCACAAAAATATAACCCACAAAGCATGTCCAACTTGTTTTCAAAATTTGATTGTGACTGCTGAAATTTTAAGGTTGTGAGTGTGATTGGTTAAAAATGGTTGTGTACTTAAAATGTCTATGAGCAGAAGCGCATTAGCACTTCAAACAGGACTGACAGCTGTATTCTGCTGCTGCGTGACTAAAACCCGAGGACATGTAATAGTGTACTGGTGATGCTTTGTATATTTTTCATTGTGTGTATTTGTACAGAACAACCCCTGAATGATATTACTGTCTGAATATAAAGCCATGGTTTGAGAAAGGATTTACGTTATGCCACTTCTTCACATGTCATTTCATATCTGTATGGATTTTGAATTAGTGTAGCTATGTTTGAGAAAGAGGCTTTATATAATAGTAAGATTCTATTATATAGCACCACACTTACAGTCTCATTTGAGAGAAGAGAAGGGGTAATTTGTCATTTTGTAGACAACAGAATAATAACAGGAAATTAAAGGGTTAGTTCACCCAAAAATGAAAATTCAGTCATTAATTACTCACTCTAATGTCGTTCCACACCCTTAAGACCTTCGTTCATCTTCAAAACACAAATTAAGATATTTTTGATAAAATCCGATGGCTCAGTGAGGCCTCCATTGACAGCAAGATAATTAACACTTTCAGATGCCCAGAAAGCTACTAAAGACATAAAAAACTCAATTTCTAGAGTGTCAGAATTATGTTTTTTCAGAGTGACTAAACTATGCAAAGGTTAACTGGTTTGTGCACTGCAGTGCAAAACCCATCGTATCCTACTATTCAAAAGTTTGATGTCAGTAAGATTTTTTTATGTTTTTGAAAGAAGTCTCTTATGCTCACCAAGGCTGCATTTCTTTGATCAAAATATTCTTAGAATTTCAAATAATTGTTTTTTTCTTTTAATTTTAATATATTTTAAAGTGTAATTTATTTCTGTGATGCAAAGCTGAATCAGCATCATTACTCCAGTCTTCAGTGTCACATGATCCTTCAGAACTCATTCTAATATGATGATTTGCTGTTTTAAGAAACATTTCTTATTATTATCAATGTTGATAACAGTTGTGCTGCTTAATATTTTTGCAGAAACCGTGATACATTTATCAAGATTCTTTGATGAATAGGAAGTTTGAAAGAACAGCATTTCTTTGAAATAGAAATATTTTTATTTGAAATGGAAATCTTTTGTAACATTATAAATATCTTTACTGTCACTTTCAATCAGTTTAATGCTGAATAAAAGAACCAATTTCTTTGAAGAAAATGATCTCTGACACAAACTTTTGAGCAGTAGTTTAAAAAAAAAAAAAAAGTTTATGGTCTAGTGAGCATTTTAATTCGAGCTGTATTAAAAAAAAAACACCAGGCTTATTGAATTCTAAAATTTATAGCTGTAACAGTAAAATCATCAGGGACAAATTTCCATTATAACTGCAGCTTATGAATTTTTGATTGCTGTGTGATACTACCTCAATATTACTATTTTTAAATTAAATTTTTGCATTTTACTCTGAGTGCATTAACCCTCAGGAGAGTTCTGCCATCATACTATAAAAATGTTTTAAAGTGAACTGTCCTCTGATTGGCTGATGATGACATAATGTTTCTGTGACAGTGCGTTGATGATTGGACCGAGGGTTTTATTTTAGAGGGAAACATAGAGTGTCACTGCTAAACATCAGTCAGAGATCTCATCCGCATGGGATATGCCAGCCTCCAGCAATGACATTGCTGTGACAGGTAACCTTGACTGGGTGTCCATCTATTCTTTCACTCGTTCTCTTCTTGTTTTTCTCAGTCACACACACAAACAGGTGCATGCTGATATTCATTGGGGCTTTATAACAGCAGGGGCGCTTAAATGACAGTTATTTCTTTCCAGGCTCAATCTGAATTAATTGGAGCGCTGTCTGTTTCTGCAGAGAATAGATTTCTCTCTTCGTTTTTTCAATGTTGCCGCAGTAATAGCTAATTTAGGCCTGAAAATCTCTTACGGAGTTGTTAGAGTGAGTCTATTTGAGTATATGTGTTTGTTTTTGTGCATAAAAGAGGATTAACTGTGAGGCTTTAGGTCTTGGCTCACAAGATAAACCATGAAATAAATCAGAAAATTACATCCCTGAACACAGCTATGTATGTGCATTGCGTTTGAATGTGTGTGTTTATTTCTGCAGATTTACTTCATAAATCCGAATCTTGGCGGCTATAGGATCCATATCAATCAGTGTGTAATTTACTGGGGAGCACAGAAAGCCTGCAGATGCTTTCTTAGCACTTTCCTCCTGTGAATCGATTAGTCTTTATGAATGAACAGCCAGATCCCCTTTGACATCCCGCCTGTCCTCTGTATCCCCTCTTGCCAGTCTGTCCATCTTTCTTTCTTTCTTTCTCTGTTCTCTTTCTTCATCTGTCTGTCTTTGTACAGACTGGAACCTGCAAGTGATAATTCAGTCATTTTGCTTTTGTCAAAACAGAGCATTGCTCCTTCAGCTACTCTGTTGACTGTTTTGTTCAACTAGTCTGGATTAAATGATAGCCCCATTTTATATTTACAGTCGTCTCAGGTGATCTGAATACAAATAGACAGCGCTAAGTACTGGTCCCAACGGGGTCCAATATTATTTTGATCTGATCACTCAAACTATTAAAGTACTATAATAACAGTGAGCACTCAGCTTAAGGTCTCGTTTTCGAAGTTGAGAAATTCAATCACAAGTGCTGTCATGAGATGCATGTTAATAGGTGTAAACGGTGATCTGTCTCATCAGATTACTTGTGATCAGATTACTCAAGACAGAGGTTAATACCAGGTGTACACAGCACCTATATTTAGTTATAGGTGATTCTTCAATTTATCTATGTAACTGATGTCTATTCAAGTCAAAAATATAATTTAATATGATTGCACTAGGTTACACCACTGTTAGTTAAAAAAAAGTTGCACATTACCACATTTTACAGTGTATAAGTACCAAATGAATACGTACATTTATAAAACAGTTAGTTCCTGTCCTTGATTCTGATTGGTCAATAGCTGTGTTTTATTCTTAATAAACCATGGCTATGACCGCTTCACCCAACGGTTCTGTGTATCACTACACAACACCCTTAGCAACCACTCTTAGCAACGTAAACTGTTTGTTCTCAATTGATATTGTTCATTGAAGCTTACTGTATTATGTAGAAGAGTGCTGTGAGAAAGAGATGAGTGAGCGAGTTTATTTCCTGCGTTCGGATTTAGGATTTTCCTTCAACGATTGAACAGTAGTGTGTAAATTCATGTATTTTTATTATGTGCATAAATGTGTATGTACGTATATGTTTTAGAGAGAAAACACAACACCTTAAAGGTTACCTATTATGCCCCTTTTTACAAAATATAATGCTCAGGTGTCCCCAAAGGGCAAAAATGGCAGTGCCGTGGGTGGAAACATACAGATTCAGGGGGCAGTAATATTATAATAAGATCCCCTTCCTACGTCACAAGGGGAGCGAAATCTGAACGGCTCAATTTTTCACATGCTTGCAGAGAAAGACTTACCAAAACAAAGTTACTGGGTTGTCCTTTTTCACGTTTCTGGGTTTGTAGATGCACCAGGAACCCGATTATAGCACTTAAACACAGAAAAAGTCAGATTTTCATGATGTCTCACCTTTAAACATTTATAAAGGAATGTTAATATGTCAGGGTAATTTAACTTTTCTCCACTCAAAAAGTAAGTAAAGAGATGCAATAAAAAGCTAATGTAATCTCTTCTTTAAACCTAGATTTTTTTTACTTTAAAATCATCCTAGAGGACAGAAAAGTTCCCATAATTGAAGAATCACCCATATATGAAATTAAATTATGTGCAAACCTTTATTGCTCTGATTAAAAATGGTCTCTGATATTCGGCTGAATATAAAAGCAGGCTTTCAGAAGCTGTTACTTCTCGATAATATTCGCCTCATGTCATTCTTCAGTGATTCTTATCATTGCCTGATATAATTCAAACAGTGAGGCAATCAGGTGCCTGAGTCTGTTCTTCCTCTCCTGCAGTCACTGCACTCACTGGCTTTTTCAGACTCACTGGCACTTCGGCAGCTACCTGAATATTCAAGTCAAGTCAAACAAAGTCAGCTTTATTGTCATTCTGCTATATGTGGAGACATAAAGTGGAACAAAATGTCATGCCTCGCAGGACCCCATGGTGCTAAATATTTGAATATAAAAATAAACTTATGTAGCACCATCTGTCTCTTTTGTTCGTTCTCAGTAGAAACGCTAGATCTACCCTACACATGTTTATATATAATATGTTCACATGAGCTTCTAGGTTCACCTTGATCTCACTCATATTGCTCAGTCACAGCTAGAGACATTTGGTACATATTTCTTTCTATTCTATTCCATGCATGTATTTAAGCATTTCCCTGACCTTTCTCTCCCTCTCCATGTCATTCATCTGCGATTGACTGTTCAGCTGTCGGGACTGGAAGTAGTGCTGCAATTTGTGGCTGGACTGGTCTTAATTCTCTTCCTGTCAGCAGCAGAACTAGGTCAGACTGGTGCCTGTGTCTGAGCCTGCAGACAGAAACAAGCAATCACCACTTTGTCTGGCCCGATGAGCCCATAGTTGTTTGCTGTTAGCCATTAGTACCAGACAATGAGGCTCCACTGGCACCGCACTCCATCACTCAATTCAATGAACATATTCACCGGAGCATCCCATAGACAAATATCTGCTTTTAAAAGCAGCCCATGAGATGCCTTCCCAATGCCTGCTCTCACTCTTAAGTTTGTTTAAATGGCTCACTATTCCAACAGGGTTTTTTTTTTTTTTTTTTTTTTTTTTTTGCCATTTCTCCCACCCTTCTTGAACATTTCCAGTATATCTCAAATTATGTGCACTATAGGCCTAACGTTCAAATGTTTGGGGTCAGTAAGTTTTTAATACTTTTATTCAACAAAAATTGCATTAAATAAACAAAGGTGACAGCGGAGACATGTATAAAGTAAAAAAAAAATGTATCACTCTTTCCACATAAATATTAAGCATCACAACTGTTTTCAGTTATTGATAATTATAAGAAATGTTTCTTGAGCACCAAATCAGCATATTAGAATGATTTCTGAAGGATCATGTGACACTGAAGACTGGAGTAATGATGCTGAACAGCCAGCTTTTAGTTCTTTTAGTTCTTTTAAACTATGATATTTCACAATAATACTGTTTTACTGTATTGTTGATCAAATAAATGCACAACAGCATATTGTGGTGGAAATGACTGAAGTGGCATATTAAACATGTTAATGGCTATCACTAATTTCATAAGTAGCATTTATATATGCTAATTACTTACAATTAATTACATATTTTTCATACTCTTTCATACATAATTTGGCAAAATTCAATAGAAGTGATAGACAATAGCAACAAAGTGTTTCATAGACAAGGCTTAAGATAGTCCCAGACTAAAATGCACGTTTGAGCTGTTTTAACTGAAACTAACTTGCACTGACTTATTTTAAAATATGTCAGTACCATTGTTTTGTCATGAGATGCACACCAGTAATGTTTTTTTTTCTTCTAGTGAACGTTTATAAAAGCTACTTAAATTCTCTAATTGAACTAAGGCCTAATCGTGGCTTAGACTAAGCCCTGTCTGTGAAACCGGGCCATCGTATATTATCATTTTGTTCACAAATCATGTCATTGTCACCGTCTGACACTGGTAACCAAGTACACTAACCTTTAATAAAACTCTGTTAGCGGAAAAAAATTTTGTTGTTGAGAAAGACACCACAACTAAGGTACTGTCATAATTTGTGTTTATATAAGTTTATATAAATCATTTTCAGAAAACAATATTTGAAATTATTTGTTTATTATTCTCATTTAGATTATCTTTTCTTTTTTTTTTTCAAAATTAGATTTTTTTTATAATGGGGTTTAATATTGTAAGATTGAAAGTTTACATCTGGGAGCAGAGTAAAACGATAAAATAAGCTGGAAATAATGAAGACTTCTAAAGTCTTCTAAAAAAATTCTAAAGTCTATAAAAAATCAACTCCAGGACATAAAGTGCTGGCAGTTGAGAAATCCCCAATATATGATTGAAAGTTGTGTGCCATGTACTGTATGAGGTCATAGTATAGAGACGAGGACGAGAGCAAAGTCACTCATCTAGTCTCTGTGTATGCAGGATGATGTTTAATGTTGAGTGACAGAGAGAGGGGAGCATCCAGCACCAGCTGCATATTTAAACACTCATGGATTTGCTTGACTCTCATACACGCACAAAAATTCCCACAGCTGAATCTAATCTGTAAATGTTTAAATAGTGGCCTTCTGCACAAGGTTAAGGATCCCTAGGTATTCCTGGCACAGAAACATCATATGTGTGTATGTGTGCACGAGTTGGTTGTGTCAGTCTGAAACTGTGAAAGCGTGTGTTTGCACTGAAATGGTAATCGCCTGGCCTCCATCTGACACTCGTCTCCCTCCCTCTGTTCTTCAGCCATCACTGCTGGAAAGAGAGAGAGAGTGAACGTACACGGCAGCCGCTCCAGAATACAAAACAGGTCGAGATGATGTGGGAGTTGTGTGGGGCAGAGGGGTTTATGGGTAGGGATGAGGTGATGAGCTTATGACACCTTGCTAGCAATTCTTAAAGTGCCCCTATTATGCTTTTTCAGATATTACCTTTTATTTTTATAGCTCTTTGTGAATGTAAAAGGTCAAAGTTTCATAGAACAAAAATAAATTGAGTTATTGTCTCCCAAAAGACACAACCGATTCTGAACTGCCTGAAACAAATCGCCTGTAATTCCAATTTTACTTTCTGCTTGAACCTATGTAGGTTTGTAACAAATTTGCATAATGCCTGTATTTGGTCTTCATTGGCTCAAACATTGTAGTTGAAGTTGAGGCCTGGAAGAGTTTGGTTTGTGTTGTTGACATGTCGAGAAGACGCTGCTTTCTGTGCTGCTAATGTAAATCTACTTTGCAGAACATCCAAAGGGTGAGGATTCTGCTCGATTTCATATATTGATACCATTGTTACTATTTGTATCACAAGTACTGAGGAAGCCTCTGAAGCTGAAATTCAGATATGGTAATAGGTGTTTTGCTTCTGACACACGCTGTAAGTTGTAGACAATAACAACAGACTGTGCCATCTGACCAATCAGAGCAGAGTAGCTCACAGAAAGGAGGAGTTTAGATAGACCGAATCTTTTATCAAACTGTTTCAGACACTGTGAGAAAAGAGGTGATGCTGCAATGTATATTATGAGAAAATTAAATTGTTTTTGACCTTGTATGAATGTAAACCTATTGTAGGAGATCTTAAAAAAAACAAAAACAAAACAAAACTCTTTCATAAGAACATTTCTTTTTTCTATCACAACAATATGCAACCCAGGTACTGAAATGCACTTGGAGATGTTATATATTTTAAAAAGTTTGTTGAAATGATTAAGAGCTTCTTTTTTTTTAGGTATTTAAATACCATTTGCACACCCTTTTCAGCTTCTTGTCTCTGCCACCCACCCTGTCTGCTCACAGTAATATCTCCCTGTGACATGCTCAATCATTTAGTGAAGCTTGTCTGTGGAGAAACTGTTTGTTTGTGAGATCAGATTGTCATCTGTAATTGCCGGTCTTTAAGCTCAGTAATAAGGAAGGACACCATGGTTTTGTTTACAAGCAAAGCTATAGGGGTGCAGTGCAGTGAATGACTGGGAAAATGTGATGCATATTTATAGTGGCTTAATGTTACATGTAAATTTGGAGCAAGTGGTAGTCAGCTAATGTTTTGCTTTAGCGTCCAATGCATTTTGGTAATGTGCTGTTAAATTGCTTAGGCTCTCTATGGATTTGTGACAATAGAATGGAGAAAGGTATGAACAAAATGGAAAAGTTGGCAGCCGGGAACTCTGATGAGGAGTGAAATGATGGATAGAGAATGAGAGAAAGTTGCTTTCATGCCTGTGAGGTAAACCGGCTAATGTTTGACCTTCGTCAAGATCAAAATCTCAGTGCAACACAGACTGATGCCAGAACGTACATACACACACACACACACGTAGTCATTTTTTTATTATCGACTACAAACACCCCACCCCTAAACCTACCCTTAGTGATTTATAGTGCATATACACTTTATGAGCACATGCGTTCCCTGGGATCAAACCCACGATCACATGATTGCATATTGTTATATATTGAACTATGC
Organism: Elopichthys bambusa; assembly: GCA_037101425.1. NCBI lineage: Eukaryota > Metazoa > Chordata > Actinopteri > Cypriniformes > Xenocyprididae > Elopichthys > Elopichthys bambusa. The sequence continues at coordinate 28,568,396 of CM074435.1, forward strand.
GAAAACCGAAATATGACGCAGATAAAAGGGAACAATGCATTAAAACGAAAGTGTCCTGTTGTCGATAGGGGTGCAACTTTATTAAACGCTCCTATGGGTCACATTTCAAGGAAGTGACAAGCGACCTATATAGGCGTATTGGTTGGAGAACATGTTGGACTATTACAATGCAACTATTATGTTTACAGTTAAATAAGATAAAATACACATCTAATATAACCAAATGATGTTATTTTCATATTAAGACATTCAGTTTAGCATTTCAAATGACAATTTATATGGATTAAATGAATAATAACTTAATATATAAATACAAATCGATGTATTATGGATACATTACACATCATACATATTACATGAACAGTTATATTATGTTTATTTATAGAAGCACATTATGTCATAATACATTACATTCCTCTAATATGCGCGGCTCAAGTGTCATCTATGGTTGATGACGTTGCAGGGTGATCATATTTTGTTCAGTACTCACTGTAGTAGCAGTCTCAGATATCTAAATTAATTCCTTCCCTTAAATATATGCATAATGCTATAATAACATTGCATATTTCAAGTGATTTGAGTGTGTTTTGTGATACACACATATTGATCATATGATCTTGCATAATGGCTAAATCCAGACTACAGACACTCCAATTTTAGTAAAAACTGCTTATATCCTAATCCGGTCCAAAGCATAAAATCACAGACGGCCTATATTATTAACTGTATCTCAGATGTCATGTAGAAAACAAGTCCTGCTTGTTCATACACGCATAGATGTGTAAGCATTAATAAAATAGCCACAGGCAGATGCTGTCATCATTTGAAAGGATCCTCCTTCACTTTTATTTCTGCTCTCATGTGTTCATCTATTCATCTTCCATCGCAACATCTTTTGCGGGGTGGAAGATGTTTTAGAAAGCACCCGAGGAAGATAGCAGATGACACAAACCATCTGTTGCCCCCTGCTGTGTGGACTGGATGTGATGTCATCATAGTTGGACAGGTATCAAAGTGGTGTCTTTTTAGCTGCCTGGCATCTGCCTGGGCAAGATGCTCTGGGTGTGTTTCAGTGAACTTTCTGGAACTTTGCAAAGAGTTGCCTTCTTTTTTCTTTTTGGCCATCCTGGAAATGCCATCAATAACTGTTCAAAACTCTTGTCACTTAGAGATCCACTTAGATGACAAAAGCAGTGGCATTTCCTCTCTTTCTCTGTCTGACACACACACACACACACACACACACTCTCTCTCTCTCTCTCTCTCTCTCTAAATCTCTATTGTGCACTCAGTTGCATTTCTCTCTTACATTCTTTGTTCCTGTCACATCTCAGGTATGGAATCTTCAAATATTCATGAACTTCTGGAATTATTGATGCAGAGCGCGAGTGTTTCCCGTGGGAGGGCTTTTGTGTTTTACGGGTTTCATTTAAAGAGTCTGTTTTTCTGGTCGGTATGAAATGCCAGAGAGTGTGAAAGTATGTGTATTAGGCTAAGTATGTGTGTGTTTGTCCACTGAGAAACAAGGTTATGAGATTCCATCTACAGTCATTTCAGATGAATTAAACAACCACAAATGGAAACTAATGGAAAACCCATGTCCACTGTTGCTCAAGGTTTCTCAACCAATCAGAGTAGAAGAACAACGGGAACTAATTAGGAGTTTTTGATTTATGGAGTCAACTTACATGAGCATGTGCTTTTTACACAGCCCAGCACTGGATAAGAGCCATTCATAATTCATCTCCCACTGCACTAAACCAAAACACTGTATGAACACTTACTCAAATGTCACTGTGCTGGACCTAAACACTATTTGAACACTAAACTATCATATGTTCATGTAAGTTCCTTCATAATGGTAATAGCTCCTGATTAGTTCCTGTATGCATGACCGCAGTGACTAACTGCATTCAACCTAAACCCAGTCTGCTAACGTAAACATCACTGCACTGAACATAAACTCATTCTGAATTCGAACATAAATGCCACAGCACATTTTGAACGTTAACATAAACATCACTGCACTGAACTTAAATACCATCTGAATGCTAATGTAAACATCACTGCACTGAACCAAAATATTATCTGAACCCTAATGCAGTGTTGGGTGTAACTCACTACTAAGTAAGTAATTACTATAATTTAATTACTTTTCCTTTGAAAAAGTAAAGTAAAGGATTACTCTAAAAAGTTTTTTACTGTTTACGGCACTGATATCGAACGCTCGATATTGGCCTGCTTCGGCACAGATTGCGACATTGCCGTGTTTCAGTGGATTGACATTTGAAATGAGTGTGCACCTTCACGGAGAGAAGCCGAATTTATATTTTCATGGATTAATAACTTAAATTCTGCTCTTTACACCATAAAAACTAGCAAGGACTGCAACTCATCATCATTTGAACTACTTTTGGCACCACTTTTGACATTTTCGCAATAAATAAATTATTGTGATTATGTACTGTTATAAATAAAAGAATAACAGACAAACAAGTTTTAAAAAAATGGCTATGGGTAGGTGTAGGATTAGCAGCTCAAAATATCATTTTTATGCTATAATTGTCATTTTCCTACACATTTATGTCCATTATGTTTTATTCTTTTAAAATTCTGTATAAAATAGGTATGTTTAGGTTCAGGGTGGGGTTTAGGAATCTTGCATTTATCTATAAAATGATAAAAGGGAAATTATACATCTTTATGACATGAAAGAAATGTTTTTTCGCTAAAGCGTAATACTGCTATGTTTTAATGCTGCCAATACGTCCATATTGTACATTTCAGCACCTATGCAAATGTACAAAGATTTATGTTTTGTGCCTTTGAAAGTTACTTATTAATACCTGTGTATTAACAATGAGACCAGGCTGTAAAAACAAGAATACAGTAGAGTAATACATAAGTAAAAATAAGAATACACAAATTTAAACATAGATAAATAGCTACTATAGAATGGTTAGAAATTAAGTTAGGTCTAACGGTAGTACAGAAATGTAATAATATACATATAAATATAATTGTAATTACAAAGCATGCATAGTGTTCAATGTATAAATTAAATATAGATTAAACATTGTTAAAGTTGTTTTGTTGTTTGACAATTAATGACATAGCAGTTATTTTTAGGCTGCTGTCACTAAATGCATGGAACCAATGTACGAATGCACGACCGAATGTACGGAGCCAATATGATGAAACGCATCCGATTTCTTTCTCAAGTTATCTCAACTGTTTAGGTTTATAACCGACTGTATACAAGAATACTTGTCGAGACTGGGATTTTAAGATCATTTTGTGTGTACGTGTCCATTCAAGCTCAAGGAGTTGCGAAACAGCTCAATTTTGTGTTCGTGCGAATCGAGATCTCTTTTGCCTCTTCTTGCATTTGAATTGTTTAGAAACGCTTGAGTGTTTTAAATTGGTAAGCCTTACAAAAATGTTCAAATAATAAACTTTCACTATATAATGGCTAAATGAAGTTAATCCACGAATCACATGCTTTCCGAACTGTGGGACCTGGTTCGTACGGATCACAGATCAACTACTATCCGTTGCACCCCTAATGGCAACAACATGCTACTAAAGCAGGGCCGTGTCCGAAAACCTAGGCAGCTGCCCTATCAGGCAATGACTTGTAAGGCAGTGTTTGTGCATGAAGGCACCTCACAAAAATGATTTCAGACAGACTTCTGAGGCAGCGTAACGGTTTCATGATCTACCACAAAATAGTGTGAGCTTTGGTGAGAACTAAACAAATATTTAATTACTACAATAGTAATTTCTCGCTAGAAATGACATCAAAAGTGGAAAATGTTGGTCAAAAATGTATATTTACACACAAACTGACCAGCAAATGCAACTTTTGGACGCCATTTTTATTTTTCTAGCTCAACTGTCACAGAATGTAAAGCACAGGATTGTGGGATATCAAAGGCAGCGAAGGATACATCTATGCTACCTTCAGAAATGAACAGATGAAGGTATCTCCGGAAACAGGAAGTGAAGCTAACATTGGATTTGGACGTGCCTTTATGCCTTCCTACCTTGAAATGTGTCCTCTGAAGGCAGCATTTTCCAGTTTTTGGACAAGGCCCAGGTCTTTTTTGTCTTGTCTAGCTCAGCTCAACCAGGCATCACCCCTTTTTTTGCATATTACATGGACAAGGATTATTTAAATGAGTGATGTTGTGACTTCATAAGTTCCGGAAGAAGTGCGTTGTAGTACAAACAAGCCTTTAGTTGTAGTTCTTGAAAAGTTTTCTGTTAAAGTGAATATCTTCTTTTGGAGTGGGCTTTGAGCTTTGTAACCTTGTAGATCCTTTTTAATGCTCAAACAGCAACATTACACACAAACTAAAATTGAAAAAAGTGAAAAAGCATAATAGGACCAATTTTATGTCACTGTGCTGCACTTAAACATTGTCCAAGTGCTAACCTAACCATCACTGCAGTAAGCTCAAACCTAAACCTCACCCTCACTTGCTTCGCTGTGCAGAAACTGAACACCTGACCTTATATCCAGCACATTTTCATTGTCAAAGATTTTACCTTAAAATCATTGGTAACCACTTGCATCTATCTTGTCTTGAAAATAACAGTAGTAATACTAAATAATTGCATTTTCAGGTTTTCAGGGATTTAGTTCACCTTGAATAATTCAGGATCTAATTGTGGCAGTGATGTTCACAGTGCTCAGTGTGTATGTGTACAGTATGTGTAAGTGAGAATGAATTCCCCGTAACAAACAAGGACACCAATAGCACTGTACCTATTTGTGTCTGCTATTTCCTCTCCTCCCCACTCATCCTACCCCCCTGTCCTGCATAATCTGACTTTTACATACACAGCATATAAAACAGTATTGATTTAGCTCTCTTTCTCTTCTCCTTTCTTCCTGTTTGACACATGAATTGCTGTGATATTGCCATCTCTCTTTCCTCTCTCCCTCTGGATTATTCCTTCCATCTTTTGTTCAGTGTGCATAAAGACTATTGACAGCCAATGTCCGCCCACTCTTCAACATGGAGCCCTGAGCCACAGATCCTGCTGTTCTCTACATGGCTGTGAGCTGTGCTCTGTCAACTCGACCTTCAGCATGTACTATATGGTGCTCTAGTGAGCGAGGCCTGCCATTTCTTTGCTGTAAATGTGTTCTCTAAAGTTATTATTATACCTGTGAAGCTGCTGGGAATGTTTAATGGTGGCACATTTCATTTCTGCGCCACTAGCATCACCAAATGAATGTGTAAATATAATGACAGTGTTTTAATGACTTGGTTGTCTCTGCATGTTTAGCTTGAATATAAAAAAAGTGTTTTGGGGATGCACAATATCTGTGCCATACCAATAAATCTGATATTACAGTTTAAAAAAAAAAAAAAAAAAAAATAGATTATTGATATTAGATATTTAATTGTGCATGCCCATTTTCCCTATTTTACATTTAGATTGCAGTCATCTAACACTCACATAAATCTTTAAAAACCCTATTTACTTTCTTAATATTTGTCCAGGGTGTTCATCAGTGCATGTTATGGTAAATTGAACAAAAATGTATCACTTTTTAACTTATAAATAACTTTCACTGCCTCTGAAATGATATAACTATGGCTGCACAAAAAAATATGAACTAATAATTTCATAGCCTAATGGACTGCCTAATGTTTTCATGATCCAATCAAATCCCAGTGGATGAAATGAAGTCCTTGCAAATATTATTTTCCCAAAAAAATTCAGTTTCCTTAAGATTCATATCACATTACGGATATGCTGCAGTTGCCATTATGTTGCCTTTAAAGTGTACACACACACACACACACACACACACACACATACATACATACATACATACATACATACATACACATACACATACACACACACACACACACACACACACAGATGTTTATGCATGCACATAAATGCATAGAAATGATAGATGGACAAAATCTGGTACACTGACTACCGCAGCCACATGCACATTTTCTATTAGGTATAATCAGCATGTTATTCCTCTTTTCTCTGCATACACACATGCGGCAGCCACAGTCTCATAATCACTTTAATTGGAGGCAGCAGAAAGGAGGTAATTTGGCAGAGAGCGGAAGAGGAGAGAAAAAACATAAAAAGAGCAGGATTGAAGAGCTGTGTTTACTGAGCGACTGATGACTGGCTTTTGGCTGCTGTTTTTTGTTGATGTGTTTTCAGTATTGTCCCTGGGGTTGAATAGAGGTTAATTCTGTCATTTAAAAGCAAGGATCAACCTTTAGCACACGTGTATGTGTGTGTGTGTGTGTGTGTGTGTGTGTGTGTGTGTGAACTGCGAGAACTGCCATTTTTACTGCATGCTGTTTGACATGCATTGACTATTTTTTTCAGTGTACTGTCCCTAAAATGTGCATCCTTCTACAATTATTGAATTTAAATGTGACTTCAAATACAGCATTTAATATATGATGTATTTAGCATAACCTTGTTCATTCTTTTCAATTGTCATCCTTCCTCTAAATGAACAGGTGCATGTTTCTTTTCAGAATAGCCATGCTGTACAGTGCAGATGTAAGTGCTTAAACTATATGTGTGTCTACACCATTATGTATAGCACTTTCCCCTTCCTAATACACTTGGCCACATATATATGGACACACACACTGGAGGATGGTGCATTAAATGCCTCCATTTGAACAGTGTACTGTAGCATAACATCCCATCCTACTCTTCTTGGACTGATAGTCATGCTGCAGGAAGACTACCTGCTGTTTGGGCTGGACGGGGAGGGTTTTTACTCTTTGGACTTGCCTCCATGCAGTAAGTTTTGACCAGGGCGTTTCTGGATTAGGTCCAAGTGGCTGGAGGTTTTACTTCTTGGTCTGTGCTGGAATGTGAAATATAATTTTTAATTCATAGAGGAACTTTAATGCAGACAGCGGCTTTATTCTCTCTGTCTGCTGTGCAGATTAGATTGTGCTGTGTTTGGATTGCGAGACAAAGAATAGAAAAGCTTTTGTCTTTCTCTTAATTGTTTGCACACATCATTAGCAGGCCTGAGATAAATGTTGTGCTCTATGGCATTTTTCTTATGTGTGTGTGCATTTTGTCCCCATGACATTTTTTGGTCCTCATGAGGAAAACAGCCTGTAAATCATACAAAGTAAATTTATTAAATGTAAAAATGCTGAAAGCTTTCTGTGATGGGCAGGTTTAGGATTAGTGGATAGAATATACAGTTTGTACAGTATAACATTCCCACAAAAGTCCCCATAAAACATGAAAACCCAAGGGCTGCCCTCAACTAAAGATTTTTCTGTTCAACTAGTATTTTAAGCGACTAGTCGACTAATTGCACATTTATTAATAAACCATATAAATCATAATAAAGAGCCTTTAATGCCTCCATAGCCTAAATAGCCTAATCAGTGTTCAAGCACACGCATAAAGCTTGCCACGGCGCACCGGCAGAAGTAATGATTATGAATGCATCAGGGGAAAACAGCAAGGAGACTGCTTTAACATTTTAATAATTAATTGATAAACTAGTGTTTTCTGTATTTTTGCCTGCAGTGATGATGTTGATGGACGCGCCTATATGCACATTTCATATGGATTACATAACCTGAGAATATCTGTTTTCCACTTCAGTTGGTTCATTTAAAAGTAGACATTTTGCTTTCCATAGATATATTTTTCATGTCTATGAGGCAAGTTTACATGGAAGTTCGGTTCTTTTTTTGGGGGGGGTGTGCTCAAGTTCACAGAGAGCGACGGCAGAAAACGCACAGTGTTTGCTTTCATTATTTTACAAAAGCACAGTGTTTTGTTGTTATTGTAAGTGCACACAAATTAAAGTAGTAGACTCTTCACAGATTCAAAAGATGTATTACTCTTATCTGTATGACCAAAAATGATGGAGTATTTTAAGTTCAAGTGATTGCACCGGCGCCTCGATGTTAGCTGTCAGAAAGCGTGCTACTCTTCAGCTTTCACTCCTCACAAACACTTGAGTAGCCGACATTTTAGGTTAACATTAAAGCGAGCAGCCATATAAAGTTGCTACTACTTACATGTTTCAGATGATAAGCCATATTTGAGGTCAGTGAATGATAGGCGAGCATTTGGATGTCCTTCCAGATGTACTGTATTTACCAGACCAGCTGTTAATGATCTGTTCCTCACAGACTGCATGACTTGGCCACTTCCTGTGGATTTTTTTTCCTGCGACTAATACAATTTTTCTTGTCGACTAACGGTTAGTCAACTATTAGGGGGCAGTCCTACAACATAACCCGTTAAACATGAAAGTATTATGAAATCATTTAAGACATTTCTTTCTTATATAGAAACCTTTTGCCATAAATAAAGCATAAAGTAAAATAAAAGCATAAAGTGTTGTTTAAAATTGAGTCTAAGAACAGAAGGACATCTGAACATCTGTACAAAGAGTCACAATTACAAGAGTAATTTACTTCTTTGGTTAAGGACCTAGAAATAGAGCAGAATCTAAAATATTTCTTACTCATTTTAGTTTCTTTGTTTTACATTTTTTCATTCTTTTTAAATCCAGGTTTTAAAACACAAGAATATGTTCAAATTTTCAGTGTGGTCTCAGTCTTTTTGTGTGTGCTGTTGATTTATTAATAAAACCAATCTGAAGAAGCTATAATAGCATATAACTTAAAAAAAACTATAGAGTCAACTCAACTGTAAATGAAACAAATGATTATTTGTTGAATCTGAAGTGCTTCAAAAGCATTGAAACCCATTTGTTTTATGAATGAGGGCTTTAGGAGGAAATTAAATCTGTGCAACAGTGATCTGGAAGAATGATGGAATGAATGTGACAGTGAGGAGAGATGGAGTACTTTTCTCACTACAGGCGCTCTGCCTGATGTCTTTTGAAGCTGGCACTTTCCTGTTTCATATTACGCTCTGTGGCCTTTGACAGCACAGGCCAATTAGTGCAGCACATCAGAAGAGCATGCCAGAGCCAAACTACCATGGGAAACCATGAAGCAATCCACTGCTTCTTATTGAGTTAGATCATTTGGAGAGCTGCAGTCTTTGCATAGGTAAAAGTGGTTTCTTTCATATATCTGTTTACAATAAGATTTATATTATATAGCCATGGGAACATGCACAAGCTTTAAAATAAAATTCATGCACCTCATGTTTTTCTGGACTATATGGTAATCTTTTGGTGCCACTTTTTTGGTGTCAGGTGTTGTGTAGCAGGCTATTGACTTGACACCAGCTGTGGCATATTGTAAATGCATTAAAAATAACCAAGCATTGTTGGAGGCCCTGTCAGATCCCATGATTTGAAATGATTTAAGCTCACTTCTGAATCTGGATGGTGTTATATTCCTCTCATGTGCTCTGCGGTCTATCCAGACTGTGAGGAATGAGTCACATGCAGCCTTCGGTGGCAGGAAACAGATTGATCATGACTTTCAGAGAGCATTAGCGAGCACAGGAAGACTTAGCTAATGTTCCTTCACCTAAATTCCCTTCCTGGGGACTTTTGTGTTTTGTATGAATGGAGAGAAACTAATAAGGATTGTCGTGAGCTAATCAAGTGCGGATTTAATGTAGTTTTAAAGGTTCTCTGATGTTAAGTGATTCAACGGCATGAGGCATGTTGTGTTAAATTAAAAAGATTTTAGGGTTAGAGTTAGTGGGCAGCTCATAGTCTCAGATCACATATTTGAATAATTTATGAAAACAGTGAACACAGTTATTTCAAATTGTAATAATATTTCACAATATTACTGTTTTTATTGTATTTTTGATCAAATAAATGCATCCTTGGTAAACATGGAGACTTCTTACAAAAACAATCTTACCATCCCCAAACCTTTGAATGATAGTGTAAACGATATTATGTTTTATTATAATATAATATAATATTATAAAAACTTGGCATGGCAGTCTGTGCAAACTATTGTATTGTTTCCTGTATACAGTTTACAGTGACTTCAGCATCATTATTTAAATGCATTTTATGTAGTCAGTTTATTATGTATAAAATGTTTTATTATATGATTGTGATTTAATCTGTTTCCGCATCTAAATCCAAATCTGCCTCCAAACAGCACATAAAAAAATGTTCCTGTGGCTTGTTGCTTTTAGTCTGTCAGTCTGACAGTCTCTTGTCTAAGTGGGCGGTTCTTGGCCAGAATAATTAACACCAGATCATCTGTCATTTAGTCTGATATTTCTTCCTAACTATCCTTCTCTAACTCATTCCTTATGTGATTGTGTTACGATTGCCTAAGTTTGTTGACTGTTTATCTTAAAGATATCAGCCAACAAACATAGTCTTTTTTCATCACATCAAACTGCAGCTATAAATCGCTAATGTCAGATCAAAGGTTTCAGGGTCACAAAAGATTCATCAACTTTCTACGAACTCTTTGGCTCTTTTCAACATAATGACTCATGAAAGTATGCCACGGCGCTAACTAAATCGGCATCTATCTATAGCGTTTGTGTGCAGTTCTGTGAGAAAGACAGCTGGGGAAAATTAACAAGCACTCTAAAATCAAAAGACCCCATCCATCTTTTCTCCTCAATCGTGCTTTTTTTTCCCTTCCTCTTTTCCGTTCCTCTGCCATTCTCCGGCTGAGTGACAGATTGAAAAGATGCAGAGATTACTTATTCTTTGTCCCCAAAGTGAACAAAAAACAAAGCAAAGAAGGAGAGGGAAAATGAAAGGAGTGATATTTGGTTTAGATGAGGAGAGAGAGAGGGGAGGAAGGAGGAGAAGGCAGAAGTATGTGTGATAGAGATAAGCACAATAGAGACAGAGAGGGTGATGGGGTCCTTTTCAATATAAAGATACCACCTACAAGAAAGAGAGAGAAGGGGAGAGGGAGAAAAAGTGGAGGAGTACAACCTGGAAAAGAAAGAATCGATCAGATACATGTGTTCCATTTTATTTTAACAAATCCCAGCCTTAAATCACTTCCACCGCTGTGATTAAATACTGATTTTTTTTTTTTTTTAATTGACAGGATATAATTGGCCTTATTATATGGCTCTGTGGAATACTTGATTCTGATTGGTCAATCGCACCTTCCAGCGGTAAGTTATTCCCCGAAAACAACTACTAAAGCAGATAACACAGGCTCATCCGGGTAACTGAAGTCTGCAGCGCTATACGCTTTCTAGGAACGGTTTTTCGTTTTTTTAAGTTTTGCGTTAGTTGAGCTAATAAAATATTAAAACTCAGTCAAATCAATATTTTGTTTACAGTTATTTAATTATGTCATTCGGTATCACAGACTCGCTCTCTCTTGTTTCATACAAATGCAGCTGCTGCCATTTTGCGACTATTTTGTTCACTGTAATGGATTATAAGATAACATGTACGATTTTAAATCAGTTTCATATCAGATCAATATCTCTTATCCCCATAATTATTTATGTGGCGAAATGCCATGTAATGTGTAGTATGACTGTACTGTATCTCTTAAATGTCCGTCTAGTTTGAATTTGCCGTGCTAGCGACTGCTCTCTCTGCGGAAGCTTTGCGTTTAAAGAGCTAACAAAAATTTTCGACTCAGATCAATATTTCATGTCTAATTATTTACTTATGTGGCATGCACATTATCCCTTACTTGATCATCGGCTGGTATTAAACAATCTGCTTTTATCAGTCGATACTGATTTTTGGCGATATGTCAGTGCATCTCTGCTTATCCAGAAATTTTTTTGTTTATTGTTATTTTGGTGTATATAAATGAAAATGATTATCCTATATATATATATATATATATATATAATTTAGAAGGTGACTATTGAAATTTTTTTTAGCTATATCACCCAGCAATAATAGTAGCTCTTTGTCTTCTTCCAAGTCTACTGTATGTGGATTTCATGTCCCCTCTTACAGTGGACACACAAAAACATCTTTTGATATTAAATTCACCCAGAAATTTCTTTGGGTTATAAAGTCAATCCATTTTTAACCCTGGTAAGGTCCATATCTTACTTTTTTTTTTTTTAAATGTTCACTTATAATTTTTAATCTCAAGTCTCCAAAGGAGTTGTCATGACCATTTTTCAACTCTCTCAATCATGCTGTGTTTGCAACTATACACTCATAAAAACAACTGTTCCAAAAGGGAGTTTTCACAGTGATGCCATAGAAGAACCATTTTTTTGGTTCTCTAAACAATCTTTCAGTGAACAGCTCTTAAAGGGTTAGTTCACCCAAAAATGAAAATTCTGTCATTAATTACTCTCTCATGTCAATCCACACACGTAAGACCTTCATTCATCTTCAGAACACAAATTAAGATATTGTTGATAAAATCTGATGGCTCAGTGAGGCCTCCATTGACAGCAAGATGATTAACACTTTCAATGCCCATAAAGCTACTAAAGACATATTTAAAACAGTTCATGTGACTACAGTGGTTCAACCTTAATGTTATGAAGCGATGAGAATACTTTTTGTGCACCAAAAACAAAAACAAATTAAGGACTTTATTCAACAATATCTAGTGATGGGTGTGACTTTGGCAGTTTGATACACGCTCCATTCGTAAAGCTTCGAAGCTTCATGAAGCAGTGTTGTGAAATCGCCCATCACTAGCTATTGTTGAATAAAGTCACTTTTTTTTTTTTTTTGCCGCACAAAAAGTATTCTCGTCGCTTCATTATATTATTGTTGAACCACTGTAGTCACATGAACTATTTTAAATAGGTCTTTAGTAGCTTTCTGGGCATCTGAAACTATTAATTATCTTGCTGTCAATGGAGGCCTCACTGAGCCATCAGATTTCATCAAAAATATCTTCATTTGTGTTCTGAAGATGGGTTAGGGTTAACCTAACCCTAACCCTAACCCTAACCCTAACGGGTGTGGAACGACATGAGGGTAAGTAATTAATGACAGAAATTTATTTTTTTGGTGATCTAGGTTCCATGGATGTAAAAGGTTCCATGGATGTAAAATTTTCTTATATATTCATAAATTTCTTATATGTTCATATGCCTTCAAACAGGAGTTTGAGTAAATGATGACATATTTTTCTTTTTTTGGGTGAATCTATATGTAAATGATCTCTGTTGTAATTGGTTAACCCACTTTATTTCCTACATTAGGAACATTTATTTCCTATTTCCTACATAAGTCCATGCTGCTGAAGTGTCTTGCAAAACTGAAATTCACTTTGGGGACAAAGATGGTTGAACGACTCCTTTTTGCAGCTTAATTTTGATAAATTGTAGGGAAGCTTTGGGTTCTTTTTTTAGTAGTACATCAGGCTGTTGTGTTTCAAAAGAGCAAGGAAAATCCTGATCTACATGATATGCCTCTCTTAAAAAGTGGTGTAAAACACTCAAGGAAGCAGAACAAAAGATGCTGCGAGTTGAAGGGCAAGTGAAGGACGGCGCTTGAGAAAGATTGCTCTCTTCCTGTTCCACTGAGAGTGCAATCATTCAATCTTTACATGATCATACATACTGTGCTTCTCCCATCTGAATCTCCATTTCTTTTATTTATTCATTCATCCCTCTAACATATTCCCATTTTCAGCTGATTCTAGTGCATGCCAGACAGAATGCTCGTCATCAGCATATACAGTATGTGTTTTATAGACCCATAAGAGGACTATGACAATTGTATTGTGTATACAAAATGCACCAATGCCAAATCTCAAATGCTGTTGAAGGAGCTGCTATTTACATTGAGAGGTATACTAGAGCTGTCCATGGTGCTGATAAACTAGACTAACCTGGAATTGTCTTTGGTGCTGAAAATAATGCTGACTCTTTGGTTACCATAAATGTTTGCGTTTACTGCATGTTATGCATTGTTGCTGTCTAAAATGGTACAGATTGTGTTGGTTGCAGTGATGCTGTTCTGTATGGAGCCCTGGACATGACATGCAGGAAAAAAAATAGTAGGCTAAATCATGCGCACGATTTAATTTTTTTTCTTGCATGTCCGTAGTTCTGAGAGCATGTGTTTAATGTAAGTCTTACAGTATATTGGTGTTGATGAGCGCTGCATTGCTTCTGTGCAGTCATGCGGTCTCGCTGCTGCCTCATTCCTTTCATCTCTTAGACATTTACATTTTTTGCATCAAAGTTTACGCTTCAGTGTTTTGGAAAAGGTCAGCGTTGGTCTCAGCTGACTGAGGCTTTCTAATCAATGACTGTTGCTTGTCAAGCTTGTGTTCCTTTACTGAATCAAAGTCATTCAGAATAAGTCACTTCTTATGTGTTTGTGTAAATTTGTTGTTGATTCATAAAATGTCCAATATTTTTTTTTTAATCAAACAAATTTTGTAATAAAATAGTATTAATAAAATAATCAAATTGATTCATTCAAGTGTACATTTTTTTAGATTTTTTTTTTATGTAAATTCTGTGTAAACATATTTTGTTTGATTACACTCTAAAAAATGCTGGGTTAAAAACAACCCAAGCTGGGTTAAATATGGACAAACCCAGCAGGCTGGGTTAAAGGGCACTCTTTCACAAGATGTAATATAAATCTCTGGTCTGGTCAAGTGTCTGTGAAGTTTCAGCTAAAAATATGGGGGTGAGCAAAAACATGCCATTCACTATATTACTATATGGCTGGCTTAAAACAAACCCAAAATTGGTTAAAAAAAATGGCTGGGTGAAAACAACCCAATTCCTGGGTTTGTACATATTTAACCCAGCATTTTTTAGATTGTACAAAAATTATTGAACGTTTATTTTAATACATTAATTATTACAATACATGTAGATGAATATTATCATTGTCATATACAAATATACTAAATATAATTAATTATAAATTATATTAAAATTATAAGTATATTTTTATATATTTTTTATGCTGTGACAAGCTATAATTTCTAAAATTCTAAAAATTTCTAAAAGCTAAAATTATTATTATATACAGTCTTTTAATTAATATGAGGTCAATAAAAAGTACTAATTATTTTTTAAATAAAGTAAATAAATAAAATAAGTAAATTAAAATAATACAGTTTTGTTTTCAGGTAAGGGTTAAGTTAGTCTGTAGCCATTATAAATAGCTATAAAAATAGAAGTCTATATAGTATATCTTCATTTAGCAGGAGGGGTGTGTGTGTGCGTGCGTGTGTATGTATCATGTGTGCTTGCCACAGTGAGGCGCTGTGTGTTTCTGCACAACTCCTCCTTTCCACACACTCTTTCTCACCCTGTCCCCTTCTCCTCTTTCTCTCTCCTCCCTCTTTCCTCTGATGAGGATCTCTCATCTCTTCCACTCAGTGATCAGCTAATCGAATCATCATGGCCACGCTACCATCCCCACTTCTTCGTCTCTTTCTTCGCTCTTCACACTCTCTCTCTCTCTCTCTCTTTTACTCCGTCCAGCCCCTTCTTCCATTCTCATTCTCTTGTTCTGAATCTGGGTCATCCACTAGCATGATGGACAGTCACCCATTATCACCCTCTTCACTTCTTCCCTAAAGCAAGAGAGGGAAATAAGAGAGGGAAAGCAGGTGAAAGAGGGGTAAGGGATGAGAGAAAGTCACAGAGTGCCCTGTTTGTCTGAACGCACGCTCTGATTGGCTGCTCGTTCCGCTGGTGTCACATTCTGCCCTCTTCACATGTTCACGCACCGGCAGCGTCCTCACATGAGTGTAACACTCTAATGCGCACACACACACACACACACACACAGACTCATGATTGCGGCTGGACACCGCTGGAATAATGGCTTCTTTACACCGGATTCCTTCAGCATGTCCTTTTCCAAAGCTAATGGACTAACTATCATCCTTGTCGGTTCAAATGAGTAAGTGACAGCACAGTCTTCCTCAAAGATGCCTGTTTCTTACACACTCTTCTATGTGTGTGTGTGTGTGTGTGATTAGAGTGCATTCTGTTATGTCAGACTTACAAGCGTGTGGTCAAGCTCTTAGTCATGCATTTTATATGGGGGATTTTATATGTGTTTATGCTTTTTCCATCATCTTTTCATTCCATCAATCGCTCATCTGTCAGTGTCACTCATCCTCAATCTTTTCATCGTTTCTGAATCTTGTTTTAGCTAGCAATCATTTCTCAACATATTTTCTTTTTATCAATTTCTTGTGCTTTCTCGCTCTTTTTTTCATTATTATTATTATTATTTTATTATATGATTATTTTTTATTTTTCTGTATTGATATAATTTACACACACACACACATATATATATATATATATATATATATATATATATATATATAATTATTATTATTCGGTTACACTATTTTAAGCTGTAATATTCAAATAAGTACTGAGTAATATTAAGAATGTACAATTATTCTTACTATAGGATTAGGATTGGTATGTGTTTTAGGGTTACTTGCTTGTAATTATGCACAATTTACTGTACATGTAACATGTATATCAATGATACCATAAAATAAAAATGTCTATTTCTCTAATTTACTAATTACTCTGTGTAAATATAATTAATATATATATATATATATATATATATATATTTATTTATTTATTTATAAAATATTAACTTACACAGTCAAACCAAAAATTATTCAGACATTTTTGATATTTTTGATATATTTTTACTAGTGGGTGCAGGACACTATAGTACATTTATGTAAGTGAGGATAGCAAAATAAAGTAAATTGTGACATATTATACCCAAAAATTCTTCATACAGTGGAAACCAGTAAAATTGATAAAAAAAATTTGGAACCAGAAATTATTCAGACACTTTGACCTGACCATGTTTTGCTTTAGTATTATCTGACATAATTAAGATTCATTTTTTCTGACACAGTTTTACTCTGAGATCTTGTCATATTTTATTACCACTTTTTAAACTATAGTGAATAAACTGTATTAATAAATTAAATGTTCAAGGTGTCTGAATAAATTTTGGTTTGACTGTAATTGCTAATATACAGTTCATTATAACTGCCTGAACTTTGCTGCAATGTCATGTTTTAGTTGCTGAAAAACCAAAGTAACTTTTAAATTAGCACAGTTTGTTTGGCAATGTGCACAACGTGTTATATTTTAGACATATTTGCTCATTATTTTGCTGCAATATAATGTTTTTGTGGTGTTTGTATGAGCTTGTCTATCTGACACTATGAAGAAGCTCTGGTGTGTGTGCTTTTGGTCCTTTGGTAATTCAGCTCAACTATTTTGAGCTTTATGTGTGTCAAGTGCAGCTCTGTAACAGTCTACTGTTAATGCCACCATTATATTTTTCAAAGCCAGTGGCATGAGAAATTATGATTTCTTGACACATTGTTGTGTGGCTCGAGTCTGTAGGCTTCAGATCAGAGAGGTTGCGTCATGTGCTTACCAGATGGCCTTATATTCGGCGAACACATGGACACATGTAATGCATATGTGGTTTTGTACACAAACGCACACACGTTCTTATACAGGTGCTGGTCATATAATTAGAATATCATCAAAAAGTTTATTTATTTCACTAATTAAATTAAAAAAGTGAAACTTGTATATTATATTCATTCATTACACAGACTGATGTTTCAAATGTTTATTTCTTTTAATTTTGATGATTATAACTGACAACTAAGGAAAATCCCAAATTCAGTATATCAGAAAATTAGAATATTGTGAAAAGGTTCAATATTGAAGACACCTGGTGCCACACTCTAATCAGCTAATTAACTCAAAACACCTGCAAAGCCCTTTAAATGATCTCTCAGTCTAGTTGTGTAGGCTACACAATCATGGGGAAGACTGCTGACTTGACAGTTGTCCAAAAGACGACCACTGACACCTTGCACAAGGAGGGCAAGACACAAAAGGTCATTGCAAAAGAGGCTGGCTGTTCACAGAGCTCTGTGTCCAAGCACATTAATAGAGAAGCGAAGGGAAGGAAAAGATGTGATAGACAAAAGTGTACAAGCAATAGGGATAACCTCTCCCTGGACAGGATTGTGAAACAAAACCCATTCAAAAATGTGGGGGAGATTCACAAAGAGTGGACTGCAACTGGAGTCAGTGCTTCAAGAACCACTACGCACAGACGTATGCAAGACATGGGTTTCAGCTGTCGCATTCCTTGTGTCAAGCTACTCTGACAGCGTCAGAAGCGTCTCGCCTGGGCTAAAGACAAAACTGCTGCTGAGTGGTCCAAAGTTATGTTCTCTGATGAAAGTCAATTTTGCATTTCCTTTGGAAATCAGGATCCCAGAGTCTGGAGGAAGAGAGGAAAGGCACACAATCCACATTGCTTGAGGTCCAGTGTAAAGTTTCCACAGTCAGTGATGGTTTGGGGTGCCATGTCATCTGCTGGTGTTGGTCCACTGTGTTTTCTGAGGTCCAAGGTCAACGCAGCCGTATATCAGGAAGTTTTAGAGCACTTAATGCTTCCTGCTGCTGACCAACTTTATGGAGATGCAGATTTCATTTTCCAACTGGACTTGGCACCTGCACACAGTGCCAAAGCTACCAGTACCTGGTTTAAGGACCATGGTATGCCTGTTCTTAATTGGCCAGCAAACTCGCCTGACCTTAACCCCATAGAAAATCTATGGGGTATTGTGTAGAGGAAGATGCGATATGCCAGACCCAACAATGCAGAAGAGCTGAAGGCCACTATCAGAGCAACCTGGGCTCTTATAACACCTGAGCAGTGCCACAGACTGATCGACTCCATGCCACGCCGCACTGCTGCAGTAATTCAGGCAAAAGGAGCCCCAACTAAGTATTGAGTGCCGTACATGCTCATACTTTTCATGTTCATACTTTTCAGTTGGCCAAGATTTCTAAAAACCCTTTCTTTGTATTGGTCTTAAGTAATATTCTAATTTTTTGAGATACTGAATTTGGGATTTTCCTTAGTTGTCAGTTATAATCATCAAAATTAAAAGAAATAAACATTTGAAATATATCAGTCTGTGTGTAATGAATGAATATAATATACAAGTTTCACTTTTTGAATGGAATTAGTAAAATAAATCAACTTTTTGATGATATTCTAATTATATGACCAGCACCTGTATATAGAGCTGACATTTCAAAACTTACCATTAAAAACTGAAAAAATCAGTTTGACAAATCTCCAGTTCTTCATTTCAGGCTGTCTAGATGTGTGTGTGAGAATGTGTGCTTGTGAATCTCTGTTTTGTTGTGTGACTGATGCATTACATGACAGATTTCCATGTGTAACATTCTTTTTCTGTGCTGAATTTGTTATTCTTAGCATTCAGAGACACTTTGTGCTTGTTTGTGTGTGTGCGCAACTCACCATAAATATTTAATGTTAATACAACAAAATTCTTGAAAAACATTTTAAAAAGGATGAGACATTACAGAACGAACACATTCAGCCTATCTGTATCAGCCAAAACATGTACCCATAATGCACTGCTGCCATGCAGATATGCTCACAAAATGTGTCATTTAACGTTTGCTGATTTAATTCGTAATTGTTGTATGTGACGATAATAGCGTCTGGCAGCTGTAGATAATTACATGCTGTTTTGATGCTGCAATTTTTTCCAAAATACAATTCTCATTTGCTCTGGCATGAAATGCTGAGCTACTGGCTGCCTGCTGAAAGCCCTTTTACCCTTAATAGTTTCGTAGGTGTTTATCTATGGTGTGGGAGACAGTCTAGGCCTAGAACATAAACATATGTGTTTACTGATATGCATATAGTGTGTGTTTGCTCACACATACAACATTATATATTTGTATATCAGCCAGCGCATGTAGACATGTTTAGACATTACACCCACCCACACACATCTCAGAAAGACTGCTGGCCAATCATCTGTATGGTCAGTAACTTTGCAGTGTTATGGAATATTTATTTTTTAGTCACTGCAGTTTATTTTAGTTACATGTTTTCTTATTATTTCTCATGTGCTGCTCTGTTGTAAGATTTCTGAAATGCTCCACTGTTGTCCACAGAAAAGCCTAAGCCTTGCCATGTGTAGCCCTTAAATTATTCAGCACTGTTTTGGATCTAGATGTCTGGGCTGACTGGGAGTCTTCGTGGTCTCACAGTGTTGTCTGGTGAGGTGTGAGTGTGTATATCTCTGAGTTTGTTATCAGTCCCTGAGAGCTTGCCAAGGAAGGAAAACCGCCATGAAAACACATTAGATTTTAGATACTCTGTATCTCTCTCTTTCTATGTCCCTATTTGTTTTCTCTCACACCGAAACATTCCCTTTTCACTCGTTTCTTCAACTATGGGCACTTTTAGAAAAAAAAAAAAAAAACTTTCCATCAAAGTGTTATTTCCATAACAAATAATGATGTATTGTGGAAATTACAGTGATGGAATTGTTATTTTATTTTATTTTATTTTTTATTTTATTATTTTTTTGAATTTTATTTTATTTTATCTTTGGCATAAAATGGCTGACTCGTTTGTCTTGCTAAGGTAATTTCATAGCTAGCATTTTATGCATCCGTTCACAAGTGATAATGTTCTTGATTTTCTTAGTTTTTTTCATACATCACATTTCATATCTTATCTCACTTCATCTCTTCAACACCTTGTTAGTGCCAAATTTATTGCTTGTTGTAGAAATTATTGAATAAAGTGAGGGAAAGTTATAATTTGATAAATTATGCAAATAAAAAAGATAGTAATCATTTAGGAAAGTAGGTTTTTTTTTTGTAGTTTAGTAGTTTTTCATATTTTTCATATTAGAGTGATTTCTGAAGGATCATGTGACACTGAAGACTGGAGTAATGATGCTGAAAATTCAGCTTTGATCACAGAAATAAATTACTTTATAAAATATATTCAAACAGAAAAGAGTTATTTTAAATTGTAATAATATTTCACAATATTACTGTTTTTACTGTATTTTTAATTAAATAAATGCAGCCTTGGTGAGCAGACAAAACTTCTTTTAAAAATCTTACAGTTTCCAAACTTTTGACTCCAGATTCCCAGAGATATACAGTATACCCACACTCACTCTCTCAAACTTCAGTGCATCAGTGTTATGTGTTTGTGACTGGTAATTAAATGGCTGTTAGTTTGGACTCACACTGCTTTAGCCCTGCACTAATTAAAGAATCATCTGTTAATTCTGCTGAAAGACGGCAGACCTCAGTGCTCAAAGAGCACACTGGCAGGATGCACATAAATTACAGAAATTAACTCTTGCTACCTCCGGGGTGTTCCACTTGATATATATCACTTGATGAATATGCAAACAGAGAAAATTTTTTGATGAAAATCGTGAGATTCTGTATCTAACAACCCTTAGAAACTCTTAGTTCCCTAAAGCGATATTCTCTTGTGGAACTATGAGTAAAAAATATGAATGATGCTTACCAAAGCTGGTTTGTGTGTGTATATTAATATGTATATGTATATATATATATATCATTTATAATATTCCTATGATGCAAAGCTGAATTTTCAGCATCATTACTCCAGACTTCAAGGTCACATGATCCCTCAGAAATCATTCTAATATGCTGATTATAATCTTAATTATTCTAAATGTTTGTGGAATATATATGTAGGTCTTGATATTGGCCAATTAAAACACAGCAGTGGGGAGCTGGGTCTAAACCTCAGGATGTGAGCTGTCTGCGCACTTATGCTTAAAAGAGCTGTTCTTGGCCAAAAATGTAATCTAGCCACCCAATATTCCCTTAATATATGCCATACTCATTTTGTAATAGTCCAAGAGTAAAAAAAAAAAAAAAAAAAAAATTATTAACCAATATAAACCTCTTTAGCTGCAAAGAGGGTTTGCTAACCAACCTGATTTCTATTCAGTGTTTTTCTAATTACAAACCTTTCATTAATATTTCAAAGTGGTAATCTTCTGAGAGCAGCCAATTGTGGGCAAAAAAAAATGAGAGTATCATTCTTTCAGGGTCATGCTGCTGAAAAGTTACAGGAAGTATCAGTCACTCATTGCTGTATGCATATTTTTGCCAAAGCAGTTCTCATACTTTTCACATATTATGTGTTTATTTTGTGGGTCTGCTGTGTGCTTGTTGAAGTGTGTTTGCTCACCTTCATGCTGAGCAATGTTTCCTGCAGGATAAAGTGCGTTCAGTGGCGATGGAAAGAGAAATGATTGCTTTAAGCAGAGGTGGAAAAAATCTGCCACTGTTAGTGACATCAAAACGCTGCTGCAGCCTCCCACGCACTAGACATTCATCAATAAAGATGCCCTGTGTACAGACCTAACAGAAGGTTTGCTTCTTTTAAAGAAGATCTGAAAAAAATTGTTTTGGTGATGGAACAGTTAGTAAGCAGACAGGTAAATCAGGGCAGCAACGTGTCTGAAGCTCGTTAATTATGGACGTCAGTTTCTCAGTAGAACTGCTGCCTGAAGAAAAGTGAAATTGAGAGAAACAGTCGTTCTTTGATCAGCTTTTGTTATGTTGCGCTGGAAGATCACAGTGTAGAGGCCTGTACTTGTCTTCTGTTAATAAAGGCTGCTGGTATCAAGGGAATCGTCTGATTCTTGGAGATATTTCCCTTGGGGGGAAAAAATCTCATATGTGCGTTTAGTGTTTTACAAAAACTGACAGTTTGCTGTGGAGATTTAACATTGACAATTGCCTAGACATCCACTTTAAAGGCATAGGTCACCTAAAAAATGAAAATGTTATCATCATTTACTCACCTTCATGTTGTTCCAAACCTGTATGAGTTTCTTTCTTCTGCTGAACACAAAAGAAGATATTTTAAAGAATGTGGGTAACCAGACATTGACCTCCATAGTAGGAAAAAATACTGTGGAAGCCATTATTTGGTTACCCACATTCTTTAAAATATATATATATATATTTTGTGTTCAACAGAAGAAAGAAACTCATACAGGTTTGGAACAACATGAGGGTGAGTAAATGACGATAACATTTTTGGGTGAACTATCCCTTTAAGGGTACTGCCCCGATGACAAGCTGTTGTACCCCTAGAGGTGCAATTTTTGCACTTTTTTTTTTTTTTTCTAAAGGTTTGGGTCTAATAATGCAATATGTCAGTATGCCTTAGTTATTGTGTGTTTGTGTGTGGGTCAGGTTTTACCACTCTGTGGGCACAGTAGACGTCAATGGAAAGTCCCCACCATGATAGAAAAAATTCTTAGTAGGACTGTCAGGTAGCCAGGTTAGATATTACTGATGCCTCAGTGACACATCCCACCTTATCTATCACCCACTGACTGAACAACACCACCGTCTGCTCATTTTCTCACATGCACAGACACGAATGCACTCACATTAAATCTTTCTCCCGCACACATGCTTATAAACACATATGCTGGAGTTTTAGGAGGGAAAAGCTTTTTTCTTCCTCTTTTCTGTTCTTCATGCAGTGAGCTGTGGATAATGAGAGAGATGTAAGCGAGAAAGAAAGAGAGAGATTGTCAGGAAGTAGCGATTTCTGTAACCAACCCAACCAACTAGAGCCAACGCGTCCTCCCTCCCTCTTTCTCTCTCTTTCTCTGTCATTGCCTTAGACGTTTTCAGTCATATGGTTGACTGTTTTGGGAATGGATTGGAATGATGGTGGGGTAAAGCTGGACAGAAGAGATAGGAAAAGTGATGAGCAATGAAGAACAAGAAGAGCCAGGTTGGATGCAAATTGTTCTCTTCTTATTCATCTTTAACTTGATATTCCCATTTTTCCCAATTTTTAGCGGAATGGGGAATGACTTTGCCAGGGGGAGTAATATGGTCATTTGGATGGTTGCACTTTTTTTTTTCTGTCTTGTGAAGATTATTTGTGTTCATTGGGGTCCAAATATCTAAGAAAATTATTTTGTCTTAATTTATAATTAAATGCAACATTTTTGATTACAGCATATTAAAGTGAAAAGTTGAATTAAAAATGCTTTTTTTTTTTTTTTTTCTTGCTTTAATGGAAGCAGCACTAGAGCTGCATGAAGTTTTTGTCAAACCTGATGAAACTCGATGTTCTCTAGTATGATTTAAGATGATCCAAAAAGCATCTCGAGCTTCAATGGAAAAAAATCGAACCGTCTGTAGAAAGAGTCACATGATCAATATCACTAACTAATTTATTAATTTTTGACTGAGAAATACTGCAGAATCTGAGATATTTTGTATTCTTTTTAAATCATAACTTATAAAAAGATTTTCAAGGATTTCATGGATGGATTTCCCTTTGATCCCTCTTTTTGTTTTGTTTTGTTTTGTTTTGTTTTGTTTTGTCAGTATATTTTCTCTGCAGAGCAAGCACATTAGTCTTGTTGTCCACTATAGAGGGGTTGAGGAAGAGACTCAAATTGCCTTTAAGGGGTTTTTTGTGTATCTGTGGAAAGACCATTTCGCCTCCCACCAATCAGAGTGTTTAGAGAAAAGACAGAAACTAAGTAGCATTGATGCTGGAGGGAGGATGTGAAAAAGGAAAGTAAAAAGGACCAGATGGAAGCAACATAATAAAACAGAGTAGATTAAATGCAATCTAGAGTGAAAGAAAGACAAACTATACAAAGAGGAAAGGGGGAATGAGAAATGGAGAGTCAGAGGAGAGGGAAAGGATATATGGTGTGTTTGTAAGAGAACACTGCCTGTTGTAGAGGTCATATGTAGATATAAAAGGATCAAGGGTGTTTTATATAAGAAGATTATGACCTGATGAATTATGTAGAAAGGAAGGGTGTGGTGCATGCTTATGCTAATAGAAAAAGAGGGAAACTGAAGGAATGGGGCTTTATTAAAATATCATTAGAGCCTAGAACAATACAGGCAATTAGCACTGGGGTTTGTGCTAGATTTTAGGAAGAATAAACAGAGGCATATGGCTGTGTGTTGGATTTAGGGGAGCGAGTGAGACAGAGATGGAGAGAGCGAAAGAGAGAAAGGTTGTATTTGGCACTTTAGGGGCCATGTGATGATAAATGCTCCAGTGCCACAAACCAGAATGCACCTTGTTCGACATGAGCTATGTGATATTTTTAGCCAATCACAGTATACCGAAGGTTGAGGCTAACAAGACATCAAGTGCTCCACCAAATCCCTCATGCCTCTCTCTGTCACACCCCATTCCTCCAGCTCGGGCGGCCCATAAGTCATTCTTCTCTTTTCTGCTTCCCATTTCCATACTTTTCTCTTCTGACCACCTCTTGTCCCAGTTTTGCATCATCTTTCATTTTGTTTTGTTTTTTTGCCTTCCTTGGTTTCTCTTTTCACTTTGGTAATCATGAATCGTGTGTATTCAGATCTGACATTGACTTGTGTCTTGTTTTTATTGCTGTTGGTTGAAGAATCTTAAACTCAGATCATGATCTGTTTTGAAATGAGGTTGGGATTTTAGTTAGGAAATCGGTATAAAAAAGTGTACTCACTGCTTTAGCCACAACAGCAGTGGTTAACTTCCCTACAAACACACACACACGTACATGTACAAACAAGCTATTTGACATTTACCAGCTTTCTGAGGGGCAATTCTGTCCCGTTCGTTTGTGAACATGCTGAAAGGGATGTCATGGATGAAGATGATAAGCATTCTTCTGGACAGACACTCTGACCTTATATAACACAATGTGCTTACAGTATATTTGATCATGTGTTTGGACTTGTTGATCATGTGTGTGGAGGAGCAAACAAGTATTTTATTCCATTGTTTTTTTTTCCCCTTTTACCCATTTAATAGTTAAAGTCGGCATGAAATGGAAGTTGTGATAGTCTTTTCCCCCCTATTGTGATGTATATCTGAGTGAAACGGATTCTGGAATGAGAAAAAAAAAAAGTAGGACTTGATCATCCTTAGGCAATTTATTAAATTGTAGGAAGTTGGGAGTTGCTAACTAAATGGAGGCAGATCTGATTGCCAATTGTGGAGGATTTTTAGTCCCATCATCCGCTGTAGAGAACAGATGTTGTTGCAAGAGGGAGGGGAGGCTAACTTTCTTGATTAAAGATTACAAGTGCACATGAATTCTAAAAAAATAATGATGTGCATGAATAAATCATTTATAATAAACTGCAACATTATGTAAAAAAATAAATAAAATAAGAATGGTCAATTATGATTTAATGGTAAATTTTAGTAATCACATTGATTGATTGATTGATTTGGATATAGGATGTCCACTTTACCAAAATTATTATCAAACAACAGTAAATAAAAGAATCAAACGTTGAAGTTTATTCTAATTCTAGTCTATTCTATTCTGCCTAATAATATGCAGCAATAATAACACAACAAAGTGAATAGGAATAATCTTGTCTGTTTTGTAAATTTATAAACAACAGCAGAAGTGATAAACTGTACTACTATGTACTACTAATACTTTATCTGATTGGATGTTCCTCTGGTGTCCCAGGAATGTGTCTGTGAAGTTTTAGCTCAAAATACCCCACAGATAATTTATTATAGCTTGTCAAATGTGCCCCTATTTGGAAAAAGGGCGAAGCTTTAACAACAACAAAGCTGGAGAAACTCACGTAGCCAAAATGACAATTGTCAGTAACGGTGTTCAGCCTTACATTGTTCAAACCGGAGTTAGACACTGATGGAGAGACTCAGTGAATACATTTATGTAGTTGCTGTGGAGTTGATTTAACTCATCGACTAGCATGTGCTGTCATGTTCATCTTTTGTGCAAATCCAGTGTTGAATAAAATGACAGCATGGCAACAGCACTCTACTACAACAACTCTTCCTCTTCTCTAAAGCAGCCCAACATGGCCTCACCCCCTTTGTTACGTGTTCTCGGGGGCAGGGTTTATGTAAATTTTAGGGTTAGTGATGTCACTAACCCGGGAAGAAGCTTGTTGTAGTCCCTAGCAGCCATTTGTTGTAGTCCTTAAACAGAGAATTCTTTGTAATTGAAAATATCTCCCATTGCTTTGAACTTTGAGCATCGTAACTTTGCAGATGTTGTTTATGCTCTAACAGCAACACACTAACTAAAGTTAAAAAAGTGAAATCATAATCAACCACCCCTTTGCCATAAAACAAAACTACTGCTGTCCAAACTATGCATGATTATATTAATAGTTGCATGTTATGATTTATATTTAGCATTCTTTTTTTCCTGCCTTTCTGTGACCTTATCAGAATGGAAGTGTGACCCATTTTTGATTGTGACCAGTTAGAGAATATCTGGAGTAATTAGAGTAACAACTAATGTCTGCTAATGGCAATATTTCTGTTGCAGTGCATGCTGGTAACTTCTTGTGTTGCTGTAGCTGTGATCACCTATGGCTAATTCAGTATTAGATATTTTCTGTGGTTTATTTGGAAGCCTGAGGTTCCTTCCAGTTGCTAGAGCAGGTGTTGTAATTAACTGTAGCTGTACTTGTTGTTCTGCTACCTGTAGTTTGTATAACAGTTGGTGGAGTGGTAGGCATGTTGCCATGGGTTGTGGGTGTTGTGGGTGAGGGGCAAGACACGTCATCTCACCAAACCACTGCCAGATGGCTCCTCTTCCTCTTCTTCCTCGCCTGTAACCATGGAAACCTACCCACCAGCCCATCTGTGAGGCTGCCCCACCCGTTCCTCCTTCCGTGCTCCACTCCCAATGGGCAACCATGAGGGACTGAGAGAGACACAGAGAGCCGGAGGGAATGAGAATAAGAAGGAGATTTAGAGTGGCCTCCTGGGGACTCAGGCTCTGTTAAGTCTTTCCACATAGATTGACAGACACTTCTCTGATCCCAGAAGGGGAATTTTGTACATGCTGGTTAACTTTGGCAAAAAAAAAAAAAAAAAAGGATCTTTCTCCAGTGACAGCTATTTAAATCAATTTTATTTTATTTATTTATTTTTTTGTATTGTTTTATTTTAGAAATACCTTTATTTTATTTTATTAACGGGATCCTGCTCAAGTCAAGAGACTTAAATGAAGACCTCCCTGTTTATTGCCTTTTACCCAACATAACTTTCTGCAATAGATTGAAATAAAAAAAAAAGCACAAAATATTTTTAGTCACTTTTGCTGTTTGTGTTACCCTTAAACTCCAATATCTTCTCATGAGGCATTCATGTATAGCATTTTGGAGTCTCTGAGCCAAAGTCAATAAAACTGGATCAATGGAGGAAACCTTCTCTGTCCAGAAACAAATGAGTGAGCAACCAAAGAGTAAAACACAATGCCCTCATCCTGGATAAAACAACATCAGCCAAATACACCAATGACTCATCGTTTCCACTGCAAATGTGCGACATGTGACTTGCTGACGCTGATGACAATTGCTGAATTGGTTTCTAAACTAATCTTCTCATTTAGTTGATGTATGATGTTTATAACCAAGTGATTTATTTATAGCAGGAACAGCTGGAGAAACTCAAAGGTACAGTGGTCATAGGGCAGAATGCAGGGAATCTCTCAGGTCACAGGTCACCTCTACCTGGAATCAAACCTGGGAACTTTGTATTAGTAGTTAAAGTCTTAAAGGGATAGTTTAAATAGTAAATAATGACAGAATTTTCGTTTTTTTTTTAATTGAACTGTCCCTTTAAGAGCTTTAAGTTAGCCAGACCTATATGTGTACCTGAGTCTTATTGAGTGGACTCATAATAGTTCACTTCATAGGTTTGTTTGTGAGCAAGAAAGGTGGCGCAGGAAAAATGGTGAGCGAACAAATTTCTTATGCAGCAAACAACTTAAGTTTACTTTTTTCTCCAATATTTGTTTTTCCCAGAATGTATTACTCACCATGCCTTCATTGTGTTCAATTAAGATGTTCTTTTGTGCATACAGGTTTATTAGAGTATTGTGCAAACCTGATGTAAGATGTTATCTGAGGTCACAAGCATTCTGCACACCCACTTTGCATCAGCCTTTTCCTATTTATAATTCCACCAGCTTTTTCATTTCATCTACATTTACTCTGCCCATGCTTTTTGTAAGTTCACAGTGAGTCAGTCTGATCCGAGCTCCTTCTGTTGCGCTTGTTTTTAAAGATGTAGCAGTGTTGTTATTGTTAACTAAAACTATGAAAAATCCCTTTCGGTAATTGAAATAAAGTTGCAATAAAATAAAGTATAAATATTAGATAAGAACTGAAGCTGAATATACCTTGGCATCTAACTAAAATAAACAATTTTAATTTGAAGTACCAAAATGACTAAAACTGAAATAAAAATTAAAATCAAATATAGAAAAGCAAATTAAAATGACAACAAAATTACTAAAACTTAAATTAAAATATAAAGAAAATAAAAGCTAATTCAAATGAATAAATACTACACTGAAAAAACTGGCTTTGTGACAGTTTTTACTCAGAAATTGATAGATTCACAATTAATAATTACAAAGAAACGGCAAGTAACGCATTGAATTAATGTTACATTTATGTTTCATTTATTTGTGTATATACACTCTGGATAACAAGAGGCTAACAAGGAACAGGTGTGGGTAATGAATCGTCATGGAAACAAACAAGGAGAACTACAGAAACAAAGGCAAACAGGAACAAACCACAGGAACAAATGAACAGTGAACAAACATAACAATGGAAACAGAAAATACACTTCAAAATAAAAGTCCTAGAACACAGAACACACAAAACACAGAAATTGTGATAATTAAATGTGAAATTTTCAAGTAGAAAGTATTTTCTTGTAAAACATACTCCAATAATCCTTGTTTTCGAAAAATATTTTTTAAAGTGTATAATAGCATATAAATAATACTAAAATTACACTGGGTTGCATATTTAGATTAGCTTTATTGTGTTTGCATCCAGTCATTTCTCATAACAAATTAATTTATATTCTAATGCACCGTGACCTTTCTCCTTCAGAGGTCAGCCAGAAAAACTGCAAAGTGATTTATTATGCAAATTTATGTGAGATTTATTCAGCTCTAATTATTAGACATTGTCTTACATGTTTACATTTACATTATATTATTAGTGATGAAATGCATGAAATGGATTTTGTATTGAACAGTGAAAGAGTGTTTGATGATAGTTTATATGCATACTATAATCACTAATTTGTATAGATTCACAGGACTAATTTAATTTAATTTCACCGTCAAAAGCTTAATCAGGTTTTATCCTCAAGTTATACATCATTATGACATCATCATTATAAAGATTCAGCCTGCTGTAGCAAGCTTAACATCTGCTGCCTCACATCCAATGAAAGAACAGACTAATCATCCACTTTGATTTATCCATTTCACTTGTTTTAAATTAAATATATCACTTAATGGATGAGAAAATGATGCATGACTAAATGGTATTAAGAAATCTCAAGGATTTTTAAAGGAATTATGAAGGCCTGAAATAAAAATTCAGTGCTCTTTTGTGTGTGCGTTTATGAAGTGGGCAGCATGAAGCGGGACCGCTTGTCTTTTTTGAGAGAACTTGAAAGTGGGTCGATTCTTCTGCCTGCTTCTTTGCTGTGAGGTAAAGAGATGAGTGAAGAAGCACGCGTAGCACTCCAACATGTCTGACCTGGCAGACCCTGTTATTTCAGCATGTTATAAAGCGAGAGAGAGTGAGAGAGAGAGAGAGAGAGTGAGAGGAAACGAAGCAGAGAGAAACTTTGCTGCTTGTAACAATACTGTCAAAAATAAACCTGTTTTAATGCTAGACCTTCCTGCTCTTTGCTTGTATAACAGTTAAATAACTAGAGATGCAGAACCTTGTGTGACTCAGCTTGCATGAAACAAATGCTCATGTCTCTCTCCCTTCTGCTCTGTGCTTGCTTTCATGAAGTTTGAGAAATTATCCTTGAAAGTGATCTGTGTAGATCTGTTTCAGGAAATTATTCTTTTTATATGCTAGGTTCAAGCTTATGAAGTGAAACTTGATTAACAGAATCTAAGTCATGCAGGTGGGGGTAGGTTGGTGTGTGTATGTGTGTGTGTGTGTGTGTGTTCTTGTATACATGGTTTATGAGGACACAAATGTGTATAATGACATGGGTATTACAACGTTAACATGGTTTATGAGGATACTTCCTGTGTCCTTGTAAACCAAATGGCTTAAAAAAACATACTAAACCGTGTTTTTTGGAAATTCAGATAATGCAGACAGTTTTCTGTGATGGGTAGGTTTAGGGTAGGGGTAGTGTAGGGGGAGAGAATATACTGTTTGTACTGTATAAAAACCATTGTCTATGGAGAGTCCCCGTAAACCACGTGTGTGTGTGTGTGTGAGAGAGAGAGAGAGGGAGACAGAGAGAGACAGAGAGAGACAGAGAGAGAGAGAGAGAGAGGCCTGAACTCAGCAGGCTTGTGACCTGATTTGACCTGACCGCTACTGTCACATTTGCAGATCTGAATCCATCAATATTTTTTTCCTCTTCAATAGACCCAGACACATGATTCAGTGAGTTAATAGCTCTCTAAACTCAACAATAAATGAGGGTGTGTGAGTGCATGCGCACAGAACACATTAAAATTAAAACAAAATATTTACAATAGCAATTTAGTTTTTCTTTAATTAGAAACAAAGTTATGTATTGTTATAGCTTCAGGTACCCTTTGGCTCAAGTCTGGTAGCAGACATTTATAATTGAAAATTGATAGAAACAGGAACACAAGCTAATTTTGCAGATGTTTGATTGCTTTCTGGTTTATGCATCTTAACTGACAGTAATTATAAGAATCAAAGAAACAATAAGACATGATCTGGAAGCATTTTGCAAGAATGCTAGCGAAGCCAGTCAGATCCCATCAAAAAGTACACATTGTACAACAGTTCACGTGTTTGTTAAATCAGTAGGTGGCGACAAATGACTGTCTTCATAAATAAGTCAGTGAATGACACACACTGCTTCATTCAGGATCAAATAGAGGGTGCTTCTCAATACTCAAATTGATGCTTCCTCGTTTCCTTGCTCCAACATCCTCCAGCCTGTGACACTGAAACCGATCATACTCAGCCATCTTGGAGGACATCTCAATTCTTTAATTGCACCGCGAGGAGGCGAGGAACGAGGAGTGAGGAAGCTTCATGAGTAGTCATTAGCGAGGATACACGGGTGTATCCTTCCCTCGCATCCCAAGGGGGTGGAGCTAAGATGCAAAGAAAGGAAACGAGGATACGCAAATAAGAAATGAGAAGCACCCCAAGCGACTGCTTTCATAAGCGAGTCATTGAATCATTCACCCAGTTGGTTTGTTTGGACGCACCTTCATAAGTGAGCCACTGAATCATTCACTCAACAAATTCGTTCAAATACTATGATTTGTACAGGAATGAGACAAGTGACAACTAATCACTACGACTGTGTTGATTGGAGACATGGAGCAGTTCGCACTTTATACTTGTTTGAAACCATTCGGCAATGCAAAAAGGTAAAAAGTAACTGCCAATATGTAAGTTACTCAATATTAACTTCTTGTTCATTGAACTTTTGTATACAATCACACTGCCCATTGCCGCTTTTGGTCTGAGCATATAACCTTGACTGTAATTAGGTCACAGATACAGTCTACTTTATTTAATTTATTATATTTCGCATTTTCTTTGATTTTACATTCATTTACAACTCTGATCGACTGCTATCTGAAACTGCTCTACAGTAAAAGTGTTCTGCTAGACTGAAGATCTGTGGAGCAAAACTGTGAGCAGATAAAAATGTTTCTCACAGCTCCTTTAATGGTGTCTCTGATGGTTTACGGACGCATTTTAAAGATACCCCCCCACACACACACACACACTTATATGTATTAAAATATTAATTTTTAGGTTTAAAAACTGCCTTTGTCTCATCAAACATTGACATTGTTAGCAGTCTTGTTATTGTAATTACTCGTGGGATGAGTCGTCACTGTAACTGAGAAAGAGAGACGGGGGATGGCGATCTCTTGTTTAGTTTAATTAAAGAGGCTGCTATTAACACCAGGGGAAGCAAACAAGCTGGTAATCCGCCCCAACCATGGTGAGTGAGTGTTTGTGTAATGATATTGTGAACATCAAGGGCAAAACAAGATTGATTCTCAATCTCACTGTTTGAGTCTGATCAAATCCTTCAGGGCAGAGCTAAATATTGAACACTTCTCAAACATCTGATGTTTAAAACGGGGACACACATGACCATGTGCTGCTACTTTTGTTTGCTTTTCCCTGTTTGTTTATATCTGTGAATATGTTTCTGATTGTGTGACTCATCCATAATGGACTTGTTAGAGAAAGAGTTGTTTCTCAGTCAGTTTGATGGCCCCTAGGCAGTAATAGCAATTATACAACAGCGAGGAAAGGACTCTTTGCTCTGTCTGCAGCCACAGAAAGAGAGACAAATAGAGAGAGAGGAGTGATTGAACAGTTGCGGTGTTTTAGTTTTGTTTAACAACATCTGACCGATGGCACCTCCTCCCATTGGATTGATTTGACATATCTTCTGGAATTAGATGATTTGTTGCTTTTTGTTGTTGTTGTTGTTTCAATTAGTTATTCCCTGTACTGTATATCCACCAGACTAATTCACTCTGAATAAGTCATTACACTTGATAAGGCTCCATTTAGAATATGCCTTTGGCTTTTAAAAATAATTGCTATGTTTTGAATGTGAAATGTGCAGCATTTACAGTACCATTGGATTAAATTAGTTTAATTGAATTAGTTCTTACTGTTCTTTCTGGTTGTGATGGCTAAAGTGAAGAGGGAATTTAAAGGGGACATCGGATGCAAAATTCACTTTTACATGGTGTTTGGACATATGTGTGTGTAATGTGTGTGTAAGAATCATACTAACTTGTGAAAAATTGGCATCCAATGTCCCCTTTAGGGGGTTTATTTTCCCATTTTGTCAAATAGAACCATTTAAGAATACGCAACAGTTTTCCAAACTGGGCTTTGTGAATCACCGGGGGCTCATGATTTCCTGAAAAGCTAATAATTAATTAATAAACAAATAATTTCAAATAAAAACAATCAAATAAAATGGTATCACTTTATTTTGATGATCCCCTTTAGACATTCTGTTGACTATAAGTAACATTGAACCTACATGTCAACTAACTCTCATTAGAGTGTTAGTAGACTGTCTGCTTGATATCTGCTAACACTTTATTGTGATGGTCGCCCATCAGACAATATACTGACTATAAGTTACTTTGCAACTACATGTCACCTTATTCTATGAACCTTGACCCTTATTCTGTTTACTATACTCTAATTTTGATGATCTCCTTTAGACATTTTGTTGACTATAAGTAACGTTGCACACATGTCAGATAACTCTGATTAGAGTATAGTAGATAGTTGAATAAGGATAGTAGAATAGGGGTTAAGGTTAGTAGAATAAGTGAAACCAATAAAACTTTAAAAAAATAAATATTTTATTGCATGTTATGTGACCATTAATTAACATCACAGAACCATTACCATGCAAATGTGTTGTTTAATTGTTAAATTAACACTACGCGTTACACTACCCTGCAAATCTCAGGGTAGTGTAATATGGGATACACAGTTTTTTTTTTTTTTTGATGGAGAAATACGTTTTTGGCCCACAAAGTGTGTCGTTTCTGCCTCTGCCAGCGGGGGTTAATGGTGTCATGATAAACAACAAAAATTTGACATCTTGGGGGACTCTAATGAGACAGAAATGACACATTTCACCTTTGAAAAGGTTCTTGGTGAAAAGCCAGTGCTGTTGTTGAGCAGCCAAACTCTAGAGGCCACTGTAAAACGGGCTGTTGCTTTTGCGTGCGCGCTAAAACACTGATAAACAACAGCCTCCGATGTTTAGTACTGGCTTTGTGTGTTTAAAGCATAAAGGTGGGAAGGGCTGTTTAAGGCCATTTTGTTGCTCTAGGCAGAATTCCTGGATTTACGCTTCAATCATGATCCATCAGCTGATAATACCTTAGGCAACTGCCTATGCCTAGAAATTGGTTTTAAGCAAGTCTGTAAGTGTGTGTATTTAAGAAACAAATGTCTTTATATAAATTTGTAGTATTTGTCTTGTATTACAAAATTAAATGGTAAAAAAAAAAAAAAAAAAAAAAAAAAACAGATAGGAAAAGTGTTTCCCACAGTCAATGTTGAATTGATAAGTTGAGCCATTTTGTGATCTTTAGCAGTGATTTCAGTTAATTCTGAGAAATTGATGGTATAATATAATAATTTCAAAAACAAATAATTTTCAGCTAAACAAACTTTAGGCTAATTGCATTTAATTGAGTTAATGTTAACACTTCGTACCTTCAAACCTGTTTGCCCTAAACAATCATATATAAACACACAAACACTACTACTCAAGTTTAGGAGCAGTACGATTTTTTATCTTTTTGAAAGAAGTCCCTTATCACCAAGGCTGAATTTATTTGATCAAATATACAGTAAAAACAGTGAATATTGTGAAACATGATTACTATTTCAAATAACTGTTTTAAAATGTAATTTATTCCTGTGATGCAAAGCTCAATTTTCAGCATCATTACTCCAGTCTTCAGTGTCACATGATCCTTCAGAAATCATTCTAATATGATGATTTGATGCTCAAGAAACATTTTTTTTATTATTATTATTATCAATGTTGAAAATAGTTGTGCTGCTTAAAATTTTTGTGAAAACCATGTTACATGTCTTGATTTATTCATCTAAATTGGTAAATAGAAAGTTCAAAAGAACAGCATTTATTTGAAAAATAAATCTTTTGTAACATTTCAGATGTTTTTACTGTCACATTTGATCAATTTAATGCATACTTGCCTAAATATTAAACATTAATATTCCTTAAAAATCTTACTGAGCTTATAAATATATATGTTTAATCCAGCCACAGTCAAAGTATGTCAGGACTACCACTGGTGCCCTCTGTCCTCTGCCTCCCCATCATTCATAAGGCCCACCTCCTCCTCTCTCCTCTCCATATGCTCCTGATTGTCTCCCATGTGAGCAGAAGGCAGCTTGTCACCCTTATGGCAGCATGTGTGTGTGTTTCGGCTGTGGTTTAAGGGACAGCCAGGGGGGTGATGAGAAGGGAGGCATTAAAAGATGTATGTTTAAGTTGCTAAAATTAAAGTACTGTTTGTGTGTTTCAGTGCAAAGAGTGTAGCCTTAGTTGTTATTGCTGGTTCTTCACTGTCCACTGTCCTAGAATGTGCCAGGAGTTTTCTCTTCCCTCATTGGTCACCTGTTTGCAGGTGTATTTTTGAATGAATGAATGCTTGCAGCTGTTGCCACACAGTTCCACTTAATTACTCATGCACTCTTACTAAAATAATTTTCTTCTGTTAACATGCTAGTGTTGCCACTATGATGCAAATCATAAAAGAACAATCGCTCTTCTTATTTTTCAGCTGCAAAATTATTGTACTTCAATTACAATCTGTAAAAATGCTATACGCTAATAACCTATTAATTGGTTAATGGTAAGTTCTCTTAATATATACAGTGGAAAAAAAAATTTCATGTAATTTTACAATGTAATTTTAACTGAAAAAGATCAAGTAATTGACAAGTAGTCTGTTTCGACATTCCCAAAATTCCCTGTGTTCATTGTAATTGTTTCTTCTTAGTTTCTTCTTAGAAAACATTGCCATATTCATTCATGGTAATGAATATGGCAATGTTAATGGTCTTGGCGGACTAGATGAGTAACCCCAGAGTGCAGTCTGGACGATTGGGGCGTGGTGACACATTAAGGCGGGGCGACACGTGTCGCTCCATCTACACCCAATTTCATTGGTTTATTACACAGCAGAGCTTATTGGCGTAGACGCTTAGGGCGTGAGCATGCACATTCCTTTATGTACGACTTTTTGAATGATCTATGCTGTTTGACTGTACTACATAAATATTAAGTGCTAACCATGGCGATTTCAATTACTTGTTATACAGCAAATCTTATTGGTAGACACTTAGAACGAGCCTAAGCATCTACCAATAAGATTTGCTGTATAACAAACCAATGAAATTGGGGTGGGCGGGGCGACACGTGTCAATGTGTCGCCCCACCCCATCGTCCAGACTGCACTCTGGGGTACTACGACTAGATCAGCTACGCTACTGCTGCTGTTGATTATTGCTGCTGCTGCTGCATAAACATGCATATATCCTGTAGCAGGTCTAGGCAGGTGGAGCTAGGGGAGGTGGAGGGTTTCAAAGGAACTCTGATAGTGCCCTGCAGGATTAGCTAACAGTAAACAACAAACCATACTATTTAAATGTTGAGCAAGCAATCTCATTGGCTGCAGGATCAGTGGAGGCCATTCAGCTTGTGCCATGCAGTAATAATGTAATTGCTTGTAAGTTGCATGTACAGTACAAAGACTGGAGAAATGTCATGTATTTTTGTACTCATATTTCTGTTATTTTTGGGAGCTACTGGGACAGTGATAAAGATCTCCAAGTCGATCGCAAATGATGGGTTGGTGACCACTGCTCTAGAGTTTCATGACTGAACTAGATATTTTCCTCAGCTTGTGGAAAAACTACTTGTGATTGATTGTAGATGTACTTAGTACTTTAGTAGGCTGGTATATTAACATTACACCTGTTAATGAAATATATCAGTAAATCTTAAAAGGTTGCTTCTATATTTTTACAGCACATTTCTGACAACCACAGCTGCCTGTTTTTTGTAAATTTCACTGTTTTTCTTTTCCTTTACCAGTGTAGTTTTTCTAGCGATTGTAAAGATGGGACTGAAGCCATTATATTTGGACGTTCTGTGATAAAACAAGGTCTCTTGAATAAATACACAGTAATACAATGTTTTCCTATAAAGTTATCACAAAATTCACAAAGACACATTTAGCACAAGTACTGCCTTTGCACACAGTAGTTCTTCATAACAGTGGGATAAAGATGGCTTTAGTGTTTGTTAGCTCTCATTTTCTCTCCCTCACTCCTTCTTGCTCGCTAAACATCATTGTTCTCTTGTACTTTTATGAAAAGGTCTTGCTAACACGTTCTCAGGCTGTTATTTTGCATTGATTTTGCCTGTCATGGTAATTCTAGCTTGGCTTCTGATGGATGGAGGCAAACAACTTGCCTCCACTTCCGGCATTATTTGCGCGCGCTCTCTCTCTCACTCTCTCTTTCTCCGTGCCAGCGGCAGTTACCTGCTTTAGCACGTCAGATGGGCTGACTCTCTTTGCTGATGATATCTGCTTCCACAGGTCAAATCAATTCCCTCTCCTTCTTTAAACTCAAGACGGTTATTTTGCTAGAGCATTTTGTCTTTATTAGCAGGATGAGTTAGCTGAGATTATATGATCTGAGATGAGAGAATGAGACAGCAGGGTGTAGTTTTTGTGGAATCAATGCTTTAAGGCTTTTGGCTTTATTGCATTAATCTGGTCCGTTGTGGTCTTAAATTCAGCCAAAGTGGTCCCCTCTGTTACTGCCATACTTTAATGTAATACAGCTGAGAGCAGAGCTTTATGTAATTGTATTATTTATCATACAAATTCACAAAAGTAAATGTAAATATACTGTATTTCTTGCATAGTAATCATACTTCAGTATATAAATATATTCAAAGGTTTGGGGTCAGTAGGATTTTATTAAAGAAATTAATACTTTTGTTCAGCAAGGACTAATGAGAAATGTTTCTTGAGCAGCAAATCATCATATTAGAATGATTTCTGAAGGATCTGAAGACTGAGTATTGATGCTGAAAATTCAGCTTTGCCATCACTTGAATTAAATTATATTTTATAATATAATCACATAGAAAACAGTTATTTTAAATTCAAATAACATTTTACAATATTACTGTTTTTCACCGTACTTTTGATTAAACTAAATACATAAAAGGCATTTTAAAACTTAAAAAAAAAATCATACCAACCTCTTTTCAGGCTTGGAGGCCATATAAATGCCAACTTCAAAACCAGCTAAGACAAACCATCAAACCTCTACTCGCTGGGTTTTATTAGTGCAGTCACCAATATGCAAATGTTCTTTGAACAAAATACCAATGAACAACTTCAACACCATGATACCACTCAATTATGCAGCCTGTTTGAGTGAATTGAACATGTCCTCCTTGCTTCCATTCAAAGCTCTTATTGCACAGTTTAGTCACATTGTCAGGGTGTATTAGTGGTTAAAACTCCCTAAAGCAAGTATCATGGTAAGTCGGTATCAGTTCCTTCTGTCCTTCAACAGGCCGCTGTCTGAAAGATAATGCTCCTTCTCCTGAGAGTATAAGTGCTATTAAAGAATTCAATGCTAACAACATTAACCACAAGGTCATTCAATTTAGTCGTTCCTCAGGAGCACCGCTGCTGTCTATTACTCCAGAACAACCCTGATGTTTGTTTAAAGCACTAGGCTTTGCTTAATAACATATCAGCTGCTTTCAGATTCAATGCTTTAAATAATATGTGGATAATTCATTGGATGGTAATAGTGTTTTTAGCCCCAAGCTTCCTGAAAGGGGGTAAAGGGGCAATAGGGAGACCATGGTGACAGTTGAGATGGTGAATAGAGTGATTCAAATCACACTAAGCTGGAAGTACATGATATGATGTTTCTCAGAGAGAGAGAGAGAGAGAGAGAGAGAGAGACTTCGGGTCTTGATTTTCTTCATTCTATTTTCTCCAGTTTAGAGTAGCACATATTTAAAACTAACATATTAAATGCCAGTTCATCACAAATAAATATTTTACAAGGGTTACTTTTTGAACCAAATTACATTCACAAAATTAAAAGAATATGAATAATCACAATTTGGAAAGGATTTTTGTGTTGTTGTTTTGTTAGTAAATATATATATATATATATATATATATATATATATATATATTTAGCAAAGATGAAAACTCTGTCATCATATTCTCACCCTCGTGTCGTTCCAAATCTGTAAGACTTTTGTTCATCTTCGGAACACAAATGAAGATCTTTTTTATGAAATCTGAGACCTTTCTGGATTTGGTTTGGAATGACATTTCTGGTGTGGAACAACATAAGGACGAGTAATTAATGACAGAATTTTCATTTTTTTGTGAACTAATCCTTTAAATTTACTAAAAGTGGCAGTTAAAGCACTTATGTTAGACATGATTTCTATTTCAAATAAATGCTATTCTTTTGAACTTATTCATCAAAGAATCCTTTGAAAATATATCACATTTTCCATAAAAATGTTAAGCAGCACAACTGTTTTCAACATTGATAATAATAATAAATGTTTCTTGAGCAGAAGATCAGAATATTAGAATGTTTTCTGAAGGATCATGTGACACTGAAGACTGGAGTAATGATGCTGAAAAATTCAGCTTTGCCCTCACAGGATGAAAATTTTAAAATATGTTAAAATGGGAAAAGGGTATTTTATAATTTAATAACACTTCACACTTTGTTTTTTATCAAATGCATACTTCTTTTAAAAACTTTTAAAATTCTTACCGACCCCAAACGTTTGAACAGTAGTGTATATATTTGCTAATAGTTTGTCATAGAGCTGTTTGGTGGATATTTACCATATATTTGGAAAAGGTTTAGCATAGAACAATTAATGGTGGAAAATTATAGAAAAGCGGGAAAACCAAACAGTAATTTATTATTCTGTGAACTGTGGAATGGATTGATAAGTTAATTAATGAATCTATAAAGTCACAATGAATAAATGAATGAAAATACGAACAGACAAATCAATGAAGATATAGCGTACCACTCTGATATATCAAATGAAGGCACATGCAGCTGTCAGCAGTTTTGTTATGCTCGGTGTGTTCATGTAATCTGGCCTCAGGGTTTTTAATGCAGTATTTCATCACCAGGGGCTAGATTTTATCCCACTAAAACATCCAGGTACTTCATGAACATTTTATTAGCAGATTTACTCCACACAAGCGATCAGGACCAATACCTACTTTTCTTACCTCACTCCCTGCTGGAAACTTTTCTGACTTTCCAACACACACAAACACCACACATCATCAAAAACATATACGCTCAGTTATTTTAAGATGTATATACTAATGTTTTGCTCATGAGAGGTTATAAGGTTTGAATCTGTTAACAAAGAGGAAGTAAGTGAAGGAGGAATGGTTGATCAA
Organism: Elopichthys bambusa; assembly: GCA_037101425.1. NCBI lineage: Eukaryota > Metazoa > Chordata > Actinopteri > Cypriniformes > Xenocyprididae > Elopichthys > Elopichthys bambusa. The sequence goes on from CM074435.1 coordinate 28,609,273, forward strand.
TTTTAATGTAGTGATTGTGTGGATTTGTTTTTTTCAGGCTTTCAGGAATCTGATGTTGACACTCATAAATTCTTGACATAAGGTGCTTGGGAAGGTTTTCGCTTGGAACCCTATCTTATTGAGGATGTTTACCGAAAGCTTCTGTTTACACACACACACACACACACAAAACACACCAGCAATGAAAAACACTTTTTCTATAGGGAAATTGTGCCTTGGTGTAAGATTTCTTTCTTTCTTTTTTTTTTCTTTTTTTTGTATTATTGACTGAACAATATTCTTATTCCTTTTGTATAATACAAAAGAGAGAGATGATTTGGGAATCAGTTCTAGCCAACAGCACCAAAGGCAATTATTGTGCATGTGTATGAAAGAGAGATAAAGGGAATGAAAGAGAGAGCAAAAGATGAAGAGAATGAGGAGCTTAACTATGGTCGATGTTCTTTTTTTTCAGCTAATGTTGGGGCCTGCTTTCCGAAGCAAGGTAACCACACCAGCCACTCCCATATCTCCTCATGTCGGCCTGCCTCTGGCCAATCAGGTTGGCCTGTCATTTTGTTCCAAATGATTTTGTCAGTTGTACTGTATGTCAAAGTCTTGTCTCTGCATACTGCCTGACCACAACGAATGGGTGTTGTCTGCGTGCCATGTGCGTTAGCTGCTGTTTTAGGCCAAGAACAAGAAATTGCAGAGAGAAGTTAAATTAAATGTGCATTAGGTTGTGCCTCTTTTACTTGGAGGCAGTTTGGGAGTGTGTACTGTATGCATATGTGTGCGGTTCTGTCAGAAGCATCATGCACATTCAAAAAGAGGGGGCACATAAACCAAGGTTTGGCTGGTTAGCATGTTTTAGCTGGTAGATGCTGTTACTAAACTGTCTAACTGCATCTTTCTTCACTGACGGCCATTCGGAAGTATCTGTAGATTCTGATATTAAACATATAAATCACAAATATTTCACTATATACAGTATCATAGTAGTTTTTGGCCAGTAAACGTTTTCTAACAGATAGCTTTCGTCTTATTTTTTTCATCATACACAACTTAACCGAATGATTAAAGCATTAGTTCACCCAAAAATAAAAATTCTGTCATCATTTACTCCCCCTCATGTTGTTCCAAACCCATAAGATGTTTATCTTTAGAACACAAATGAAGATATTTTCAATATTCATTTATAATCTTTGTCCATCCATTGAAAGTCCACACAACCAAAACGTTCACATATAAAAAAAAGTATGAAAAATCCATATGAATGCAGTTTATTCTAAGTTGTCTGAGAAAACATGATCGCTTTATATGATGAGCATTCACATATAAACATTGATCAACACACATACTGCACATAGAGCACATCAAATATGTGCCCCTGGACCACAAAACCAGTCATAAGTCGCACGGGTATATTTGTAGCAAAAGCCAACAATACATTGTTTTGGGGTCAAAATTATCGATTTTTCTTTTTTGCCAAAAGCCATTAGGATATTAAGTAAAGATCATGTTCCATGAAGATATTTTGTAAATTTCCTACTGTAAATATATAAAAAAATGTATTTCTGTGAGTGGATATGCATTGCTAAGGACTTAATTTGGACAACTTTAATGGCGATTTTCTCAATATTTTGATTTTTTGCACCCTCAGATTCCAGATTTTCCAATAGTTATCTCAGCCAAATATTGTCTTACCCTAACAAATTTATTCAGCTTTCAGATTATGTATAAATCTTAATTTAAAAAAAAAAATTGACCCTTATGACTTTTTTTTTTTTTTTTGGTGAACCATCCTTTTAAGTTGTTAAAAAAGTGCTTAAAAGTTGTTGTTTTTTTCCTTTGGTCTTATCTGGTTTAGGTGAGCCAGAACTGCCACCAGTGCCCCCTCAAAAAAATTGTACGTGACGCCCCTGACCTGTGTAGCTAAGTTTTTTAAATGCCTTTCTCTTCCAGCTTATATGAACATATTTTTCATGTGTGTATATTGTGCATGCAAAGGTATGTGCGCTTGGGGGTTGTGATCCAACATGTGTCCTCAGAAAGCAAGAAACGCCACTTCAGAGGACAGAGGCGAACCGACAGGCAAAGCAAAATGTAATCTCCTACAGAGAAATTTTGTCTCCATTCTTTTCTCTGATCTATAGCTCAGCGCTTTTACTTTTTTCTTAGTTCCCTCTTTTCGACTAAACCTGAGATCAATAGCTCTGCAGGGAGCAGCCACTCGCTCTTGTGCTCTTTTCTGTTGTAATAAGTCTAACATCTCATCCCATTTCTCTCTCTTCCTCCCCTTCACCCCATTCTCCTCCACCATCTGTCTGTCTGCGAATGCATTTGCGCTGTTGCATGCGTGCGTGTGCGTGCGTGTGGTCGTGCATGACCGTATGAATGCGTGTGTGCTGGTGCCACACTTTTCACATTCCTCAACTCCTCCTCGCCCCCTTTTCATTCCTCTCTCAAACCAGACCCGGAGCGTGGTGGAGGTCACATGATCTCAACCGATGACCTGGAGTACCCGCGCGAATATCGCACGCTGGGAAACAGCACACGCCGCTTCTCCAACGTGGGGTTGGTCCACACCTCTGAGCACCGGCACACGGTCATCGCCGCCCAGAGCCTGGAGGCCCTCACCAATCTGCACAAGGCTGACATGGAACGCAAGAGGGACGCTTTTATGGACCACCTGAAGAACAAGTACCCGCCCCAGCACTCCCTACCGCCCTCTCCATCTCCCTCACACGGCAGCATGAGGGGCACCGCAGAGAGAAGCGCACGTGAACAGGTATGTACAAGGCTTACTTTCTATGATGTTGCTGGATAAACATTGTTGTAAGTCATGGAGCAGCATTCTGATTCACCAAACATATTCCAGGGTCAAGTTTAGGGCTGGGGTTGGGGCTTGAAAAAAAATCATATCAAACCCCCTGGTTTAAGAGGTAGTTAATGGTAAGGGTTTGGGTTACAGATTTTATTATTTTATTTTATTTTTTAATTTATTACTACTAATAAGTGTTGTTATTATTATTATTATATCTTTTTTGTTGGGCCAAGTTTTTTTAATTTTAGTTTATTATTTAATAATAATAATTTGAAAATGCAGTGTCTCTTCTGTTCATGGACTTTGTTTAAAACAGTTTAAAACTGTGTATTTAATTTAGCTATTTTTAACATATTTTCAATCTTTTTTTGAGTGGATGTAATTGGATAGCATATTAGATGTGACATTGTAAACTACTGTTCAAAAGTTTGGGGTTGATTAAGGTTTTTTAACACTTTCTTAAAAAAAGGTCTCTTATGCTCACCAAGACTGTATTTATTTGATCACAATACAGTAAAAAATGTAATATTGTGAAATATCACTATAATTTAAAATATATATATATATTTTAATATATTTTAAAATATAATTTATTCATGTGATGGCAGATCACCAGTCTTTATTCCAGTCTTCAGTGTCACGTGATCCTTCAGAAATCATTCTAATATGATTTAGTGCTCAAGAAATGTATCTTATCTTTATCAATGTTGGTAGTGCGTGTGCGTGTACACAAGTCTGACATGTTTTTTGTTCAACATCCTTGCTTGTTCCTAAAACAACACTGTAATCAACCAAGCATTGGTGTTTGATTTTAGGGTGAGGGCTGGGATTTTTATTTAAGATTATTCTCTGATTGGAATATTTTCCCAGCATGTTGATTCAGGAACATATGCTGCTTGTTTAAATTACATTAAGCATGCATGGACACACTTTCACACACACAAGATGCACAACACATGGTTTTGAAATCTGAGAGGTCTTCTGAAGGAGACATTGACACATAGAGCCTACGGTACATATAAACACTTCTGCCACTAGTGGCATAGACTTAATATATGCCCCCATTTTCCTAGCTTGACAGAAGATGTCAAAATGTCATTGAAACATTTTGTACTCGCCATAAAAAAACAGGCAGTTGCATGCTAGAGTACTGCGAAACAGCAGTCACTCAGTGAATGGAACAACTGGTTCTTATGGAGGAGGGTGACGTAATGTTGAATTCAAATATGGATGATGTCACTGCATCAAACCAGTATCAGCCAATCAGCTGTGTGCATGAAAAGAGAGAGAGAGAGACACGTAGGTAACAGACAAATTTACACTCAAGTCTAACAAAATCTGCCTGTGCTGATATTTTTAGAGGGATAAGTGTCGAAAAAGAGGCTCTATTCCTTCAGTCTTCTAATTATACCCATCAGCCCTTTATGTCTCCATCTATATGTCTTTCATGTAGCAAATTATTTATTGTTGTAGCCTTTTTTCTTGACCTGCACTTCTGGTCACCAGCATTCCAAACTCATCTCAGATATATACGTATATATACAGTCAAACCAAAAATTATTCAGACATTTTTGATATTCTTGATATATTTTTACTAGTGTGTACAGGACACTATAGTTCATTTATGTAAGTGAGGATAGCAAAATAAAGTAAACTGTGACATATTATACCCAATAATTCTTCATATTTTTCAGAAAATTATTCAGACACTTTGACCTGACCATGTTTTGCTTTAGTGTTATCTGACATAATTTTCTGACACAGTTTAACTCTAAGATCTTGTCATATTTTATTACCATTTTTTTTAACTATAGTGAATAAGCTGTATTAATGAATGAAATGTTCAAGGTGTCTGAATACATTTTGGTTTGACTGTATATTCATACATACGTGTGTGTGTGTGTGTGTGTGTGTATGTGTGTATATATATATATATATATATATATATATATATACATACATACATATATATTACATTATTTATTTTTAAGAATACAACATGAAATTCAGACTGTAGATATCTTCTTGATACTCTAATCCTATAGTATTTTTTTGTGTGTGTTAAGAACATAACTTCATGGAATTAATATTTATAAGATATTCAAATGCTTGTTAAAATTATATAAATGTGTATTTGCTGAATATAGATTAGAAAGGCAAACCTTATAATTCTTTTTCATATACTATTTAATTTCTTTTCTAAACATGTCTGTCTAATTTATCAGACAGAACAGTAACAAAGACAGTAAACTAATGAAGATGAAGAATGGGAACTCAGGAGCTGCCGTTCTTATAGCTGTAAAAAAAAAAAAAATAATAATTATAATAAAAAAAAAAAAAAAGTCCAGATGCTGTCAGAATAAAAGGCTCCCAACACTTGGGGAAAACAGAAAAACTTGTCACCTGAAATAATGGCCTCGGCAATAAATCAGTCGACCACTAGTCTAAATGTTGCTGTCTTCCATGCAGTTACAATGAATGACATCAAAAAAGATGCAAAAGCATCTATATTTCGTATCTATATTTTACAATGCACAAGTATTGTAAGGGATCATAAAGTACTTAATATGACTGAAATTTAAATCGATGCTTGACGCATGAAGCCACCCTTATTAAGTTTTGAATTTATTTATTTATTTATAATTTATAATTTTAGGGTGAACTATCCATTTAACTAGCTTGTTGGCAAACTAAATGGCTATGGTAGTCCAGTATCTAGACTAGCACCAAACATGGAAAGGGCTGTTTTGAAAATGTCTCTCTTTGTCTTTTTATCACCTATTTTACAGCTCTCTCATCCTCTCTGTATGTGATTCTCATCACAGTATATACCTGTGCATGACATTAATGCCCAGCGAGTGTGTGAGAGATGATAGGATCAAATGAGAGAGAGAGAGACAGGGAGGTTGGGTGAGAGACAGGTGGAGTCCATAGTTGCCAAGGCAACACCGCCCTTATATGGAAACTGGTGATATCATATTGCAAAGGTCAGGCTGGAGAGAATGAGAAAGCGAGAGAACGAGGAATAAAGAGAGTGAGAGAGAGAAACAGAGAAGGCAAAAAAAAAAAGAGAGCAGAGGAAAAGGGGAAGGGTTTCGGAATATCCTCACCCCTAAAGGAAGACGCATCACAGGAATTCCTCCTTATTTATTTGCCTATCTGCAGCCTGTGTGGAATAATGGAAAGGGGGATGGGAGAAGGAGGACAAGAAGAGAAGGAGAGAGCGGACAGATGAGTGCAATGGTGTGTAAACCGGCAGGAGGAGAGTTAATTACCCTCTGCCAGCCTTTTCCCGAGACTCCAGCACGGAAGAGTTAAAGCAGCAGCCAGTAGCCAGTCGATGCTGTAATGAATTAAATAAAGAACCTGCCGTCGCATGTGCCGGAGACAGAGAGAGAGGGCAGGAATAAGAGAATGAGTATTCTGCACACCTGACAGCCAGCTGCTAAGACTGAAGGCATCTAGCTAGTGTGCATGTGCGTGTGTGTGCAGGGAGGACGCGCACTCACTAGCGCACACGCATGCAGGTGCAGGTGGGATTCGACCTGACGGATTCATTTGTTTGGTTATTGCGAGATTGTTTGATGTGGTGGCTGCATGCAGATGGATACTAATTGGGTTTGATTTTTGCTTGTGTGTGTGTGTGTGTGTATGTGACTAGTGTGAGTGTGCATGTCAGGAAAAGGGAACATGTGTCAATGCATGTATTTGTGTCCGTGTGTGCATGTGATAGGGAAGGTAAGAGCTGTTTTGCATGCGGGTCAGGTGGTGTATAGCTCCGGTAGTCTTGCTGGGCTGACACATGTTTTCTCAGATGGAGACTAATGCTGGTCACAGGATCAGATGCAACTAGTATTCAGGCCTGATTGTTGTGTTTAGTGCACATGAGGATGTGCTTTTGCTGTAATAAAGGTGCATTGGGTTGTAATGATGGGGTATAGGTGCACATGATGGCATTTGACTTGCAAACAAATGCCACTACGTTTCAGATGCATGCAGGAGGTGGATTTAAAGGGGAACATGGTCTAATACACTTTTGAAGTATTTTATTTTTCTACCTGAATAATGCCAGTCAAGGATTGTTGCACAGAAACAGTCATAATTTGTATTTCAGTACCATTTTAACCCTCTTAGCATTTAACAGCAAACAATTTAGCTTTTCTTGTTACTGTACCTTTAAGACCGTAGGGTTGGGGTTGAGGTTGGGTTATGTAAATAACCTCTGATAGGTTAACTTCCATGTGCCAAAGCAGTTTAGTGCTGATGCATTTCCTGCAACCATTTTTATTCAGTGCGTCAGTGCATGTTGATAAAAAGGCACAATATTGTTATCAAATTTACTTCCAAATTTAAATCTCACAACAAACAAGCAGAATTTTCAGTTACGTTAGTTAAATATGCATTGATGTCACTTTCCCGTCGTAACATGCCCCCTCAGCCGGACTGAGTGGCAAAAAAGTCTGCTGCATGACTGAATTTAATAGGGGAAACTACGAAAATGCGAGTAAAACAAACTATTAAACAAAAGGATGGACTTGATAGTTTTCTTATGACAACTTACCAAAGATCCAGTAAATATTAACATACAGCCGTGCACTGCAATCGTGTTTCCTGACATTTATATGTGCCTGATTTCGACGCCGGGGAAATACATAAAGTAAATTTGCCTGTGAACGCGTTATATAAATACAATATAGGTAGGTCTAAATCTGGGTGATCACTTATCAGTTATATATATCATCCAGTCCAAAAACTTGTATAGTTTTTGTCAGTGTTTATTTAAAAACACCCAATTATGCGGAATATATAATGGTAAATATTTAATTAATGAGTTGTCAATACAATACATAACAGTACAATGTATGATTTTACCCCAAAATTCAACATATTGACAAAATGATAACTGCAAATCCATATTTCGCTGCCTGGAGTTCAGTTGTTTCTGTGAATCGCAGCGATCCATTTGCTTCTCTTTTCTTCAGCTTTCGGCAGTCTATAAAAATATATACCTCAGATTTCTTGTCAAATCTATTTGTACAGTCAATCGCAAAGCTCTTTCCAGTTTTTGCGGCATTCATGCTGAAAACCAGTGCTGCCATTGCAACGCCTCTGGGCAGCTATTTCAGGAACACAAGACCAAGTCCTATCTATTTGAATGGGGGAATCCTGAAATCTCAAAAACTGCTTGGCGAACTCACAATTAAATAACATATTTCAAATCAGCAACAAAATCTGACATGAACTGTCCCATTAAATGTTGTTTCTTATGCTCAAATAGCATTAACAAAAAGCTTTATTTTTCAGGCTAGATGAGCCAATGCGCATGTGCAGTCCTAAGCGCGAGTCTCAGGTTTCTATGGGAACCGGAGCTTCTAAAGGCAGCTGCAGTGACGCAATGACTTTATCAATCAGCAATTGGCTCTTTTACTTAGAAGGCAGGACATATTCTGCCATATTGGTGCGTTGCAGTTTCTCCCATTCGTAACTAATAGGAGTGAACCGTCTTTCTATATCTATAGTCTTTGGCGTAACCGCAGTCACAACGGTTGCATACCCTTTATTAATGTACTTTGGATGTGCCTTATTTCATGTCTTTGCATGTTGACGTTCTGGAAAAATCAGTTTTACATGATTCATCCCTTTTTTAAATGTTTCCTTTCAGCTGCACCTGTATTGTCTATTAACTCTTAAGTATGCTGTTGATTTTCCACTGGCAAAAGCAGCCACAGCTTAGACAGCCAATTATCCCCCATTTAGTGTTGTTTCTTAGCAACTGAGGACGCCGGCCTCATACTGCTCCATGGAATTCTGCTTGTTAGGGGAAAATAACATCACCAAGCCACAGCTCGCCAGCCCTGCAGTGCATAAATCCATAAGACTCTGAGGCGGCTCACAATTATGATCCAATATGATGGTGTCGGTAGTTGTGTTATTTCAGTTATTTATCAAAAGCTATGTCAAAGAGAGAAATTTAGGGCTGTCACATTGAAATGATTTATTAGACTTTTCATTGCTGTGAATTTTTCACTTCTTCTGTGGTTTGGCTGGAGACCTCAGCACAAATTGAAATGGCCATGAAGGGGTGTGTGTGTGTGTGTGTGTGTGTGTGCACGTGTGTGTGTGTGTCTAACCTAGCCATACTTTTCAGACAATATTCCTGAAGCATTTTGCTCGGAGTTAGCTAAAACGGACTAATCTCATTTTGGGGAAAAAAATATATATATATACACGCAAAACTTAAGGTGGATTTGCTTAGCTATGACAGTTGCTTCAAGCGGAGTGATACAAACGGTGAAAATGTAGGAGAGCTGTTATCACTAGAATTTTGCACGGCTATCAGCCAATCAGATTTGAGAACCAGAAAGAACTGTTATATAAATAAGCAATATCACATGAGTAGCCGTGTAATATTGGCTGTATATCAGCACGGCTGTGATTCAGCCGTAGGCTCTATCTATCTATATACATATATATATATATATATATATATATATATATAAAATACAAAAAATTAAAAGACAGTGAAAATATAATTATATTATAAAATACAATAATGTTGAATGTCTATTTAATGTAGTTTTAAATACCCCCCCCCCCCTTTTTTTTTTTTTTTTTTTTCAAAAAAGGAAAAGATTCATAGAGATTTATCATTATTAACTTTTAAAGCATTAAAATAAAGTTGCATTTTATGGGTAGGTTTTTAAAAAAAAGAAGTAGTAATACTTTTTTTTTTTTTTTGATACCTAAAAGCTTTTGCATTGTATCCATGGTGATAGGTGTCATTTTAATGTCCACTGTTTTATCGGCCAGTAAATCCTAAACATGAAATTACTTAATGCACATTCAATTTAGATTAAAATGAATGAATGAATGTGTGTGTGTGTTGAATATAAGTGGTGTATAGACCTACTACACTGTTGTGCATTCCATGCTTGAGACTATCATGTCCCACGTAATATGAGAGTGCTTTGGTTTGAAAATGCTGCTGGGGGACATTTAATATTACGTCCTTGAGCAGGCACTTAAATCTCAAGCTGTTTTAGAGTATAGTTTATTTCCCTGCATTGACTATCAACTGCACTAAACACTTGCCTTTAGGCTGAAGTTCAGTACCAGAACACCTCCTGGCAGCAATGCAATGGGTCCATCTGCCGCTTAGTAGTACCTGACATCAGGTAACCCAGAATCAGTCCCCGCAGGTGAGGTCCTGCCCCTCTATCTGGCCCATTTCTGTCTGGAGGAGCATGCTGAATCAATCATTAAAGCAGCCCAGACACAGAAACCAGTTTAACCTGCTCCACAACAGAATAAACACAGGATTATCTGAGAAGGGTTGGTCGGTTTCCCAGAGATCAGCAGCACCGATACACTGACCAACACTGAAATATGAATATTATATAATATATTTAATATATATTACATAATAAATACTGTATGTATTAAAGGTGTGTGTGCGTAAAAATCATTGTCTATGAAAAGTCCCCATAAAACATGTAAACCTAACATGATTGTGTGTGTGAGAGAGTGTGTGTGTATAAGGCATTTCCTTTTTGGAGAGACTGATGCAGTGTGTGTATATGTTGATGTCTTAACCTCACACTGTAAAACCTGATAAGTTCAGAGTGCTCAAAATTATTGTAGACACCAATTACCTTTTTTTAAATTTTAGTTTTATTTAATTTTTTAAGTCCACTGTACTTAAAACTATTGTTTGTCATACGTAATGTTTCTTATTTTTCAATTATTTTGATGCAGTGGTTGTAAAAAGCAATAAGTTCAGAATACTCAAAACATTTAAGTAAACAACTCATAGATTATTTTATACTACACAAATTCAGTAATTATAATTTAATTGAAATATTGAATAAACTAACACCTAATCATTACAGTTAAGAGTTAGTTAGCAAAAGCACACTAGCATACACTAATGTGACCATCAAAGAGACTATCACTATTTACTTGCATGAACTATTAAACAACATGCAGTATATATAGTCTTGACATTTCATAGCCCATTCTTAACCTAACCATAGGCACTACTCTTCACCGTGATGGTAACCCTAAAAACTTAAACATTACAGAAACACCTTTATATACCAAAATAAGAGAACAATAAACAATAACACATCTTCTCCTGTATTAATCTTGTGCAAAAACACACAAAATAACATTCATTTCCAACATTTATTCCCCCTTACAGAGTGTGATGCAAAGCATGCTGGGAACTTGAAATCTGCTGCAACTCAGTTTAATGTTGAATGGACTCTTCTGATAACGTCGGTTAGGTCGGTAACATCGGCAACGACGTGACCTGGATGACGTCACTTTATATCGCTCAGTAAACTTAAAAATAATAATTTAAGGATAAGGGCTTACTCAAAAATGTTGAGCTACACAAAAATAAAACTAAACTCCTTGTTCAGAAAATGTAATTGTTTTAATTTGCATCAATGATTTAACAGACTTTAATTGCAGCGTACTCAATCTTTATAAGTTAGTAGTACTATCCGGGTTTACAGTGCAGCTTGTGGGTTTTTGTGTGTATTTGTCAATCCAATGAAACAGGATTGCTGTAGTGCTTCATGTATTTTTTATATTGCTGATACCTAGGGCAGTGCACAGTACCAGGATGAACTATACAAAATTAAAAGCAGGTGAATGAATACACAGAATATTATTTTACTAGAAATATAATGCTGAACTACTGCTATATGAGCAGTGTGCTATTATACACCATTGAGATCAACATCCTGCTTCAAGGGAGTTTATTCAGTTTATTTGGCCTTGTGTAGAAGGAAATATTTAGTTAATGTTTATATGCTTCAAGCATTTTTAAATTAATGTTTTCCTCTCTAAACGTATGTTTGCACACACACACACTTTTAATCAGCTGACTATGTAGTCTAGACTTGCACATGAAATATTGAAAGGTCTCGATCGATCAGGGTAGGGTTCAACAAATAAGCGGCAGTCTGGGTTTTACTCAAAGAATATTTGGGAGCTCTGGGCTAGAGGTGCACCGATACTAAATTTCTCTGCCGATACCGATAGCCGATTATTCACAATGATATCGGCCAATACCGATAGTTTGGTTTTTCTTAAGAAAAAAAAATCTCTCCCAAATAATGTTTTTTATATATAGATAGCTAAGGAACTGTGAACACTGGAAAACATTCCTGAGGTAAATTTGACATGATGTGGCATATTGTTTTATTGACGCCTTTCTGCGGTTGAAGCACAAATAAAGTGATTACATGAGACGTGATACATTCTGGTAAGTTGTACTATATCTTTCAACATACCTCTGATGATCATGCATGTTTTTCGAGATATAACTTGTATTGAAGAGGAAGAAAAGACTCAGAACTGAGGTTTTACAGCGATCTGACACGTCACATTTAAGAGCGTCAAAATGCCATTTATTGTTTGAATTTCATGATAAAATGGACAGAATTTGAAAACTGAAACTTTCATTTTTATCAGAAGTAATAAAGCACAACGCTTTTTGCGATTATTGGATGAGAGGCGCTACAAATAATATTTGATGTAAAAAAAAAAGAAAAAATAAAAAAAAAAGCGCAGACCTGGCAACCCTGGCTTGAAATATGGGTGATTCATAGGGTCAAAAAGAGCCTGCTTTAACGTCACCATTTTTAAACTGATAATGCGTTAAAATTCAACACGAGTGATTTTCTTCCCACACAGTATAGATGTACAATATATATATATATATATATATATATAAAATGGTAACAAAAGAGTTACAGTTGCAGAGAAAGTTAAAGACTACAACGGATTATGCTGATGACGTCTTTGACTTTCTGTAAAAGTTAAATTCACAGATGAAATGGGAGAGATAGGTGAAATCGCTGCAGACAGCTGACCAATTTCGGAATGATTGATAGGTCTGGGCAGCAGGCCAAGCATAGACACAGAGGGGATCTTTTTAATTAATTTTTTTCTCATTTGCTGCAGTCCTGTCAGTTAGTCATTTAGGCAGGGCAGCTGATGGACACATGAGAGAAAGCCTCAAAATACCTTCATGCAGGCTCATTTAGAGGGCCAGCCCATTCAGAACAGCACCATATGACAACCTGACCAGAGGAATTATGTGTCACTGTGTCACCATGTGCTTTAATGCCATCTTTAATCTGCAGAGCTGCATTTGAAGCAGCATATGTGCCATGAAAAGTCTGGTTAATACTACATATAATACGTTCAAAAGTATGAGGTCAGTAATATTTTATTTTATTTTTTTTAAAGAAAAAATTTTATTCAACAAGGACACGTTAAATTAATCAAAGGTCATTTATGATGTTACATAAGGTTTCTATTTCTGTTATTTTGATCTTGCTATTCATCAGAGAATCCTGAAAAATAAAAAAGTTTCACAGTTTCCACAAAATTGCAAGAGCAGCTAAACTGTTTTCAACATTGATAATAATAATAAATGTTTCTTGAGCATCAAATCATCATATCAGAATGATTTCTGAAGGATCATGTGACACTGAAGACTGGAGTAATGATCCTGAAAATTCAGCTTTGCATCAGAGGAATAAATGACAATATTTTCATATAGAAAACAGTTATTTAAAATTGTTATAATGTTTAACAATGTGATTGTTTTTACTGTATTTTTGATTAAATGAATGCAGCGTTGATGAGCATAAAAGACTTCTTTCAAAAACATGTTAAATGAAAATATGAAATTATAAATTGGGCATAAATAAAAGAGCAAAATAAAATAATATTATTGAGAGTGAGTTTAAATGAATGTGAGTTTGTCAGAAATTCTCAGAAATCTCTTCACTGGGATGTGCCCTCTCTCTCTCTCTCTCTCTGTTCATATCTTCCTTCTCATTCTTTTATCACAAAAGATGTCACATGGTTGGAGATGGTGACTGTGTATAAGGTGTCACCACACACAGAGATAAATGTCTAAATAACGCTCCCTCTTTTCTCTTTCTCCATAGCAACAGCCAAACTACTGGAGCTTTAAGGTCAGTGCAGTGCTACTTCTGTGTGTGTTCTTGCCTCAAAAGCTCTGTTCTTTTGATATGTGTTTGTACACACACACACACACACACACACACTCTCTCTCTCACACACACACACACACACACACACAAAAAGTCACTGTTTGGATTTAAATAGGCAAACGCTTAAGAGTCTATGACTGGATCCGTATTGCTTTGATTATTATGCGTGTAGCTTTTCATTTCTTAAACAACTATGTAGGAAGACACATCATAGCCATATTCCAGGATGACAAAGCCAAGATTAATCAGGCTCAAATTGTGAAAGAATGGTTCAGAGAGCATGAAGAAACATTTTTACACATGAATTGGCACCTCCGAGTCCAGATATTAAATTCATTGAAAGTCTTTAGGATGTGCTGGAGTAGACTTTACAGAGTGCTTGACTCTTGCATTGCTAATACAAGATCTTGACCAAATGACGGACCTCAAATTGGAAATAACATCACAACATTTATTTCAATCATTTTTTGGTCAAGATCTTGTATTGACAATGCAAGAGTCAAGCACTCTGTAAAGTCTACTCCAGCACAAGACTTTCAATGAATTTAAGGTCTGGACTCATAAGTGCCAATTCATGTGTAAAAATGACTATTAAGCATTTGCCTATTTAAATCCAGATTGTTGGGGGGGCTGGGCAGTGTATGTTCTAATGTTGTGTACATGTTGTGATTCAACATCTGTTGTAAGCCCACACTGAATCTACACCAAGTTCTATACATCCCACTTTTGAGTGTTTGTTTATTAAATATTTTAGCTAATTATTAGATAATGCTCTTAGTGATGATGAAGAAAATTGCCTATTTTCTTGGGCTTTCTTTCTAGCTCTACAATAAGAACAAAACTGTAGTCAAAAGTGATCTTACCCCCTCCCCCTTTGGCTGCGCACATTGACATCCTTAAGGTCATTGATCGGTGGGTCATGCGGGTCTGACGCTGATTTGTGATGACCTGCTTCACTGGCTTTTATCTTCTAAATCTCATTGCCCTATTTCTCTCTATCTCTCTTTTACTTGCTTCAATTTTCTTACATACCTGCCCATCAAACTCTTAAGTCTTACAGCTAAAGTCAATTTAATAGAACAAACACATGGGTCTCTATAGATGTTTTTAAAAACTGAACTTCTTTTATGTTGTCACAGCATCTTAAAAACCCATGGCACAAGACTCTAGGAAAAAATCATCATAAAGCCACAACAGTGAGTACGCTGATGATGTTAGGATGTTGGTTCAGAAACAGACATGTATACTTACTCACTCAAATCCCTTGTTGTTAAACCTGTATTATATTGTAAATGATATTTATTCTAACAGGGATAAAATGTCTATTATATGCATATGTGATTAGAGATGGGTGTGTGTAATTGTACAAGGATACAGGAAATGGCCTCAGGCTGTGATAAACGTGTCATTATGTGAGACTCGGTAATCGGATCCTCCTGATTCCGTTCATTCTTATTCACTCTCACACTTATTTACTCATGTTACACTCCTCATGTCAAGAGACACACACTCATTCTATGTCTGTGTCTTGACTGTTATCATGAAAAATCCAGGTACTATAATATGCAAACAGCATGTCTGAGTACATATCGACATTATTTTGGGACTATAGGTCTAGCTGTGTCTCATTCAGGGTTTGAATCATATTATTAGTCATTCTAGACTAATGAACTCCCTCTGATCTGACCCTCCGTAAAACTCTCTTGTTTATCCAATACTTAATCTTTACATTCTCTGTGCTTGTCTATTAGTGCCCTCAGGAATTATGGGCTTTCTGTGGGAAAAGTCAGGAGAAAATTTTGGTTATGTCCTATGGGATACCCAGATTCTCTTGGATAGGTTATGTACTCAGACAGGATTGATCATGTCTCCTCTTGTCTCGTCTCCTCTCCTCTCCTAGGTCTCATTTGCTTGTTCTTGTCATGGTAAGATGGACTGTCAGATGCTTTCAGAACATTTTTTTCCTTTAGGTACTGATGCTGAGCCCTAAACAGATGCCTGTTAAAAGCAAAAATCTCCACTGGCTGGTTATGCCATATAAAATTAGCCTCTCTGCAAATTATTGTCGGAGTCACGGTTTGTCGATTTGGTTCCTCTGTCATTCTCGCTGCCTTGTTCATTATTATGATTATTTCTTCATATCTAGAGTTAAAAATGTGTTTTGATGTGCACTGGTTCATTAGCATTTTATTTTTATTGTTTCTTCCATTAGCATAGGTTTAAATCGTTGGAGCTAGCGATATGCTAACAGTGAAGAGAGGCCCCAAAGTAGCTAAGTTCAAGAAGCGGTGCTACAAACATAAACATTTAGTAGCTTGACAATACTTCAGTTGTTTTCCAATTCATCTAGCTGCTTAAGTAATTAGCATTTTTCAGGAAACTCTGATTCATTAGTGAATCAATTTGCAAGGATTCACAGGATACCAGATTGATGTTTTTTTGTGAAATGTTCTGTTAAATTCTGCTGCTTATCACAGTGTTTTGTTTGATTAGGTTTTGTTGTCTACCAGTTTTTGTATTTATGCTAGATAAATATTTCTCAGATACAACCCAGGCTCATTGGAAAACCTGTGACAACATTTCTGAAAAGTAAAATGTCTAATGAGTGGTGTTAAACGCCAGATGAACGTGAATGTTTTAAACATGAATGAAACGTTTTATTACGTTTGTTGTTGTACATACAATGGCAGTTCAGAGATCACATGTCTGGTGAGTAGCACTAAAAGATTAATACTCTATTACATTTGAAAATAACGTACCACCTACCCTCAACCTTACCCTAAACCCAATCGATAGTGTTAACAAAAGCAAATGTGAGTATTTGCTGAAGCAACCATGCATTTTCAGCTTGCTTCTGCAAGTCTTTGAGCTCTTTTTTTGTGTCTCATGTTTCATGGGACTCGTAAGTTTCAAGGAATCATAAAACTCATGTGCCACACAAACAGAGATACACACCAGACACAAGTCACATTGCCAGTTTAGCTTTATTTTTTATGTTTTGTCAAACAATGTCTTGTTTTAGGAGACATCTCACAGCTTGTCCTCCAGCAGAAGGTGTGCTGAACTAATCTATTTTCCTCCTCCTCTTCCCGTCTCTTCCTCTTATCATTTCAGTCTTCATCATCGCTATTAGTCCCCAACGATAACTGCAGAGAATGCCGCCATTTTATGACCACCTACCAGCTTACCATTTCCCTGCTTTCTCTGCCTCTCTCAGCATAGGACTGAATAGGCCAACAATCTACTGCAATTTGCCAGAGCAATTTCTGCTATGCCTTCAGTCTGTGTCTAACAATAGCAAGAGAGAGAGGAAGATTATTCTCAAGAGCAATTATTTTCTTTCTTTCTCCCTCTCTCTATCATTCCTTTTCCTCATCTGTCTGTCTCTTTGTAATAGGTAATAGCGTTATTTTAATAAAATTGTGCACATTATGCATTATATTATACTATGTCTCCCATCTACTTATCTGCAATAGACACACTTCTTTCAAGTATGGGAAAGAAAATATGCCTCTCTCTTTCTCTTTCTTTTTTCACACACACAAAAGAGGCTTCTGTAATATCTTAATTGTTACTCCTAGACGACAATGAAATTAAATGGAGAACTAATGGACACTTTTGCTGGAGTGGCCATACTTCTCAGATTTCTATTTTTTTTTATATTTTTCTCAGATTTTTCTCATGAAAGGTTTAGGGTTTCAATATGAATCAATATGACATATATGATTTCAATATGAACTCACATTTGCATCAAATACTTGATGTGGGCTATGATAGCCATGTTCATTTTACTGCACTATGCTTCTACTGTGTTTCAGCAGTTATCTCATTTGTGTATTTTAGGAATTTTAGGATAAATATCTTACATTATAGTACTTATACTACATTTTTGGAAGTTAATTTTGTTAATCTAATCCTGTCAGTAATATTACAATAATACCAGTCTGCTTACCTCATTCCGATGACAATTCATTCAGCATCCTTTTACCAACCTATTCCACATTTATTTTATCAATATAATATAAGCCAGCAAGCCAAATCTGTTTACCACTGTCACTCTTTAGGATTATAAAACAAGTGAACTAGTGAATTAAACACAAGCTGAGAATTTGATTACGTCCCCTGAACTAAGAGTAATATATTATAATACTATTAATATATAATAATATATTATTATTTATATTAAAATGTTCCTCTATGCACATCTCTCTGAACAACTAAAGAATGTGTGGTACTCACTATACATTTATAGTAAATGAGCGAATATCTAAGTGATTTCATATACATGTTTTCATTCTCAGATTTGTACTCCCTCATGTTGCATTCAGTACCACATCTTCTGTTGTTGTAGTGGATTTCTTAGGAGTGTGTGTATTTACCATAATCGTATGCGATTCACACTACAGTCCTGTCAGATTCTGTTTCCTTCATTTCATTTTGTAGTCAGATGTATTTTGGCATGGGGTTGTCCTCCTTCCTGCTGTTGGAACACAAAAGAAATGTTTGTGTCTGTGATGAAGGTGGAGATTTATTGCAGAGAATCCTACAGGGATCACTGATTCTGTTTAATTCAGAAAATACAGCACTTTAGGAAGGTAATATGACATGCTGACATGTTTATTGACGCAAATACAAATTTCAAACGATAGTGAGAGCTTGTGTGTTTATTGCATTTGACAAAAAGCTATTTGAAAGTGCATTAGAGCCTGAGAGAGAGCGAGATCTTGATTACATAGATGGTCTTGAGGGTGTTTTCACTCATAGTTTGTTTAGAGCAACGTGGTGCGTTTTTTCCCCTAGTTCAGTTTGGGTTTGAAACAATTGAGAGTTTGCAGTTTGTTGTCCAATAGTCAGAATTAAAGGTACAGTAGGTGATCTGAGAAATGCTAATGTTAGCCTGCTAGCATTGAAAGCATACGATCCTACCCTCTTTAAAAAAAACCTCAAATGTATTTAATCTGTATGCTAATTATCAGCAGTTTACACCTTTAGGTCTGTTTGTGCTCTTATACCTGCAGCAATCTGCCCCATAATTCATTTGCCTCTGCTCTATATTTACCCATCTTTGCCCTTATTTCAAATTTATTTCTACAAAAAAAACTTTTATTTTGATCTTGCAAAATTCATCATATACAGTGCAGTCAAACCTGATAGCAGGTGCATGTTAGCGTTATTTATAGCATTTAGCGTAGAATAGCTATGGCAAATTTGGCAGTGTGTGTCTTTGTGTAGATAAACATCCTCTTATTTTGTAGATGTATGTATGTGCGTCCGTGTATGTGTAGCATCCGGACTGCTCACTGTTGTGGACAAATGACCCCATTATAGTTACACTGGGGGGTCATCTATCAGCTCAGTTCCAGCCCTTTGCGCTCAGACACCGTCTGAAAGGGGACGACCACACCACGGCCGCTGTGCCTCAGCATTTGTGTGTGTGTGTGTGTGTGTGAAAGAGCTTGTGCCCTGTGTAAACAACAAGTTATCTATTATAATCTTAAACCTTTCTAAATGTTGTTCGATTTATGCTTAAAAAAAAGAAGAAAAAAATACTTGCCAATAAGTTTATTACCTTTAGCTTTATTAGTTTATTAGCAAAAGATCTAATGTTAATTTACAAAGTGATGTTCGTAAAAAATTGTTCAGGAAATCTAAACCTGATGGTAAACCTTAAACTTGTTTCAAATGGACTATAATACAGATGTGGTGTGTTCTCAAGTTTAAGGTGGCAGTCCAAAACAATGAATCTGAACATACAGCCAAAAAGTTCATGGTAACACTTTATAATAAGGTTCATTAGTTAAATATTAGTTAACTAACCATGAGCTAACCATGAACAATACATTTGTTACTGTATTTACTAATCTTCGTTAACTTTAGTTAATGAAAATACAGTTGTTCATTGTTTCTTCATGTTAGTTCACAGTGCATTAACTAATGTTAACAAGATTTTAATAATGTATTAGTAAATGTTGAAATTAACATTAACAAAGATTGATGAATGCTGTAGAAGTGCAGTTTATTATTAGTTCATGTTAACTAATGTATTTAACTTATGTTAACTAATGAACCTTATTGTAAAGTGTTACCAAGTTCACTTCAAGAATGAAAAAAGTGGTGTCGATGAGTTTTGCTGTAAAGTGCAAACGGATGTCTCTCTATAAGCATAAACTTTATTCAGTCCACAGAAAGACAAATATTATTGGGAAAACAAATGTCTATACACTCTTCCAGCCTTGAGTCATTATGTAGGCTGGATTAACAATGATTTGGGACAAATATAATGTAGTTTAATGGAAACTATGTGAGAGGTGCTCTGTGGTTTGAACAGCTCTGCACTTCTCGTACAGGGTGCGACCGCCTTTATTCTTAATCTTCGGTATCTATGCAACTATCATTAATAATCTCTTAATATTCAAAATTTTAATATACATTAACAATGTGTGGCGCTGTCACATGTCAAAATAAATCAGCATAAAACTGCCAGGGTGCAGTTCCACCCTCTGGCTCCGCTACTGAGTCTTCTTTCAAAAACATAAAAAAAAAAATCTTGGTAGTGTTTATTCTCTGAAAATAAAATATGCTACACAAATGTGTTTATAAAGTAAATGTTTTTTTAATGGGAAAACAAGACAAAAATACTAATTAAAAATGTAGTTTTTCACAGCACAGAGGAGAATTGATGTGATGTATAGTGATGCGGCTCTGTGAATGTGTCCTGCTCTGCAAACCAGCTTGCCAGTCTTTCCCCAGTGCACCCTGGGAGCTCATTACAGGTGTCTCTGAGCTTGTGAAACACACCACGATTCGGTTGTGTGAGCCCTCTTCATTAAATACTTTAAAACAACCACATCAATGATACTGAAACATCTAACAAGAAATCAACAGGTGTGCGATTTACAGTTACTGGATATGCTATAGTGTGGCAGACAGGTTTGTTCTGTGTAATTGTTAGCGTCTTAGTCTGTTTGTTGAGATATATCCACAGAGGCTTGTTTGTCCTGTGAGTGATTTTCCTATCAATGCATTACTGTTTTCCCCATCATTACACACCCAGAATCAGGTACACATTATCTGCTTTGTTTTCTCATCTTGGAGCAGTGATGTTATGTTTTGTTGTATAGAGACTTGTTGTATAGAAACTTGGCACGTTTAGGCGCAGTTTGCTCTGGTTGGAGGAATTTGCTCTTGGTTTCTCCTTGTGAGTAAGTAATGTCTGTCTTTTACATCATGCCATTTAAAATGCTGAAAATCTCTCTCTCTCTCTCTCTCTCTCTCTCTGTGTCATTTAGAGTCGTAGTCCACGTCACTCCCAGTCCACTCAGTCAGGTTTGGCAGACCAGGCATCTAAACTGTCCTACGCATCTGCTGAGTCTCTGGAGACCATGTCTGAGGCAGACATGCCGCTGGGCTTCAACCGCATGAACCGTTTCCGTCAGAGCCTCCCCCTCTCCCGCTCTGCAAGCCAGAATAAACTACGCTCTCCAGGTAACATACACACACTTCATCTGAGTATCAATCAACCATTCACAGTAAATGACCCCCTTTACCTAAAACTCAAAAGGTTGATTCACTAATGCCCACATACACACAAGAATAAGTTAACAACTTTACTAGTGACAGTGCTGTGGTGCTGTCATGGCTAACAGGTTCTCCAATGGTTATGCAGATTTGAGTCCGACCTACACTATCTTTCAAAAGTAAGATATTTGTTGCATTAAAGTTGCATTAAACTAGTCAAAAGTGACAGTAAAGATTTTAGAATGTTACAAAATATTTGTATTTTAAATAAATAAATGCTGTTCTTTTGAAATGTATATTCTATTTATAAAAGAATATTGAAAAGATACATCCTGGTTTCCACAAAAATATTCAGTAAGTTCAGTATTATTTTTTTTAATACTAAAGAAATGAATACTTTTTATTTGGCAAGCATGCTAAATTGATCAAAAGTGACCTTAAATATGTGTATGTACTGTAATATAAAAACTGTATCACAGAATCCACAAAAATATTAAGCAAAAACTTTTTTTAACATAATAATAATAAGAAATGTTTCTTGGGCAGCAAATCATCATGTTAGAATGATTTCTGAAGTGACACTGAAGACTGGAGTAATGATGCTGGAAATTCAGCTTTGCATCACAGAAATAAACTTAATTTTAAAATATATTCACATAGAAAAGTTATTTTAAATTGTAATAATATTTCATAATATTATTTGTGAAATAATTCTGTAATGTAATGACATACAAAGCCCCTAAATAATAAGTAACTAGTGCCTTTCATTCATCCAATCCACTGTACAACTTAACTAAATTGGTGTTTATAAGACTTTTCTGAACTGTACCTGTATAACAAATATAAATCACAGAAAACCCTTTTAGCCTTTCTAGAAACTATTTTAAAACCATTTCAGTTTGCAGCTGAGAAGCAAGAAGCTTTGTTAAAATGTGAACATTAACCCAAAGGTTATGCAGAAATGTACTTGGATGTTTAATAGACAATTAAGTATTAATTTCCTTGTAAATAACTCAAAGTTACACAGCTTTTGCAAGCTACAATGAATGAAACGTCAACATGTTAACCTCAGGAAATATGTGTGGGATAAATGAAAGTTTGTAGACCATAGTTAGTATCTCAGCCATTAGCCCTGTTGGGGAGTAACTAGCTAAAAGTAAAAACATTTTTTTTTTTTTTTTCAAAAGTGTTTTCTCAGTTCAGCTATAAAATACTGTAGCTTTTTAAATAACAAGCTTTATAATAGTAATGAGACAAAGTGGTACATCAGCGTTTTTAATGTCACATTGTATTGTGCATGCAGCTTTACAGTCGAGTGACATGACACAATATTTAAACACATTCTCCTGTTTTTCATTTGTAGCGATGGAAATTCTGATTCATTCTATTTAATCTCTTTCTTTAGATGATTCATGTAAACGAATCAGCCCCACAGTACTTATTTGCTTTCGACTGAAGATGACATTTCTCTGTTCTGCAATTAGATATTGTGAAATGTTTCTACTTTTTGATAGTTAATAGCAGTGTGTTAATTACAGTAGTACAATGCATTCACATAAACTGACCTTCAACAGTTTGTTTTTAGCTTTAGTTTCCATGGTGTGAAGTATCTCCTAGTGGTGAACTTTCATTTCACATCAGCAAGGGCACAATATAAGCTAAAAGTGATTCAGTTTGAGCTGTTCCCCACAGAGAGATTATTGTCCCATCAGCAGGAAGTTTAGAATCGCCTGCTGCCCCATTAGGTGAAGTGTGCCGAGATAAACTGACAGAAACTGATGACAAAAAGTCTACAGGAGGAGTTCAGCAGCCGTAAACATGAGACTTGCTGTCACTGACATTCCTCTCAAAATCTGTCCGTCACTCTCTCACACAGCAGTTTAGTGCACTCAGAAAATATTTAAGCCTAGTATTTGAATTGCATATAAAATGTCTATCCATTTGGAAGTTTTAAAACAGTTTTAACATAAACTAATAAACTTAATTTGATGCTTGTCACACTATTTGTCAGTCAAAGTTAAATGAAACAGGAATGATTTCTCCACTCAAAAATCATGGCATAGTTTAATATGAACTATTTAAATCTATTTAAATAAACATATTTTTAAAATGCATTATTTCAAATTGCTTAGAATCGGCATAAATGTTCATTGTGAAAACAATTACATTTATTCAGTATAAACATGGTTAAAATATGGTTAGTTGTGCAACAAACCATGTTCAAATATGTATGATTCTGACAAATTGGATTTATTGATGATAACTATTAGTACGGTTAAAGAAATCTTACCTGTTTCATTTGTGCATGACTTACAAATATGCATCACATCAAGTTTGTTAGTTTATGCTAAAACAGTGTAATTCAAATGGATGAAGATTTTATATGCAATTCAAATATATACACTTAATCCTGATGTTCTTTGCTTACTTTCTTCTTAACTCTCTTTCTCTCTTTCTCTCTCTCTCTCTCTCTCTCTCTCTCTCCTAAGGTGTCCTCTTCCTGCAGTTTGGAGATGAGACCAGGCGTGTTCATATCACTCATGAGCTCAACAGTTTGGAGACATTGCACGCGCTAATCGTGCACATGTTCCCTCAGAAGCTGACAGCAGGAATGCTGAAGTCCCCGAACACAGCCATCTTGATCAAAGATGAAGCCAGAAACGTCTTCTACGAGCTGGAGGACGTGAGAGACATACAGGACCGCAGCATCATTAAAATCTATCGCAAAGAGCCCATCTATGCCTCCTATCCTGCGGCACATCTGGCCAATGGAGACCTCAGGGTGAGATATTTCTACCGCATTAAATGATTCAGTTTGTTTGCCATCTTACATTGTCTTAGCATGGGCTTATGGGTAAAATAAGGCCTTATTTAAAGAATGTTTTCTTTTCCAAGTCAAAATAAGAAATCACAAGGTTACGGATGTAGATCCCAGTATGTGGCGAGATCAGAGACAAATCTAACCTTCAAATCAATGTTACGGTCCTCTTTGCGTGTTAAATTTTTTAAAGGGAGGTACCCGTTGTTTGATCCATTGAGCGACGTCTTTCAGATTTGGATGTTCTTGAACTCGGAGGTTTTTAAATTATGCACAGTTTTTGGCATATCACTTGGGAGTTCGTTTCACTTTGTGAGCTTGCTGTGCTACCACTGGAGTTTGATGTGGGTTGACTTTGAAATGCAATCATGTTGCGTCACTCTGTTGATCAAATGTTCGTTTTTACATTTCTGGTGCGAGTCGTCTTTACCCTTTCATACCCTCTGAGAGTGTCAAGCTCACTCTCAGCTAACATTGGACATGATTTAATGTATGCAAATGTTTCTGTTCATTTTCTTTTTGTCTGAGTGTGTTTATTCTGTTCTTATTCTGTTCTTTGTTTTTTAATTCTGTTTTTTACATATGTTATGAGGATTGGGAAAGTAGAATATTATAAAGTTTCTGTATGTCTGTAAGTTTACGTTTTTTTTTTTTTCATTTATTTTAAAAATTAATCTATAAAAATATTATATGGAAAATGATTACTATTTTTTCGTATAAGTCGTCTGTCTATAGGATAAAATAATTCTGATTAAACAGAAATAATATAGGCTAAATAACAGTGTTAAAATTATTAAATGCAACATGTAATTAATATTGTTAATAATAAACAATAAACATGTTTACTTTTTTAGTCCTAAATAGGATTATTTGTTTGTTTGTTTCAAATGTTGACCTGCAGACCTTCTAGAACCTTAGGACCCCAGTTTGAGAGCCCATAAGTTGTGTTCCAAATGACGCACTATACACTATGTACTCATCCATGTAGTGTGTGAATTTTATAAGGTTATTTTGTCCTTTAACATCTGAGTCTGATAGCCCGTCCCACTCCATAAGTAATTAAAGCTGCGACAGTTGAGTGCATTAAGAGTCCATTCCACACTTAGTTTTTCTGTTAATTTAGTGCATCATCTGGGTATTTAAAGTGTGCTTTTTCTTTTTGAAATTTTCAGTGTGAACACGCTACTCGCACTATTTATACTTAAAAACGTCATAGAATAGTGCATAAGTATGTGATTTGGGACACACCTATAGTTTGTTTAGGTTATTTTGCTGCTTTTATTTTTTGGGTAAAACTGTATTTTACAATGTCCCTGTTACACCTTTTACATGTAGTTACTATAGTACTAACAGTCAATTATGCATAGTTACATGCAACTAACACTAAACCAAACCTTAAAGGATTAGTTCACCCAAAAATGAAATTTCTGTCATGAAGTACTCACCCTCATGTCGTCCCAAACCCATAAGACCTTCATTTGTCTTCGGAACATAAATTAAGATATTTTTGATGAAATCTGATCCACACATAGGCAGCAACGACATTGCACCTTTTGAGGTCCAGAAAGGTAGTAAAGACATCGTTAAATCCGTTGACGTGACTACAAGTGGTTCAACCTTAATATTATGAAGCAATGAGAATAATGACTTTATTCAACAAATTCATCTGTCCCCTGTCATACGGCTACGCTATTTTCAGTGCAGAGCTTCAGTGTGTACATTCAAACGGCGGCTCAGTATTGGCCGGCTCTGGTCACGTGAGCAGCATGACGCATGCGTGTGATGCTAACGCAGGAGACGGACAATACTGAACCCGCGTTTAGACATAAACACTGAAGCTCTGCAACAAAAATAGCGTAGCAGTATGATGGGGACAGACGAATTTGTTGAATAAAGGTGTTATTTTTGAGTTTTTTTGCGCACAAAAAGTATTCTTGACGCTTCATAACATTAAGGTTGAACCACTGTAGTCACGTCAACAGTTTTAACGATATCATTAGTACCTTTCTGGACCACAAAAGGTGCAATGTCGTTGCTGCTTATGTGTGGATCAGATTTCATCAAAAATATCTTAATTTGTGTTCCGAAGACAAAGGTCTTACAGGTTTGGGACGACATGAGGGTGAGTACTTCATGACAGAAATTTCATTTTTGGGTGAACTAACCCTTTAACCCTAACCCTAATTATATAATAAATACATGTAGTTATTTATTATTACTTAGTACTTAATTAGATAGTTACACTGTAACAAGGACACCTTAAAATAAAGTGTAACTATTTTTTTTTTTTCCAAAGTATCAAAGTGATACAGGTTCCAAAGTGGCAACCTGCAGTAACAAGTTCATTGTGCCTTTTGACTACTTTGAATTTATTCAAATTACCCCTTGAGTTGAAATTCTACAGCCCTTCGCTGTGTGTGTGTGTGTGTGTGTATAAAACCAATTTCTATGTCATCAGCGGAACTCTGGACAGAACATGTCAACTGCTCCCTGGAGTGTGTCCTTGCATTTACTTGAATGTGCCTGTGTATGCAGGCTAACAAGCTATATCCCTGTAATGCTTCAGTAAGGTTTGACTACTCTCAGAGTAGGAGAACAAAAGGGAACAGTGATGAGAAGAGGGAAAAAGAAGCAAAGTATATAAAGAAAAGATGGATGAGTGCCTTAAGATAAAACAAAACAAGCTGTGGCATAAATGCAAGTGAACTGAAAAGCAGATATGCAGTACAATTTATGAAACGATATGCAAGATTGGAAAGGAGAGGTGAAAAGAGAGTGAAAGATACTGAGATGTGCAACCAGGCAGAAAAAAGGATCTAATAGATGAGAGTGGGTTTCCTGGTGTTTGTGAATGGAGAGTTTAAAAGCTCTTCTTCTGCTCATTGTAGCTTAGTATATTATATGTGCTCACTCAGAAGTGCTGGTGAAATCTGAATACAGTGTCATGTAATCCAATGTTATGCCAGTAGCTTTAGCTAGGCTGGGTGAAAGGAGTGAATAGGGTGAATTGAGCTCTCCGGAGTTGAATTACAGGCCAATGAAAAGAAAGTGAGAGAGAATGGGGCAATGAGTCTAGAACTCTGCTCTTGGTTTCGTGCTAAGCCTCAGAGGATTGCTCTTGCTTTGAGATGTTTGATTTTTCAGTACCACATCTTCACTTTTGAATGATTTTTGGCACATATCCACTTCTCTTTAGCACTTCTAACTAGGAGTGTAGCAGAGTAAATCTATGAAACCTTTTCAATTTTGAAAGGTGGTTTTTTCAGTAAATGTCTATAGGATTTTAAACATTATATCCGACAAATAATGTCTCTAAGTGCCAGTAAATTGTATTGTGCCATCTGAATGTAAATAAATACAAATTAATATGTTGAATTATTCTGCTCTTATAAATAGTACAAAACAAACACATTTAGGAAAAGTAAAATAAACATGTTATGCTTGACAAATCTCAAACAAATTCTAAATATTAAATCAGAGTAAAACTTGGCAATTTATGAACTTGGCTTCATGTATTCAGTCCTTTAAACTTGGGTTCATATAAAGTCATTAAAGTATAAAGTTTTTTTTTTCTTCTCCTCTCTCTGTCTTGTTTTAGAGAGAGATGGTTTACACATCCAGGGACTCGTCACCTACCCGTCGCCTCAACACTCTTCCTTCCTCCACTGCCTCACCCTCCTCTGGCTCCCCTTCCCGATCCCGTCTCTCCTACAGCGGAGGCCGTCCCCCCTCTTTCGCTGGTCCGGGTCACCCTCACCCCCAGGGCCCCCAGCATCCATCCCACTCCCACCACTCTTCGCCCTCTCACGGACAGGCTCAGGGCCTGACCCCGTCCTCCTCGGCCATCCTGGAGCGCCGTGATGTCAAACCTGACGAGGAGATGTCTGGCAAAAACATGGTTCTCCTGAAGAACGAAGGTCTTTATGCTGATCCCTACAGCTTGATGCATGAGGGTCGTCTTAGTATCGCTTCTACTCAGTCCCTGGCCACCATCGCTGACCCCTTCGGCTTCCCTGTGTCAGGAGGGCTGTACCGCAGAGGTTCGGTGCGCTCTCTCAGTACATACTCAGCCGCAGCACTGCAAAGCGACCTAGAGGACAGCCTGTATAAACCTGGAGGTTCTCTATACTCTGATACATATGGCAGCTCCACGCTTGGAATGGGCTTTCGTCTGCCGCCCTCCTCCCCGCAGAAGATTCCCGACGTGCAGCTGCGTGACAGGGATTCGTTCACAGGGTCTCCAAGCCGAGGGTCACCTGTGAGAACGACCTTCCGCAAGGACTCCGCTTCCTCTTCTGTGTTTGTAGAGAGTCCAAAGTCCAGACCCAGCTCCAGTTCAGAACCCCTAGGAGATGGGAGTAAGGGACCTGGATTTGGTTCACCATTGTCTGGGGGCGAGACGGATACACGGTGAGCACTGGCAACAGTATATGTCCATGTATGTGGTACAGGGTAGCTGTCAATTTGTGAGGACATTTATACAGTTTTTCTTTGACAGACACACATTTTCATTGACAAGAAGTGTACATCAGTCTACACACTCTGAACAAACAAATTAATAAGCAGAATTTATCATTGCAAATGCAGACACAATGATCATTACTCCCGTCTTTAGTGTCATATGATCCTTCAGAAATCATTATAAAATGCTGCCAACAAATCTTTTGTAACATCATAAATGCATTTACTGTTTCTGTTAATCAGTTTAATGCATCCTTGATTAATCAAAGTATTAATTTCTTTTAAAAAAAAATGTTTTTTCACTGACCCCAAATTTGTTTAACTATGGTGTAGGAATGCAAAAACATTTATAACTTTTTCTTAGAAATAAAATATTTTAACAAAACTGCTTCGCTGCCTTTTAATATTAAAAAGAAGGAAAGAAAGAAAGAAAAAAAAAAGGAAGTGATATCATAGAGGGGACCCCTGCAGACCCTTATCACTGTGTATCAAGTCTCTTAAAATATGTTTATTAAAAGGTTAGTTTAGGTTGTAAAATGTCACATGGTATGACATGTTTACTTGATGGTTACAACACAGACACAGCATTTTTAAAGTAATTAAATTGCAACTTTTGTTGAAAATGTTTTTTTTTTTTTTTTTTTTTTTTTCAGAATCAATATGAAACCAACATGAATACACAAAGTACATTTCAAAAAAGTTTTTTTTTTTTTTTTAAATAGTTTTCTTTATCTTTACTGTGGTCCTTATTTTTGGCATTGTCTTTTTATAAAGAAGTCCTGCGATTGTGTGGCACATTTTAAAAAGAGACTAGGTTATCTTCTCCCAAACAGATTCATCCAACAGCTAAATTGTTTGTACTCTGCGCTAAGCTATTGCTCCTCACTTAAAAAACAAAACCTGCACTTGGGTGATGGCACTTACGTATTCAGACACCCTGAGTAACGTTGCTGATAGGTAATGGAACATCTACTAACCTGCCTACAGGACCTAATATTTAGGAGAAAGTTTAAGTGAAAACTCTTAGAAAATGTATATTTAAAAAGTGTACACTTATCCATTGTCTGTCTGCCTTGTTAGCAGGGATCGTATGGAGGCAATGGAGAAGCAGATAGCCAGTCTGACTGGACTGGTTCAGAGCGTCCTAACCCGAGCACCAGACAGCGACAGCACGTAAGACATCACTACATCCATAGAGCCATCTATGATCCATTTACATGGAACCAGATGCTCATTTACATTGACAAAACCAACCTATAAAAGTCATCTCACTCATACAGACCATCAGACATGACAGGCTTCTGATGTACCAATCACATTAAACACATAAAGGCCATTGTGCACGGTACACAGTAGCTGCGAGTTCCCACTTATACTTATTTTATCTGGAAAAATCACTTTTATGGAGAAATAAATGACATTTTAAGGTATTTTAGTCATTTTTTTAGTTAATTATCACATGCAACATGAAATACAGTATTTATGGTAATGACGTTTTTTGCTCTCTAACATTGAGTATTGTTATGCTATCACATTCCATACTACCTCTCGATTGTATGGAAAACACCTGTACATAAGACTGCGTACCGTGTGAAATGCACTTAACACTAAAATACCGGTTTACATAATGCATTCAACCATTTCACACGCATGGTGCCATTTTGCTTTCATGCTGTAATATCCTGCTTTCTCATGTTTGCTATGTAGCCACTGGCTTTTCTTATGTTTCAAAAGCTTGCAAATATGTCTTTACTTGCTGAATGTAAAGTGCTTGTATTGAAATTGTGTGTACTGGTGGTATTTTTGTCCTGCGATCGCCCTGAGTCTCTTTGTATCGGTGCTTTGATGTTGCTGGACATTTATTGTCATTCATATTCGATGTGTCAAGCCATTCACGCCAACTGTGGAATATTTTATGTCAGGAAATGAATATTATTTAGATTATTACCTCAAAAGAGAGTGTTGAGGTAAAAGTGTTTAGTAGTAGACATTTAGAAACAAATGCATTTGATTCAGTAAATAGGGTCTTCTATTAATATTAGGTAGAGTTAGTTTAATCAGATAATGAGTGCAAATCTGATCACTTGGTGTTTAGAAGGATTTTGTTTCAAATTTGTGCTCATAATTGACACTTGGTCTGAATAGGTCTTAAAGATAGTGTTAAGTGAGAGTTCATTGCTTATTCTTATACATCAAAGCCAGTTGTGGTGGACACAGTGCTTGAAGTGTTTTGGATTATAAAGGTAGCTAGTTCAATATGAATCTCAGTAGTATATTGGGTTGAATAGCTCAGTTCTAATACACTACCGTCCAAAAGTTTGGAATCTGTTTAATGTGTTTGAAATAAGTCTCTTATACTCATCAAGGCTGCGTTTATTTGATCAAAAATCAAATATTGTGTCATATTGTGAAATATTATTACAATTTCAAACAACTGTTTTGTCAGTTGTAATGTCAAAGCTGAATTTTCAGCATTATTACTCCAGTCTTCAGTGTCACATGATCCTTCAGAAATCATTCTAATATGATGATTTACTGCTCAAGAAACATTTCTTATTATTATGTTGAAAAAAGCTGTGCTGCTTTTTCAGGATTCTTTCATTAATAGAAACGTCAATATAACATTATTTGAAATTGAAATCTTTTGTAACATTCTAAATGTCTTTACTGACACTTGTGATCAATTTAATGCATCCTTGCTGAATAAAATTATTAAATTATTATTAAACTTTGGTAACCCTTTATTTTAAGGTGACGTAGTTACACGTTACTATAGTAATAACTGTAAATTATGCATAATTACAAGTAACTAAACCTTACGGCTGGGTAAAAAAGATCGATTTCTCGCTTTTAATCGATTCTCATTTTTACGAACTGATATCGATTCTTAAATCCCAAGAATCGATTAGTCTAGACTGTTTTCAGTTGATGAATGAACAGAACATGTAGCGCGCCTCCCATCCAATAAATCGAAATAATCTCTGTGCTTTGTTACTTTTGATATGAAAGTCTCAGATTTCAGATGACGTCCATCTTATTATGAGATTCAAAAAATAAATACTGTTTTGGCGCTGTTTAATGTGTCATAACAGATCGCTTTAGCGCCTCAAGTTAAAGAGAAGCGGCAGCACGATCCGCATGTGAACAACCTCTCCGCTTTAATACTAGTTACACCGCGAAATAAACATGACTAAACATCTGAAGGTATGTTAAAATATACAGTAGAACTTACCGAAATCTGTATCATGTCTGCTCAATCGATGTTTCAACCACGAAAAGACGTCAATAAAACAGCTTCTAAACAATGTCACGTAACGTCACATTTACCTGAGAAAAAACATATTCAGTGACCATAAACTTATTAGTCAGCTAGAAAAGTGAACTTTAGAGAGGAGCATTCTGGTAAATATAGCTATGCACCGTTACATATTCATTATAATGTTCTTCAATATTTAATCCATGTTTGAATAAATCAGTTATGACAGCCACGATTTAAATGTTTATATATATATAAAAAAACAATAAAAAAAAAAAAAAAACGAATTGGAGTAGAAATATGATAATGTAATTCTAAACGTTGTTTAAAAAAACATGATTGAGTGTAATTTAAGTGTTTGTATATAAATATGTTAATTTTAACCTTCAATATTATAGTAATGTAGTACCAACTGACTCCCATGTGTAGTTTACAGCATTAGTTCAAAAAAATATTTTTTCCTCTAGAAAATTTGCCATGCACTGTAACTGATTTACTACATCCAAAATAATCGATATCAAATCAAATCGTAATCGAATCGCAAGCATGTGAATAGAAATCGAATCGAATCGTGAAAATTGTGACAATACCCAGCCCTACTTACCCTAACCGTAACTCTATAGCAAGTACATGTAGTTAATTAATATTACGCAGTACTGAGTAAGTACAATGTAACTACATAACCTTAAATTAAAGTTTAACCCAAGCTTTTGAACTGTAGTGAACGTTTTAGCAGTGTTATAGGTTAAATAAAGTAGTGGAATTGTGAAGTGTGGAAATAGTGAATGACACAGTAGCAGTGCTTTGATAGAAGAGTAATACAAGATCATAGCATAACCCATTATTAGGCACAGAGAAGGCTAGTGTAGTATTGATGTAGTACAGTACACGCTAGAGTAGTGTAGCGTCAGTGTAGTGTCAGGTGCTGTAGTACAGTGGTAGTATCATGGCTGTATGATCCTCAGATGCGGCCTGCTGCGTCTCTGCATGATGGCGGGCTGCCCTCCGGACCAGGGGGCGGACTTTTCACGGCCCTTCCCTTTCTCTTCCAGCGAGAAGACCGAATCCACCAGCGACGGCTCCGCCACAGGAAGTGAGTCCAGCTTCTTCTCTATGGTTGCCCAGAGCAGTCTCTCTCAGGCAGGCTGTCAAGCTAATGTCTGATATGTCTAATATTATGTTCTAAGTAGATCAGGCTGGCCCAAGTTTGAAACACTGATATTCTCAAACAGAGTGCACTTGAATGAAGGACCCTACTTTGTTCTTCTTTGTCATAATAACCTTAATGTTTTCACGGATAGACTTTTTTTTGTTGGTGTTCTATTTTTTTTTCTCTTGTTCTCCTTCTCAAATCTGTTACGGGGGTCCTGAGAGAACATCTTCTGAATGGTCAGCCTTTCAAAGGCTGCCACCAGTTTTGATTTGCTAGATTTGTCTTTGAAGATTCTCCACGGTTTGAGAGGTGAGTCTAAATTGACTCAGTGAAGGGCCATCGAGAGAGTTTCCCATGAGTCCTAGTCTCCCCCTTTGAATCTGATCCACGACAGGTCCAATTCAGCACTCTTGTTTCTTTACTTCATTACACCTATTTAGTAAACTGGAACAAGCTGACAGCTTCTCCTGTATGTTACAGCTGGCCGGCTGAAGAAGAAAGGTAGCCTTGTCTCTGCTCTCTCATATTTAATGTGGATTGGCGTGTCTTTCCCGGTGTATGTAGTGTGCGTGTCTGTTTTTACGAAAATGTGATTCTTCTGCTTATTTAATGCCTGTTCCCACTGTAGCTTTTTACGGTATCTCTCCTGTACGGCCTGCCTGCACTAGATATTTCTCTCCCTCAGTCTGTTTTCACTCCTAAACTTGACACATTCACACACTGAAAATTAAGTGTTAGGATGATGTGTCGGTATTCACATTTCCTGAATCTTGGGGAATCAGTACATGTACCCGTTTGTTAAAAATGACTGACTGGAGAGTGCTGGTATCTCTGTATTCCTCACTAACAGCATGTTCCTCAGTGGGCCCTGGAGGTGACGACACGCTTTGTGTGTGCGGGTTAGTGTATCTATGTCTGAAATCACAGGGAAGGATGGGTGTAGAGCAAAAGCACTCAATCTGGTTTCTGGAGATCTTCCTTCCCGCAGAGTTTAGCCTCAATCCTAATCAAATGCACCCAATCCAGCTAGTCAAGGTCATGGGGTTCACTTGATTGAAATTACAGTCAGGTGTGTTAGGACAGGGATGAAAAATATTGCCGTGTTCAATCCTCCTGGGAAGTCCCTTCTTACAATTTCAGAAATAGTAATAATGAAATGATGAAGTGATTTTGGTCAGAGTCAATCACGCTGGGCAGTATCTTTCTCATTATTTTCACTTAAAGACTAAGACAGATAGCTTTTATTTAGAGATAATGAAGCACAATTAAGAGCAAAGGATGCACATTAGGTGTATAATTGTGTATTTATCTGTTTATTGTATCATTCCCTACGCTAATGGAAAATGATGGGAAATGTACTTTGGTCTCCTCGTAAACCAGCTAAATGTTTTTTGGCAAGCTTTATAATTGTTCTTCTTCAGTACACAGAATATGTAGAAACTATATTGAACCATTGATATTCAAAGCTTATTATGATAAATAAAAATCTGCTGTAATTATTTCATTGACCTGCCCTCAACTTTAAATGTCTGGGCTTATGCAAACTTCAAGTCAGTGTCCACAAAATATTAATCAGCACAACTGTTTTCAACATTGATAATAATAAGAAATGTTTCTTAAGCATCAAATCATATTAGAATGATTTCTGAAATGGAGTAATGATGCTGAAAATTCAATTTGACATCTCAAGTATAGATTGCTTAAAATAATAGAAAACAGTTATTTAAACTGCATTTTTGATCAAATCTTGCTGAGCATAAGATCATTTTTTCAAAAACAAAAATCTTACCACTTTTAACTGTTTGCTTTATGCATATTAAAGAGTTAGTTTACCCAAAAATGAAAATTCTGTCATTAATTACTCATCCTCATGTCGTTCCACACCTTCGTTCATCTTCAGAACACAAATGAAGATATTTTGAAATCCAGTGGCTCAGTGAGGCCTCCATTTACAGCAAGATGATTAACACTTTCAGATGCCCAGAAAGCTACTAAAAACATATTTAAAACAATTCATGTAACTACAGTAGTTCAACCTTAGTGTTATGAAGCAACGAGAATACTTTTTGTGTGCCAAAAAACAAAATAACGACTTTATTCAGTAATATCTAGTGATGGGCGATTTCAAAATACTGCTTCATGAAGCTTCGAAGCTTTACGAATCTTTTGTTTTGAATCGGTGGTTTTTGCAGTTGTTTCATCTTCCATATTATGTTTTTACCTTGAATATGTGACATCGTAAAAACTTTGCTGTAGGAGCTTCCCAGGTGCACTTGAAGGCATCATTAACGAAAATCTATTAAATATTATTTTTGGTTGCATTTATGTGCGCTCAACTTTTAAACGCATTCATTGCAACATGAACGCAGCATAAACTCTGTTGGAAGGTCAATCTCCAGGAGCGGGACTAAACAATTCTGGTTTAGAAGGTGTAGATGGGTAAGTTCAAACTAATTCATATTTGATTGAGTGTGTCTTTCAAACTCACAGTGTTGATTTTTTTTTTTTTTTTTTTGTCTTGTGGTTATTAGCACTGACTCCATCTGCCCCGCTGGCACTGATGCCTCCACCTTCATCTGGGAC
This sequence comes from Elopichthys bambusa, assembly GCA_037101425.1. Lineage (NCBI taxonomy): Eukaryota > Metazoa > Chordata > Actinopteri > Cypriniformes > Xenocyprididae > Elopichthys > Elopichthys bambusa. The sequence continues at coordinate 28,644,907 of CM074435.1, forward strand.
CTCTCAGGCCTCCACCGTCTCCAGGCTACAGATGCAGCTTCACCTGCATGACTTACAACAGAACGCCACCGATCTGCGCAAACAGCTCGCACAGCTCCGTAAAATGCAGGTAACACTTCACACGCAAACACTCAATCTCTTGCATCTCTACACCCAGCAGGTAATGCCGTGCACTAAACAAGCATGACCTGATAAAGCTGCATGCGATAAATCACATCTCTTCCATGTTAATCTGAGTTTTTGCTCTGCATAGCTTGATATTAAAACATTACATCAAACTTCAAAGGTCTTCTGATTGGCTGTCATTATACGGCTTATTGTGGCATTTAGCTTTCGGGGAGTCAAAACAAGTCAAGTCACATTTATTTATATAGTGTGTTTATACAGCTTCACAGTAATACACAAGAAAATAACAGTGTTAATGTTGCATAATTCATCCATTATGAAACAAATTCAATTCAGCTGTAAGCAGCTCTACAGAAGACAATAGTGTCATCTTTTAGCTCAGCTCAGTTCGATGTTGAGAACACAAACATTTCCTGATGCTCGAAACTTTGTAATTTCACTCTTACTTAGAAAGATATAACCTGTTCTACACTGTCTTTGAGTGTACAAACGCACTGTGGCACAGTTGGAAGGTCAGGCATTGTCATTATCACAAGACCTCAGTCTCAAAATTGGAATAATTGATAACAGACTGCTGAAATATTGAAAACTTAACGAATACCTGAGGTCGTAATGTGGCATGATGCGAATCCAATTGCCTGTTACACCTCAGGTGTGCATTAAAATTTCAACAGTTCAGAGTCAATTATTCCACGGAAATCACTTGTTCATGTGCTTATCTCTAGACATTGGTTTCCATCCCTAAAACGCTCTCCTAAGTTAACTGTAATGCGGTCAGCAAACCTGGAAATACTTGATAGCCATATTAATCAGCACCTTGGATTGTGTGGCAACCAGTGAGAATCAAGTACTAAACAATGCTGAGGTATCTAGATGTTTGCTGACACGGAGGATGATTTAAGGAGATGACACAGAAGGTGGTACAGAAGGCACAGACGGCAGGAACAGCAGCACTGATTTGTAATCTTCACGATATCTCACAGTCCAATTTATTTACACAGCAGCGAAAACAAAGAGGACGGCGCTGAATGGCCTCACCTGGTGTTTACGGCAGATTTGTTGCTTCACGTCCTGGAGCTCACTGTGTGTGGTGTGGAGGAAGAATTTCTTTGATTTAGGTCATGTTTTGAGTTCAGTATAGAAAGCTGGTGTGCATTGCACTCTTCAACCTTTAAAACCAAAGGACTAAATGATCAAATCAAACCTGTTCAAATGTTTTTGAGCATTTTTGATTTGTGTTGCTGATGTTTTTAATACAAATTTGTGAAAGATACAGTAGGGTCTGAAAGTCTGAGACCAGATTGAAAATACTGGATTCAGAATAACACAAAATGACTTGTATGCTGATTTATTAAACAGATTTGCATTGTTACAATGTCGTTAGTATATGCAAATGAACAATGTGTATTTTTTTTGTTACCTTCACCAAGATAATTTGTCATCAAAAAATAACAAAAGCCCTGTAGCTGTCAAAAAGTCCACCAGATGATGCAAAATTTGTCAGAGGGGTGGTAGCAAAACCAAAAAGTTTTTGACAGCTCCCTTTCTCTGTTTTCTGTAGTCATGTAGCTCTGATTTAACTTTTTTTTCCCCAACATTTCTACTGCATAGACTGCATTTTCTTAAAAGTCCATCTTACAAGCTGTGAATTACCCCTTTAAATTACTTTTTGCTTTACATACCAGTGTGTATATATAGGTTGCGTTCCAGGTACAGGGCAGAAACTGAGAGAAACAGAAAGATCTTTGATAAGTTACTTGCATGGGGAACAGGGAAGGCCTTTGCAAACATGAGAACATTCATATATCAGTTAGAACTGTATCTGTCAAAATGTCAGATTTTTCAGATATGGACCAACTATCCCAAGGCAGCAGTCGTCTCAGACGAGCAGGATGGATATAGAATCTGATGTCTGACTGGGGCAAAATATGTTAAATAAAATACATATGGATACTATTGTAAACTGTTGAAATTCCTTGTACGGGCAGCTGTCAGATTACCACGGTGACATGTTGAACAGGAGTAATGATAAAGGGAAATGTTTGTGTTAGTGAATGTGTGAAGGAGAGAAAGGGAGCATGTGCGGGGAGCTTTAGGGAGGGCTAAAAGCGAGCAGAGCAGAGACGGCACAGTCTGACAGATCCTATTGGATTGTGTGCCTGTTATACTTTTTCCTTGCTTTATTTACAGAGTTCCCACAGTCATGCAACACGTGAAATTGTGAGTGAATTTTTTAAGTATTATTTTAAGGCTTCAAAAAGTCGTGGACATTCTTACAAATGATTTTTCAAGTTATACTCAGCTATAAAATTGCATCAGATATTGCTCTTTGTAAGCGCCATACCAGTGAAGCTTCATGACTTTTCCAGTTACCCATGATTACTTGATACATTTTTAAAAAATCAGGGTTGCACTCACAAACAGCAAAGTTAGCTCATTAAATACTTTAAAGCCAAGCATAAATGAATAAAAAACATAAATATAAGAATATGTAATCTAAACTGACTCTTCTAGTCGCTCATGAGTTCATTTATATGCACCCCCTCTCTCTAATGAATATATTTAGATAATGCATATTTAATATACAGTATATACTTGAATTCAGCAAGAATACATTAAATTGATCAAAAACCACTGTGAAGTACATTCACATTTAGTCATTTAGCTGACGCTTTTCTCCAAAGCGACTTACAAATGAGAATAGTAGAAGCAGTCGAATCAACATGAGTACAATCCAAAACAGTACGTAAGTGCCGTGTCAAGTCAGTTTCACCAGTAAAGTGCTCGTAGCAAGGGGTTTTTTTTTGTTTGTTTGTTTTAAATATATACACAAATAGATGGAGAAAGAATAGAAAGTTGAAAAAGAAAGAGTAAAATATAAATAAAAAGTGCTATATTACTGGGTCAAGTGTTGACGAAAAAGATATGTCTTTAGCAGTTTTTTGAAAATGGCTAAAACATTATCAGTTGCCACAAAAAATAAGCAGCACAACTGTTTTCACCACTGATAATAATAAATGTTTCTTGAGTAATAAATCACAATTTCTGAAGGATCATGTGACACTGAATAGTAGCTGCTGAAAAATTCAGATTTGTCTTTATGGGAATAAATTACATTTTAAATAAAAATACATTCAAATAGAAAACAGTTATTTGAAATGGCAATACTGTTTCACAATATTACTTTTCAACTGTATTTTTATCAAATAAATGCAGCCTTGAAGAGACTTCTTTCAAAAACATTTAAAAATCTTAACGGCCACAAACGTATGTACTGTAGGGTATACACACACATATTATTTTAGAGCCATGACTGGAAAAATCTTGCCAAGTCATAGAAATGACTTGAACATTGATGTGTGGGAATGCTGTATTTATTACACTACTGTGTGTAAGTAAGTGTGAGTGTGTTTATGTGTAAGCAAGCATGTGTTCAACTAGTCATTAATTTCCCGGTTGTTGCTGTGTGTGATTCACTTCTATAGTGGGGCAGGCAATAACTCTTAATATCATACTCAATGATGAGATGGTATGGGCCAGCAGGGATACATAGATGGAGAGAGAGGGAGCCAGCCTCAAATCAAGTCAGCTTTTCAGTCAGCAGTGCTTTAATAAAAACTGACTGTGGAACGATAGCTACCAGTGTGATTCATGAGTGAATACCTGCATCTCAACTGTGAACTCTCTCAATAAAGAGAGTAGAAAAACTAGAAATGAAGGTTCTGCAGAGACTATCTGCAGAATTGTCTGTTTTTCTCTCGTCGTAAGCAAGGAAATTTGATCTTTCGCACAACGGCGTTCAAATGATTAATGCCACTAATTGGCTTATTCAATTAGTGACCTAAAAAGAGTGCAGAATCTTAAATATTCCTTATTGTTGTTACCTATTCATGTTTCTTTTTTCAAAAGCCTAAAATCATTTATTTCCGAGTTTATATGGAATTTTTAACCCAGAGATTTTTAATGTGGCCTTAGACTTTTGGACCCTACTGTATGTCTTAACGTTTTTGATTTTTGATTGCAATGTTTTTCAGTTCAAGGAGTACAGAAAAAAATGAAAGAAAAAAATTAGGCCTCGGTAATATCAAATACTTAAGGCCATGTAGCCGTTCAGAGTCTGCATTTGCAAAAGAAACACAAAAACTGCAAAAACTTTTTTTTTTCTCTCAAATTTTTCATGTGAAATATCTAAAAAGTCTTAAAACAAGATACATTTACAGAAGAAGCAACGCTGCATAAGACGTTAAGACTTCTTTTCATAAATTGTGTCTTTAATAATTTATTTTGTCTTACTGCACTGGCAGATTTTTCACTTGTTTTAAGTATAAAGAAATGTATAGTGTAAAGTGCAGCAAGTATTAAAGATACAATCCATGAAAAGCCTTAATATCCTATGCAGTGTTGCTTCTCTGGTAAATTGACATTAGATTAAGAGAATTTTATATATTTGTATGGGAAAGACTGATTAAACTCATTAAGATGTAATTTTTTGCAGTTCAGGAACATATGACACTCTATCCCAATTTTAGAGTGGATGTGAGTTAGAAGACAAAGGGGCAAATGGATAGAAAAGTAGAGGAGATGTTGTAACAGTCTGGGAGCATGTCACGTTGGGATGGCGAGATTGGTGTCAATTGCTTTGATGTCGAGAGCCAAGCCACTGGTGTCATGACAACAGCAGATTGCTGAGTTAGACAATTACCTGCCTGAATGCCAGCGCTCGAGACACAGCCCCTGCCCTCATCCCGTTACCTAGGAGACATGGATATGTTGAATAATGCATGAGACTCATAAATAATTCAGCTCGAGGAAGAACTACCACCAAACGACACTAAAATCGGATCGTACACACGCACACACACACGTACATTGCACAAAAACACAGTTTCACACAATTTTCTCATTATCGGCACTATGCAAGTGACAAAGTCCAGCCGGTTTTCCTCTCAGGGCAAACAAACACTGGCTGCAGAATGCTAACGCATCACAAAATTATGGTGATGTCTTGCATTCCAGCTCCCACAAGTCCTTTAACATACACTGATTTAAAATACTAGAAAATAAACTCAAGGACATGGATGCGCATTTACTCAGAGTCAGTAGAGTATTCAAGAAACCTTAAACGAATACAACACATCATTAACCCTATCAAAGACATGCTATGCGTAGAGACTTTTACTGGATGTACACATAAACACACGCTCTTGCAAGGTCAGGTCTATGATATCATACCTTCACATTCAATATGACAGCTGCATATGGTCAAAGACAGGTCAGTGTCATCTGATGGCTGTGTTGTGAAAGATTGTGACAGCTGACCTTCTGTAAAATGCTGAACTCCTAAGCAACATAGCTTCCCATAAAAGCTCTCACATCGAAACATCTGAAGACCGTAATGCTTAACAACCTTTCATAGCCTTATTCTTACCCTAGAAGGGACCTGATTAGTTGAAAAGAAAATTGCTCCCGGATCAACGTGGGAAGTTAATCCAGGAACATGTCCTACATATATAAATCACTTCAAAGCAGTGGTTCTCAAACTTTTTGACTTGAAAGCCTCCACTGTTCAACACAATAGGCTAAATATTTACAGTATTCTTGTTTGGAGAATGGATGGATGGATGGATGGATGGATAGTTATTCATTTAATGGTTCATTTTTAAAATGGTGGTTGATTATGATTTCACTTTTTTAACTTTAGTTCATGTGTAGTTGCTGTTTGAACATAAACAACATCTGCAAAGTTACGACGCTCAAAGTTCAAAGCAAAGGAAGATATTTTCTTTTACAGAAATCACTATTTTAGGACTACAACAAACGGCTGGTAGGGACTACAACAAGCTTCTTCCCGGGTTGGTGACATCACTAACCCTAAAATTTACATAAACCCTGCCCCAGAGAACACATAACAAACGGGTGAGGCCATGTTACTGCAATACAGTACGTAACACAAATGCAATAGCATGTCATAAAAGCAAGATAAGTTATAACTGTAATTAAACTAAACTATACCTGTCTTCATCTATCTTCATGCAGCATATATTCTCTGGCTCTGTAAGATCTTACAACAGTTCCCACACGAGCGATTTATAGATTATCATGACAAAATATGCTAATCAGTAACTTTACATAAATTAATCAACTAACCATTCAGAAACATCCTGTTGCAATCTAGATGTTGTCACTTCTTCCGGTTCTTCCGGTTTGAACAATGTAAGGCTGCACACTTTCTGACATTTTCAGTGAGTCTGCATGAGGTAATCGGCGCTGCTAACACTATGTGCTAACACGAGCTCTTGAAACTCCGCCCTCTTCTTAAGAGCAGCAGCTCATTCGCATTTAAAGGGACACACACACAAACGGAGCGTTTTTGCTCACCCATAAAAAGTGACACATTTAACATGCTATAAAAAATTATCTGTGGGGTATTTTGAGCTAAAACTTCACACAAACACTCTGGGGACATCAGAGACTTATTTTACATCTAGTAAAAGTGGCATTACATGACCTCTTTAAGCATTCGTCCCCTTGCAATCATAAGGTTCTGACATTTTTTGTTATTCACATATTCTTATTCCGTGACAACTTATTTACATTGTGATGGGGTTTTTTTTGTATACATTTTGGGACTTTCTTTTAAAAAACAAAAAGGTTTAAGGGTTTTTCCACAAAGATGTATGGAATGCAAAAACTTTGAAGCTTAATATCTCAAAAGCTCAAAATGCAGATAGAACCTTACAATTCCAAGGTGGTGCATTTTAATTTTGATTGGAGTTGGATTGTATTAATATATAATAATTTTTTTTATTTCATTTTTTTAATATTAAAGTCATCCTGCAGCCCCATTGGAAATTTGCTGAGGCCCCCTGGTTGAGAACCACTGCTTTAAACTGATAGTTTTACAAAAGATTTTATGACTTGTATTCTTCTGTGGATCACAAAAGCAGACATTTTTAAGAATGTTTCAACTGTTTTTGTACCTACAATGAAAGTGGGCTTCGATGTTGTTGTGCACCTAGTTGACTTTCGCTGTATAGACAAAAAAAAGTGTTTGTTTGCTTCTTGTCATTTTTGGATGAACTATCACTTTAAGCAAATGCAATGATGGGTCATTTTTAAAATGTCTATGTGTTTGTGTGTAGTTACAGAACCAGGACTCCATACGCAGTCTGCTGAAGAGGACAGAGACAGAGCTGAGTCTGCGTCTGTCCGATGCACTGAGGAAACAGGAAGACCCTCTCCAGAGACAGCGCCTCCTGGTGGAAGAGGAGAGACTCAAGTACCTGAACGAGGAAGAACTCATCATACAGCAACTGCAGTGCGTCTCACACACAATATGTGCTGATAATGTGCTGATAATGCAGTTCTGGGGTGCTAGCGTAGTGACACTGCTGCATAATGGGCAAAAAAAATTATTTCCCAGTTATTTTTATTGCACAGGTTCTCATCAGCTCATACCTGAACGTGAATAAATGCATAACAATGAGGTATAAACACAGTCTCGTTTAAAGACCTGCAGACCCACACCTCACCGTTAGTTTGTAAAAACAACGAATAGCATCTCATTGATTTATTTTGTTCCAATTAAAAGCAGCGGGGTGACTAAATCCGCCTCTTCAACTCACTGCCAGATCATTCGTGTTGCTTTTAATTGATAGCGGTTATTAAGTATAGCTAACAGCCAGTTGATGTGATTCAATTATTAACGGGACGCTGTTTGTAACAAACCGTTTTGTGGGGGGTGGATTTATTTTACGTGGTTAAATTGGATTTTGAGTGTAAACACTCTGACTGTGTCACAGTCGTTTAGTGCTAATACACCCTGCTTCACTGACACTTATTCAAATGCGTGCCGACGCTGCAGCGGGCTTGGGATTTTCACACTCATCTCATTCTACATTTTTTAACTTTTAAATGTCATAACCATCAAAAAGTGCAAGATTCCCTTCTGTGTAATAAAACTGAGATGCTTTATAATAACTTCAGTAACAAGTCATTAGTGACATTTTACAAACCATGTGGGTTTGTGATTTTTCTGAAATGATCAATATGTAATAAAACTAATGAGAGGATGTTTGTGTTGACAGTGATCTGGAGAAGTCAGTGGAGGAAATCCAGAAGGAGATGTCTGTCAATCACCGACATGTGACCGTGCAGGAGCTGGAGGAGAAAAACACGCTGCTGAGGAAACTGGGAGAGACTCTTACAGAGCTGAAGAGTGAGACAGACTCAGACTCATTTCTGTCCTTCACATCCAGACACTTAAACCTCAGCTTTGTTTAGTTACAGAAGAGAGTCAGCGATGCTCGCTCACTGCTTTTCTCTTTGTCTTTCTCATTCAGATCAGTTCCCAGGGCTCCAGAGTAAAATGCGGGTGGTGTTACGAGTGGAAGTGGAAGCTGTGAAATTCCTGAAAGAGGAGCCACACAGACTGGACGCCCTACTTAAACGCTGCAAATCTATCACAGACACTCTCACCACACTGAGGAGGTAGACAAACACTTAACTGACTGCAGTGATTTAATCATTCCTAGTCTAACCACACGGTCTGACTGTATCTCAATTTGCTCTTCATCATTTTGAGTGCTTTTATATGGTTTTTATATGGTCAGGCAGGTGAATGAGGGAGTATGGAAATCCCAGGATGAGTATTCCAACCCCTCTCCTAAACTCGGAGGAGGGGACGAGTACAGGAAGAACACAGACTTTGAAATTCCAACCAGCCCACCACTAAGCCTCAATGAGACCAGCCTGGCTAACTGGAGCCCACACTCTGGTCAAGGCCACGCCCACAGCCACACCCACTCAAACCCATCTCATGCACAGCGTGAGAAAGATTCTCATGGGGTGGTGGGCTCATTGAAGGGACGGGGATTGGAGGAGCTGGGAGGGCGAGGCGGGTCTGATAAGGCCTCGTCTGTGGAAGTGAGACTGGTGAGAAATAAGATTTAAAATGAGAGCAATTGTTTGTCTGTTGAATAATTGAGTTTTAAATGTATGTAATATCCAGTTTTGGGGGTAGCACATTACAAGTAACGCAAGTTACGTAATCAGATTACTTTTTTCAAGTAACTAGTAAAGTAACACGTTACTTTTAAATTCACAACAAAATTTACTTTTTCAAACGCAAGTAACGCAAGTTGCTTCGTTTTCCAATTTATTCACTGCACTTACTTCCGATTTCTTTCAATATGGGGACCGGAGAACTGTCAGAGGCGTTGTGTGCGCTGTGTAAATGGTTACACGTCACTGTGCTGTGATGGTTATTCTAGACTAGTTCAAGAGTAAACGTGAGCATACATTTACTCATTTACTACTTTCTCCTGTGTCCTATTCTTCTGTATTCCAGAATGGCAGCACAGTTGTTTTGAGCTGCGCCCTCTACCGTATCGGCGTGAATATGCATTTCCTTCAGCCTGAGGCTTATTCATTTCACTTTTGGTGTGAAAGGGCCTTTACATTTGCCAAAAATAATAGTTTTTGTTGTTATAAAAACAAACAAGCAAGCAAGCCCAGCACAGATGAGAAAAAGTAATGCAAAAGTAACGTAACGCATTACTTTCCATAAAAAGTAACTAAGTTATGCAATTAATTATTTTTTTAGGGAGTAACGCAATATTGTAATGCATTACTTCTAAAAGTAACTAAAAGTAACTTTCCCCAACACTGGTAATATCAATACCTTTTTAATTCAGTAATGTTGTTTTAAAGGGGACCTATTATACCCCATTTTACAAGATGTAAAATAAGTCTCTGTTGTCCCCAGAGTGTGTATGTGAAGTTTTAGCTCAAAATACCCCACAGATAATTTTTTATAGCATGTTAAAATTGCCACTTTTTGGGGTTGAGCAAAAACGTGCCATTTCAGTGTGTGCCTTTTAAATGCAAATGAGCTGCTGCGCTCAGCCTAAGAGGGCGGAGCTTCAAGAGCTCGTGCTCTGGTGTCAGGATTCAGTCAGGACGCACTATAATGTCAGAAACTGCGAATATATGCTGCATGGAGATAGAACAGGTATAGTTTAGTTCAATTACGGTTATAACTTATATTGTCTTCTTGTTTTTATCCACTATATTAGTACAAGCCCGTTGTACCGGACCCCGTTCGACTTTACCAATGAGTTTTATGACGTTTATTGTACTTCACACAAAAGATGAAGCATCTGTTTTCACTCTAGAAAATCACTGTAAGAGTTTAATAAAACACAGTGCAAGTGTGCATTAAAATATTATCCATAAACTCTCTCTCCCTTGCATTATCATCAACATACATACGAATTACACAGAAACACTCGTTACAACTAACAGTAAACAAATATATACATTATGCCTTTTCGGGTGGTGCTTAATAAACTGGTAAACTTTATATCCGTAAATCAACTCTGATGAACTGTAATAAAGTGCTCTCACCTTCATTACTGCCGTATCCAGTATCACTCTGGAGACTGTAAGCTGGATCATGAACAGTTTACTGATCTATCCTTGAATAACAACTTTTTAGCTCAACCTCTGTTTTGTATTGTCCCTTTGTATTGACATTTGTTCACAAAGTAGTCCGGTGTGAAATGATTCGTGCAGATATAAACGAATCTCGGTAGAGTTGACGGAGCATTTTCTTCGAAAACAAAATGAATCCACCTCTTCAGCAGCTCAGATTTAGGGAGTAAATGAAGAGAGCTATGTGGATTAATCCATCCAGCTACAGAACACCTAAAACGCTTAGGAGATGTTCTCGTCAGTGCAGCAGTGGCAGACTTACAACTGGCTGTGAACTCAGGGAAGTTCTATGTTAAAACGGCAGTGTCTGTCAACATTCGTGGGCGGGGCCTGTGGCTAATGTGACATTACATTGCCAGGAACCTGCAAACGGCTTGTTCTGAGACACTGCTTATGATTTATGGGGATTAAAAAAAAAAAGGTTGGATTTTTATCATTATAGGGTGGTTGTGTATACACACTGCCAACACACATTTATAGTCAAACACCATGCATAAGTGAATTTTGCATAATAGGTCCCCTTTAATATGTAAAGTCCATGTCTGCTTTGATTGAAAGTATATGTTTAACATCTAGGGCATTTATACCGATTCCAATGTCAAATTCAAACCAATGTCAAACCTTGCACAATTTGTGCTGCTGAAAAGAATGATGATTTAATTTACGATTTAAAATAATCATTGTGCAGAAGTGACAGAACTGCTTAGTAATGGGTTTCATAAAGATACACTACAATTTAAAAGTTTTTTGTTTTGAAAGAAATTAATACTTTTATTGAGCAAGAATGCATCAAATTGTTCAAAAGTGTCAAAAGATTTCTGTTTCAAAAAACTTTCTATTGACCAAAGAATCCTGAAATATATATCATGGTTTCCATAACAATATTAATCAGCACAACTGTTTTTAACATTGATAATATTAAGAAATGTTCTTTGAGCACCAAATCATCATATCAGAATGATTTCTGAAGGATCACGTGACACTGAAGACTGGAGTAATGATGCTGAAAATTCAGCTTTGCATCACTAATAAATTACATTTTATATTATATTTGAATAGAATCAGTTATTTTAAATTGTAATAATATTTCACACTCATACTGTATTTTTGACAAAATAAATGGAACCTTGGTATGAGCATCTAGACTCTTTTTAAAAACATTAAAACATCTTACCATCCCCAAACTTTTGAACAGTAGTGTATATAGTTTGCTTTAAAAAATCTTGTTGTGAATGTTTTTAGAGCTGAAAATTCGCACTTGGTGTGAATAGACTTTAACAATGGAGCTTGTTTACTAGCTATTTTGAAACACTAATGATCTTATAAAATTTAATCTGTACGTCTCCTCAGGCAGCAGAGCGGGATTGGGAAGAGAAGAGGGCGAGTCTAACACAGTACAGTGCTCAGGACATTAATCGCCTTTTGGAGGAGACTCAGGCTGAGCTCATGAAGGCCATTCCTGACTTGGACTTTGCCGCCAAGCAGATCAAACCTGCTCAAAACCAGAATCAAAACCAAAACCAGAGCCAGAGTCCATCTAGCACCAATGCCACACCTGAACACAGGCCTAATAAACCTCAGCATAAACTCTCCAGTAAAGATGGCGGGTCCAGACGAGGTTCGGATGAACTGACGGTGGCAAGGTATCGTACGGAGAAGCCCTCAAAATCCCCACCTCCTCCACCTCCCCGTCGAAGTTTCCCTTCCTCCCCTGGGCTTACTACACGCAGCGGAGAGATGATCATTCCTGGAAAGACTATGAAGGTGACTAGCGATATAGAGGAATACATATGAAATGTTGCACATGCAAAGAGGATGTTGCTTGTGTGTATTTATGCATGCAAACTTGTTCAACATGCTGTTTCTGAAAGAGAAACACACAGACTGTGAGAGGAACCAGGGGAACACACTACATCACTTTTATTTGAGTGCAGGGTCTCAAAAATGTCAGACATCTCATAAAAGCCACCTGTGTTTGTGGGTGTAGTCATGGTTGATATTTTCTTTATCACCCTAGCTGTTCCTATGGTGATAAATCACATGATGGTCACAGGTGAATTTAAGAGATTGAGAAAGATTTTGTTGGTTATGTGTGTTAATTTCCCTTGTGTTTACTTTTAATTAACATTTAATCATTACATTACAATGGGACATATTCTACACATTTGCAGCCTTTTTGTTATTATTTCATGGAAGTCAATCATGATGTTTGTCGAAACAGCCTCAATTTAGTTTTACAAATTCATTTATCCATAATTTCCATTATCCATAATTTCAAAATATTTATTTATTTATTTATTAATATAAAATTCATTCATTCACTCATTTCATAATATACATCAATTAATACATTTCAATTTTAATTAATTAGTTATTTAATTCAGCGTTTTTCTTGTTGTCAAACTTATCCATATGAAATAACAACATTCAGACGTTTTAGTGCGACTTACAGTACTTACAGTCCAAAAATATCAAATTATTATTGGGGTCACTATTTATGTGTATATAAAGAGTATGTCTCCGTAGTACATCAAACTTATTTCAAAAGGGAACATTTTGTTTTACATTTTAATGTGCATATTGTATTTTCAGATTTCTCCTTTCTGTCTTTGCGTATGTCAACAGAAGTCAGAATCAGAGGAGTCAGAGTCCCAAAAGCCACACGTTAAGCTGCGAAGGAGTATATCTGAAGCCCCCCGACCAGCCTCCACCCCTCCAACTATCGCTGGTGGAGAGCGAGAGGAGGGTGACGATGAGAAGTTAGCAGCTGAGCTTGAGGTGAGCACATGTATTACCTGAGGAATCACATCAGGCCGTCTGTGCCCTAACGGCTGAAGTGTTAATGTTGGTGATTAATGTCCATATGTCACAAGCACCAGATGTGTCTGCTGTACACCCACAGAGCAATGCTATTACGTTCACACACACACTCATACACACATAGGTGGGTTCTACCAGTTGGCTGGTTTGCTCATTCATTAAGCACACATTAGCAGGCAGGAGATCTGAATTTCTGTCTGTGCTCTTTGGCTCATGACCTATTAAGCTCAAATGAGTGGTTTGACAATGTCTTGTGCTGTGCTGTTAGTTAAGCACTAGTGAGTGTATTGTGGGATACCGCTTGTGTCTAATTTAACTGTGCATAGAATCAACAACCATAACACTTAAAATATGCCATCTCACTTACCCATATACTTTATATCTACTGTAGATGCATTAGCGAGTTCAGAGCAGGGTTATGCACCACTCCGGTTGGATTGGGAATCCCTTCTACATGCCAATTGTATTTCAGAAATTTCAGCATCATTACTCCAGTCTTCAGTGTCACATGATCCTTCAAATATAAATTTAATGTGCTGATTTGCTGCTCAAGAAACATTTCTTATTAATGGTTGTGCTGCTTAATGTTAAAGTTCTGAGCTTAGTTATTAATTTCAAAAGAACATCAGGTAACACTTTACTTCAGGCCTTAATGTATAATGCATTATAATGGTGTTTAATGCATCCTTGCTTAATGTCTTTATAAAAAATAAAAAAAAACTTGCAGAGCCCTAACTTTTGATTGGCAAAAATATTTATATAAACTGTATGGAAGATTATTTAAAATTACTTACAAAAAAAAAAATATATATATATATATATATATATATATATATATATATATATATATATATATATACAGTGGGTACGGAAAGTATTCAGACCCCCTTACATTTTTCACTCTTTGTTATATTGCAGCCATTTGATAAAATCATTTAAGTTCATTTTTTTTCCCTCATTAATGTACACACAGCACCCCATATTGACAGAAAAACACAGAATTGTTGACATTTTTGCAGATTTATTAAAAAAGAAAAACTGAAATATCACATGGTCCTAAGTATTCAGACCCTTTGCTCAGTATTTAGTAGAAGCACCCTTTTGATCTAATACAGCCATGAGTCTTTTTGGGAAAGATGCAACAAGTTTTTCACACCTGGATTTAGGGATCCTCTGTCATTCCTCCTTGCAGATCCTCTCCAGTTCTGTCAGGTTGGATGGTAAACGTTGGTGGACAGCCATTTTTAGGTCTCTCCAGAGATACTCGATTGGGTTTAAGTCAGGGCTCTGGCTGGGCCATTCAAGAACTGTCACGGAGTTGTTGTGAAGCCACTCCTTCGTTATTTTAGCTGTGTGCTTAGGGTCATTGTCTTGTTGGAAGGTAAACCTTCGGCCCAGTCTGAGGTCCTGAGCACTCTGGAGAAGGTTTTCGTCCAGGATATCCCTGTAATTGGCCGCATTCATCTTTCCCTCGATTGCAACCAGTCGTCCTGTCCCTGCAGCTGAAAAACACCCCCACAGCATGATGCTGCCACCACCAAGCTTCACTGTTGGGACTGTATTGGACAGGTGATGAACAGTGCCTGGTTTTCTCCACACATACCGCTTAGAAATAAGGCCAACAAGTTCTATCTTGGTCTAATCAGACCAGAGAATCTTATTTCTCAGCATCTTGGAGTCCTTCAGGTGTTTTTTAGCAAACTCCATGCGGGCTTTCATGTGTCTCGCACTGAGGAGAGGCTTCCGTCGGGCCACTCTGCCATAAAGCCCCGACTGGTGGAGGGCTGCAGTGATGGTTGACTTTCTACAACTTTCTCCCATCTCCCGACTGCATCTCTGGAGCTCAGCCACAGTGATCTTTGGGTTCTTCTTTACCTCTCTCACCAAGGCTCTTCTCCCCCGATAGCTCAGTTTGGCCGGACAGCCAGCTCTAGGAAGGGTTCTGGTCGTCCCAAACGTCTTCCATTTAAGGATTATGGAGGCCACTGTGCTCTTAGGAACCTTAAGTGCAGCAGAAATGTTTTTGTAACCTTGGCCAGATCTGTGCCTTGCCACAATTCTGTCTCTGAGCTCTTCAGGCAGTTCCTTTGACCTCATGATTCTCATTTGCTCTGACATGCACTGTGAGCTGTAAGGTCTTATATAGACAGGTGTGTGGCTTTCCTAATCAAGTCCAATCAGTATAATCAAACACAGCTGGACTCAAATGAAGGTATAGAACCATCTCAAGGATGATCAGAAGAAATGGACAGTACCTGAGTTAAATATATGAGTGTCACAGCAAAGGGTCTGAATACTTAGGACCATGTGACATTTCAGTTTTTCTTTTTTTAATAAATCTGCAAAAATGTCAACAATTCTGTGTTTTTCTGTCAATATGGGGTGCTGTGTGTACATTAATGAGGAACAAAAATGAACTTAAATGATTTTAGAAAATGGCTGCAATATAACAAAGAGTGAAAAATTTAAGGGGGTCTGAATACTTTCCGTACCCACTGTATATATATATATATATATATACAGTTGTGCTTAAAATTATTCATACCCTTGGTAAATATGACCAAAGAAGGCTGTGAAAATAAATCTGCATCATTAATCTACAAAAATCCAACCTTTCATTGGAGAATAATAATCAACAATCCAACCACGGCCCATTATAAGATTTCTAGCAGAAGCAGTCAGGTTTTGATTTTTTTTATCTGTTGGTATTTGATAGAATCCATGATACCATGTATCTGAACAAGATATCCAGGATCTCTGGCAGAAAAATAGGCCCACAACATTAAAGATCCAGCAGTATATTTCATTATACAAATGGGGTACTTTTTACCCCTTTGTGCACCAAAACAGTCTTGAGTGTTTGCTGCTAAAAAGCTAATTTTTTTGTTTCATCTGACCATAGAACCCATCCAGTTTGAAGTTCCAGCAGTGTCAGTTACTTTTCAAATGTTCTATGGTCAGATGAAAAAAACATGGTATCATGGATTCTATCAAATACCAACAGATAAAAAATCAAAACCTGACTGCTTCTGCTAGAAATCTTAAAATGGGCCGTGGTTGGATCTTCCATCAGGACAATGATCCAAAACAAACATCAAAATCAAAACAAAAATGTGTCACTGAGCACAAAATGAAGCTTCTGCCATGGCCGTCCCAGTCCCCTGACCTGAACCCTAAAGAAAAGAAGTGGGGTGAACTGAAGAGAAGAAGCACCAACATGGAGCTGGGAATCTGAAGGATCTGGAGAGATTCTGCATGAAAGAATAGTCTCTGATCTCTTGTCAGGTGTTCTCCAAACTCATCAGGCATTATAGGTGAAGACTCAGAGCTGTTCTCTTGGGAAAAGGAGGTTGCAAAAAGTATTGAATAAAAGGGTATGATTAATTGTGAGCAATGTGTATTAGAGAAAAACATGAGATTTTCACCACATTTAAAATTATTATTCTCCAATGAAAGGTTGGATTTTTGTAGATTTTTTAAATAAAAGATCAAAAGTATTAACGATGCAGATTTATTTTCACAGCCTTCTTTGGTCATATTTACCAAGGGTATGAATAATTTTGAGCACAACTGTGTGTGTGTATATATATATATATATATATATATATATATATATATAGTACTGTTTTGAACTTAGTTTAGAGAAATTACAAACATCAGACATAATTTGTCAAAAAAATTAATGATGCAATTATTCATCAGAAAACTTTTGAAGGACTGTGCTAAATTTCTTTGAACAGCAATTCCAACTATCATTCCAATTTAGCATCCTATGTACTACTACTGCCAATTCAAATTCCAACTTTTGCCCAATACTGCTTCAGGACTTGCAGCAAATCTTTTTATGTATTTTTTTAATTGATGCACAATTAAATTCTAAACTTTTTCCCCAGCCGTCTCCATTTACATATTATAATTTTGTCAGGAGGTCACTACAGTGCATTTCTCCTGACTGCCTCCGCTTGAGCTGTGTTGGTGTTGATTTTAGGCTTCCTTGACCTGCTTCAGGGCAGAAATACACACAAAAACTGCAAGGCTCGTTAACACCAACAAGCAGACAGATTTTGTTGTCTTGGTTGAGTGGATGACAGGGTAAGTGAGCAGATGTCTCTTGTGCTCCATCCCCATTGCATGTCTCTGTTGGAAACCCTGTGGAGACCTGTGGAGATCTGGGCACTGCTGCAGTGACACCATGCCGACCTCCCTCTCAAACCTAATGAGGCTCACAAGCTGCACCTCGAAACAAACCCATAACTCAATAACACAATACTCACCCACACTCTACATTACGCATTCATGAATAAATAGCTGAGCTACAAGGTACAGCATGTAATTTCTGATGGTGGGACATGTTCCACCTAGTTAAAATGATTGAATTATGGGATTTACAACCCTGTATGTAAATGTATATGTCCTTAATGATTGAGTTTCAGAGTCTATAGAGATTTTAATTAGGAATCATGAAATGAGTTATCAGAAACTGATATTGTGCATCCCATATTTTTCATTCATTCTCTTCAATCTCCCTGAATGCTCAGCTCTTTGAGCGATATCTGACTCCCCCCCTGCCCTCTCCCAGGAAACATCCTCCTCCCTCTAGTTTACAGCTGTTGCCCCATCTGCCCTCGGCCGGACAGGTAACAGCCACTACTGCAAGCTATTGTGGACTGCTGTTGTACACTCATACACACATATGCACCTATAGTTTACCCCAAATAATCAATGTGTCCCTCTGAAATGTTAGTCATGCTCCAATATAGAGAGATGTACAGATGTTCTTTTGTTGTTTGATTAACATTAAATGATAGACAGCAGCAGGTTTATTAGGCTGCTGTCACTTTAAGACCGAATGCACAGATCTAATATAAGTATGCAAAGATGCTCTTAGGCAAACACACACACACACACAAAACAAAGATATTCCCACACCACAGTGAGCACAATCCCCACCTACAAAGTGTGCGTGTGCCCTTGCCAGTGCATGTCTGTTTTGTGTGTTGAAATGCCCAATTTCCTCCACTGAAGCTAAAGGTAGTTTAATATTGCATTGTGGTAGCACTCACCCAGATTTCTGAATTTTGTTGTTTTTAAATTTGTATATGAGCACAGAGGCAAAGCTCTGTGATCTTTAAAGGGATAGTTCAACTAAAAATTAATGTTCTGCCATCATTAACTCACTCTCATGGCATTCCAAACCCATATGACTCTCTTCTGAGGAACAAAGGAGAAATTTTGTTTTACTATGCTCTTTTCAATGCAATTATAATGAATGTGGACTGAAAGTTTCAAAAAGTATGCAAAAGCATCAAAGATGTCACAAAAGTAGTCCATAAGTCTAGACTTCTGGGGGCCCTAAGCAAAACTTTTAAGGAGCCCCTGTCAGTGTGTTCATAAAACCCCCCAAAATGTCCCACAACCCCTTAATCTGTTCTTTCAGAGTAGTTTCACTGTCAACAAATAACAGTGAGTTGAAACAGTAACAGAATAAAAAAGAGGACAAATACAAGATATAAATATAAAAAAGATATAAATGAAATAAACAATTTAGCCTATTAAAATAATAACCTACTATACAGAAATTGAATAATCAAATGTAAAAGTAAAACATTGCATAGTCTTCACCATATTAATTAAATATACATTGATTCTTATTAAAATGACTAAAGTTATTCAGTGAAGAGCAGTGAATGATTATCTCATTTTCTTTTGTTGTTTGATTAACATTAAATGATAGACAGCAGCAGGTTCATTAAGCTGCTGTCACTTTAAGACCGAATGCACAGATCTAATATACTGACAAGCACCTTCCCAAGTGTTTATGCTCACTAAAGACTTAACTGAATGTGTTTAGGTGAAAACTCCCCAAGATGGACATTTTCTGAGGCACTCTCAAAGTAGCCTACATGTCCATGTTTCGCTCCATCTCGGAGCATGCATACAGAAAGCTGCCTTCGCAGCTCAATATACCTATAAATCTTCTCTCTTTTTTTTCTTTTTTTTTCTTTCTTTTTTTTTAGTCACACAGTCCTAGGCATTAATCTCTCATCTTTGATAGCAAAGGGGCCCCCTAGTATCCGGGGGCCTTTCGCAACAAGTGTACTTTGTGTATAGGGAGGACTGGCACTGATAAGACTCAAGCATTATACTTCATGTCTTCTAAATCCATAATACTTTTAATACTAAAAGTAATAATACTTTTATGTGGTGATGCAAACTGACAAACTGAGTAGTTAAATGCACACTGACATTTAAGTTCATGAAATAAATATAGCGCATTTGTGATTGAGTTAGATATTTCAATAAATCATTTAATTCGATTCACAAAACGAGCCTGAATGATTTGTTTAATGGAGCTCAATGGAAGGGAAGATTATCAGTAAATAACAGTGTAAATTTGAGCCATTTTCTCACAAAACAAGACCTTAGCTTTTAAAATGGACTACTTTTGTTTTTTTTTGTTTTGTTTTTTTTTTAAAGCTTGAAGACATGGTAATTGCCTGAAAAAGTCTTCAGAATTTCACGTTATGTCTTCCACTGATTTTGACTGTTATGAGCGCAAGTAAATGATGACACCTTTTTCATTTCAACATTTCCTAAATGTGTTTGCATATTTAAGTTTTTTTTTTTTTTTTAATTTTGTATGTGTGCTATACTATATACAGCTGACTCCATTTAAGTCTGGTTTACATGAACACTTTTATTAATCACATTTTGTGGTTAATTATACAAACAACTCCTGCTATATTTCAGAAGCAGCATGTGATGACCTCCAGTCCAGTTCCCCAGATAGTCTTGACTGAATGTAACTCTCTCCCCACATCTCCTTCTGAGGACTCGGCACAGACCAGACCGTCTGACAGTGCTCAGACAATTAAAGACAATGACACTGGAAACGACATCAGAGTAAGCTACTTCAGCCACATTGTGAGGACTCCCCGTCTGTCGCTCTGGAAACAAGACTTGACAACCAGCCAAAAAGTCCCTCGAATACAAGACTTGGATGCGGCCCAGAGGGAACTCCAGAGTCCCGTCCAGGATGTGACCCAGCCATGTCCGCCTTTAACAAGGGAGAGAGTAATTAAACAGCCCCTGAGGAGGGAGCCAAGGGTTCAGGAGTCTCTCGAGGTGGCGACAGAGACGAAAGACAAGCAAACGAGTAAGTCGGACACTACATTGTCTGTCTTGCAGCAAAATGGGCCCATAGAGACATCTCAAGTCGGTTTGATCCGCACTCAAGGCGTTGGAGGGGAAAAGGAAGACATCTGCCACAGCACATACCGTCGACTGGACAGTCTGGAGGAAACCATCCGAGAGCTGGAGCTCAGCCTCATGGAGTTCAGCACTGATCCCCACACGGGGAACATCTTCCCCACATCTTCCCAGACACAGAGTTCCTCCACCCAGAGATCCGGCAGCACACGACATACAGATCAGAACCCCGGAGACAGAGGAGAAACAAACAGACCTATTGTCCCACCCAAACCATCCTGCATCAGTACATCCACAGCCAAGGTTCAACCTAGCCTTCAGTATCTCCTTCATCCCTGGTCTTTCTTTCTATCTTCTCGGCTATCTTTCTTCCTCTCTGGTGGAAGGGTTTTGGTCTCTTCTGCTGGGTTGCTCAACTAGATCAGTTTGTGCTGTTTTTGCAAATGCTTTGATAAATTGTTTGCCTCCAGCCTATGTAGAAAAACTTGTTGTATCTTTTGCACAATAAATTCTCTTGTTTCCTCCTCTTCTTCATTAGCCTACTCTTTTTTTTTCTCCTCTTAAAATGAGTTTGCAATTTGATTACTTCCCCCTTGTCTTATTTCCTCTGGAACATTTGACATTTTTATGTGGTTTTCTTGTAAAGTAAAAAGATAAAGTCCAGAGAAGCTCTTCAAAACTACTCAAGTGATATTGTTGTGTAATTTATGCGGTATTGTCTCTTTGGAAAGTAGGTGTCAGGGTAAACAGCCTTTGAGTGAGCACGCTATGAAGCAGCAATCCACCAGACGTCATGTGTATTACTCAGCTCCGCTGAGAACATTGCTGATCTCAGTGAGTGACAGAAGGGAAGGATTTGGACGATGTCACTTGTGTTTTCCACTCCGTTGCTTTCAGCCCACACATTTGTACACAAGCCAGCATTGCATCATCCCTCCTAACTATGGCGTTCAAGCCCCTCGCTCTAGGTCGTACACACTGCTTTCGTAGGACAGATGGAGCCTGGCATCCGTCGGTCCACATGATTGCAGGCATTAGATCCTCTTACAAAGCCCCTCGTTCAGTGATGCGCTCATTTGCATAAAACACCAAGTTAATGGACCTCCTTGAAGCTTTAAAAGGACTGTTGGCTGGTTGTGACTCTGATCTAGTGTTTGATCTTGTTTAGGTAGTATATGAAGAGAGAGGAAGGCCTAGAGAAAGTGAGAATTGTGCAGAGAGCTTTTGTCAACTATATGCATAGCAATATGATTTATCATTTCTATATTTAATGCAAGAAATTATAGGTAATATTATGAATGTGTGCGTAAGAGAGACAGAGAGGACTGCGCCGAGATGCTTGTCTGTGGTCTATTAAACACATCACCCTCCTGCCTGTCTTGCACAGTTTTCCTCCAGCACTTCCTCTGACTGCCAGTGATTGCAAATACACTGTTGGAAATTGGATGGAAATTATTACCAAATATAGTGCACAGAACATCTGTTCTTCTCTCTTGTCCATCTCAGACGGGTGGTGGTAAGGCGCTGTCTCGTCTGAAGCATCTGCAGCAGAGCGGATCAGAAAAGATCAAAACAAGCAAACAGAGAGAGGAATTCCTTAAGAACCAGGGTCAACAACAGGTATGATCTATCTATTTATCTATCTATCTATCTATTATTCTTTCTGTCATTCTGTCTACTGTTCTATCGTTATATATCATTCTATTGTTCATTCTATCATTCTGTCAATCTGTCTAATATTCTATGATTCTATCTGTCTGTCTGTCTGTCTGTCCAACATATTGTTCTCTCTAACATTCTATCATTCTTCGGTCTAACGTTCTTTCATTCTATCTACAGTATTTAGGCCTAGTCTGGTCTCAGCCTAGATGTGGTCCATCTGTGTTTTGGTCTTGGTTTTTGTTCATTTTTATAGAAGTTGAACTTGGTTTGAGTCTTGTTTTTAGTCTTAGTCTAGCCTGAGTGTTGATATGCAGCCTTAGTCTATCTGTAGCCTTATTCTCAATTTTAGTTTGTTCATCTCAGTCTTGAATGGTTTTAGCCTCCTTAGACTTACTTCTGTGTTGGTTTGTATTATTTAAAATGGCATGCTGAAAGCTACACAAAATGTCTGTCTGAGGGCAAGCTCACTGCCGAGAGCTTTTAGAAGAGGTGTGTGTGTACATGTGTGCATATGTCTGTGTTTCAGTCACAAGTAAAATGAGGCTGGGAGAGAACTTTCTAGCAGTGACGGGAGTGGCGCTTTGAAAAAGCTGAATTGGTGCGTCAATCACAGAACATTTGGGACTCTAAAATGCACTTAAAACCCCCTAACAGAACAAAGAAACCAGAGACATGTGGGTCTCAGGAGAAGGGCGAGAAAGGAAGCATGAAGCCAGAGACTTGGGAAATGTAAGCTCTACAACATAAGCCAAGTAAATGAGACAGGTGGAGAAAACAGGAGAGGTTTGAAAGATGGATTAGAGGGAGAAAAAGACGCACACACACATACAGACAGCTGAGAGCCTGTGTGCTGTAGGTAAGGAGAAGATAGATAGGCTGGTGCGCTGTAAATCTCCTTACTCTGTTTAATAAATCTGGCCCCTGTTCAACAGGCCATGAATATTAGAAAAGAATCTAATCTTTTATGGGGAAGGAAGAGAGAAGCAGATATTGGCAAGAGAACGAGTGAGATCAGAGGGTTCACTGCAGCTATAATTACAGGAGAACATATTTGCTGTTATAGGCACTCCTGCTAAGCTGGATATGATCAGGGTTTAGACTTGTCAGTGTAACAGCTAATTATTCCCTTTGAAGTGGACTGCGTATATTTCCTTCTTGTCTTAACCTTCCTAGCAGCAAATGGATACAAACATTTATGTACACACATCTTTTCACCCAGACTCATCATTTCATTTAATTCTTTTTTTCTGCTTGCTGTGCCTTTCGCTATATCTCTCGGCCTCGTCCACAGTTGATTTAGTTTTCTACTCTAGCCTTCTCTGAAAAGACTTTATTTTTCAAATGATTGCTGTCCCTGGCTGCTCACATAGATGAAAAGTGAATCAACACATCATTGCGCCACAAATACTTCAAATAGTCTTCATTCACTTGCTGTTTCTGAAAATTAAATGTACACTGCTTTTCAAAAAGTAATATAGTAATATTGTTATGTAATATAAAAACAGTAATATTATGAAATATTATTACAATTTAACATCCTTGTTTTCTCTCTTTTCTTTCTTTTTTAAATTTTTTTTTTTAAATATTTCTTCATTGTCATATGATCCATTCTTCATCTTATTATTGTCAATATTGAAAACAGTTTTTTGCTTAATATTTTTGTAGAAAATTAATTTTTTCAAATTTAGTAAAAAAAATCACATTTTCTTTATTTTTTTTAATCTTCATCTATAATTGTTTATTCAAATTGTAGCTATTTTAAACTACAACCATAGTTGTGTTCTCCAGGGACTTTTTGAGAAGGCTGGGTGAAAAGGAAAAGAGTGAGAGAAGTGAAAGAGAGGGAGAAGGTTAAAGGGGAAGAGAGATATAGGCGAGAAATAGATGGAGAGTCTTTTTCTGCTCTATCAGGGTGGAATAATTGGCACTTCACTTCATGTGGAAAGACCCAGGCTCTCTGGGCTCTCTCTTCATCCCCATCACTCTCCTCTTCAGTCCTTTTATCCATGCTGTCTATCCATCTTCCTCACAACTGATTAGAGTTTGAGCAGATCTCAGTCGAACACTCTCAGCATCCTGTCACACAGGAACCGAAAGTGTTTGTGACTGATGGAAACAGAGATGTGTATACTTTCATGTTCAATAAACCCACCAAGATTTTGTGAATGGTCAGTTTCTTCTTGCATAGTGCATTGTGAGTGCTTTAAATGTATGTGGATTCACCCTTATGTGATGAAATCCACACGTAGAATTGTGTTCCAGGCTAGCATCATGCATGAATGATCCTAACCTGAATAACGTTGTCCTGTGTTTGTCTTCCTCCTTCCTCCCATCCTTCCCTTCTTCTTGCATTGTCCTCTTTGTCACCGCTACCTGCCTGCGTGTCACCTGCCATCCTTCGTCGGCCCTCATGGCAACCATTCACATCCAACCCCTCGACCCAGTGAGCAGAAGTGAGCGACCCAAACCAACCTGACCTGACCAAGGCTTGTCCACCTCCTCCTCCGTCGTCTTCACCACCACTTCTTCATCAGCATCTCCTGACTGAAGCCTACAATCCTTTACCCAGTTCCTCCTAGTCGATCCTATATAGGTTTAAATGGCCTAAAACATCATGCAGTCAATATTCTCCAGAGCCTCATTCATTCCTTAGAGAAAGTGTCTTGTGGGAGAGATTAATGACGCATTACAGCTAAACCAAACCTTAAACACCTCGCAAAATGTCTTTATTCTTAGTTTTTATGCTCTGTTTCTTCTCTACCCACTCTTGTCCTTTATCCCCTCACTTTGCCTTCACCATCCGACCCTCAGGCTCTGAGTCTGAACATCAGCAGAGCCAGAGCAACAGAGTCGCTCCTCGCAAGCGCCAGAGCTGCTAGCTTCTCCGGCCACCTGCCCTCCAGATTGCGGAAGTACCCCCAGGAGGTAGCGCTGTCCTCCTTGACGGCCTCCTCCAACCAGGCCAAAGCACTTCTGGCTAGCCTTTCTGCGTCCAGCCTCTCAGCCGAGTCCCTCCTCCTCTCGTCCACCTTCAGACACCACCGGTTACTGAGAGAGCAGAACTTCAACTCCTCAAGCCTTCCTCTGCCCATCTCCAATGGTCGCTCCCCTCCCTCTCCAACCTCACCCACGTCCTCTTCCTCGCCCTCATCACCCTCTGCTCTCACCTCTCTGAGTCTGTCCTCGCTGGCCCTGAAACCCTCCACCATCCACAACCTGGAGTTTGACAAGGAGCGGAACAAGACTGAACCCAAGACGGTGACTCCGGATGACAGGGAATAAGGAAGGACGTTTCTGGAATTGTTTCATATATAGGATGCAGACAGCACAAGTAGATGAAATGAAATGCAACTCACCTAAAGAAAAGTTTTTTTGGGGCTTAGTTTCTGTAGCTTTTGTTTCCGACTCTATCCCTACCAAGTCGCCTTGCGGATAACAGAGATGTCGTGCACTGAGGCAGATAACTTACTTACCGTTTTGCATCGCGGGTTCACTTTTCTTCAGTTTGTGAGTAAATCCAAACTGTAAACTCTACCTACCATGCATTTCTGCCAGTTCCCCAAGTAGAGAACCAACAGATGGGCTTGGACACTCACCACCAGCCTGTTTCCAGCTCCACCGCACAGCCAGCATCACACCACCCACGGGAGGCCTGGGGAAGGACTCTTTACCCAAACCCTCATTCATTTGCCAAATCTCACATGTTGGAGATCTAGCTGAGTTCGGTAGATGTCCATCAAGTGTAAAATCAAGACTGTAAGACTATGTAAAACCAAGTAGAGTTGCAATAATCGAAAGTGAGTACTGTAGTAGTCGGTGTTTGTTGAGACGTTTTATTGCTCATATCTATATCAACAAAAGGAATGTTAAAAAAATACAGCAAAAACTTAATGTGAAGGCAATGTCACTCGTTCTAATGTAGATTTTGGCTATCAGTCGTACTGCTAAAAGAAAATAACTGAAATTGGTGCTATGATTAACATTTTGCTGATTATACACTTCCTTAAAGGGATAGCTCACCCAATAATGAACATTCTGTCATGATTTACTCATTCTTAAATTGTTCCAAACTTACTTTCTGAATTTGTGCGTGTGTCTGTACAGTGGAAATCAATAGGTGTTGATTTGGACCCCACTGACTTTCAATGTGTGGTCAAAAACATTCTTCAAAATATCATCTTTTGTGTTCCACAGAAGAAAGTCACACAGGTTTGGAATTACATGGGGTGAGTAAATGACAGAATTTTCATTTTTGTCTAAAATATCCTTTTAATGCACATGCACTGCCTAAAAGTCAAATTTTATTTTCATTTACGCTCAAATAGGTCTTCAAACAGCAATTTTACATGTTTGCTTTAACAAGTTGTCATGGCAGAAGAGGAAGTCCTACTTTCTAATCACCTGAGTATATTGTGAAATGGTTTGGGGGCTGTTTTTTCAAGTTCCTATTAGTCACAGTTTCTATGTAAAGATATATTTAGGAAACTTCCCTAGTTGTCGTTAAAAGAAGCACAACAGGTTTTAGAGGCTAGAGAAAGTACAATGATCTGACAATCATCAAATGTTCGGCACAAGCTGTCTTAACCTTTTGGCCTCCCAGATTGTGAAATTTAATAAAATGAATAAACAGATGGTTAGGTTCACCATATAGGGGTTGCACAAGCAAGAAGACTGAGGGCAATTCCATGGCATGTTTGCCAGTGGACGTAATCCATCGAGTGGAAGACATCTGTGCGGTAGAGCATTCCAACTCGTCCTTTTTCCTAATGAGCTGATCAAACCTTTCCTTGCTTGTCTATCAAAACCACAGACACTAAGATTCACTTTCATTGTAAGAAGGTAATTGTGTGACAGTCTATAATTACCTTGGGTGGGGATATAAATATGTCACATACATATCTGGTTATGTTGCATACTGAGTGGTTTTGTTTTTTGGTCATTGAGGCTCTGGTTCATCATCTTTTCTCATTCCAGTTCTTATGACAGACACACACACAATGTTACAGCTTTTTTCCCCTTCTCACAAGGGTATATTCATATGTTGTGAATTTGTCAATGCCACAACCTGCAGGTTTCCTCATGAGCTCCCGAGAATTTAAATGTGAAAAGGTGAGTAAGAGCGGAATAGAATAAGTTGAATGGAGAAAAAGGGGAGATTTTTCCAGCTTTCTGACTAAACGAATGTGTGAAATTGATTGCTCGTGGTGCAGGGTTTAAAATAATGGCTTAAGCACTAGGTCGACAACGAGAGTAAATGGCCAGAGAGAGAGATTAGTGGTGTTACTCCGTGTCTCGCAGCCAAATAGGCCTGTAATTCATGTCCGAAATTCACAATGAATCACTTGGGAGGCACTGTGAGAGGCAAAAAGGCCAAGCGTAGGCTGTTACATGCATGGAAACGTCTTCATTTAAGGCTATGGTGACTGGTGTTTGAATTTAACTTTTGTGAATGAAGCTTTATTTGAATTCATGTCTGTATCTGCTAGTTACACAAAAGTTGAGCAACCAGGTGGCTCACTGGCTTGCTAACTCCTTAAAATTACATTTGTACAAAAAGATTGAAACTTTTTTTTCTGTCTGGAGTCCTGTCTGGAAAGCTCCCAGTAAGTGTCATATTCACAACTCTGCTGCTAAAGGCCTATTTAAGGACCCAGACTAAACTACTAGTACAAAATAGCAAAATTTAGCAGTTCATGCTGCACTGAGCACACTCAAACGATCAAACCGTTACCCTTGTGGCTACAATTTCTCAGAAAGAAGAAGTGGGTTTCATGCTTGAGTGGAAAGGCTAAGAATCTACAGCACTTCCTGTCAGGAAGTACAATTCATCCTCTTAGTAAAGCCATAGGTAGAAATATGTGAGCTAAGAAAAGACTTTCTTGACCCCCTCAGAGACTGCGATGAACATGTAGGAAGGTGGTGAAATCTCCCTTTTTAAAAGTAGGATCTTTCTCTCTCAAAACAAGGCAAGACATCAGCTCACATGATATGTACATCTTTTATTTTTCACTCAACACGGTTGGAAAAAATGTATGATGCAAGATTTGCGTTTGTATATTTTTTGTTTGTTGATTTTATATTAACTGAGATTTATTTGTACATATTTTTGTTTTTGTAATCCTGAGGAAATATATAGCACACTAGAAAATTATTTATTCATAAGAGAAGTGTTTTGTATATTGAGTTGAAAATATTACCCTGTACAGTCCAGTTCATGTATAATGTATATCTGCATTTTAACCACAGGTTGATAAGTTTTGTTAATTATAATTTTATGAGTTGTTTCAAGTGTTGGGTGAATCTGAAAAAGAAAAATGAAAAAAAAGAAAAAAAAAAAAAAAGGGGGAAAAAAGCCTCTATCCAGCCAGCCAGTCAAAAGAATTGAAGTAATGTGATCTGGGTGAAATCTAGTTTATTGCTGATACTTATGAAGCTCTAATAATCTGTAATGTGACCTGAGAATGACATTTGCTAAGTGTTCATTTGTTGCTTTGGGTGAAATTAACAACTTGTAAATGAAATGGCATGGCCCTCGTCTGCACTCTAGTGGAAGGGAGTAATTCTGCAACTTTATTGCTTATAAGTATAGTTCCAGAGTGAGACTCTACTGAAAAACAAATGTTTAAATTAAGTCAATGTACAAATGCCTTGGTCAACGAAACTTAAGTGCTTTTGCTAAAATCTGCACATTTTGACAGGTTAGAGTTTTCCCCCCTGAAAGACAGCAGGAAATAGCTGGATGCTTCTGCTAGTTACAGTATATCTGGTTTACTAGGCCAAAAATAAAACAGAGTAATTTGGAGAAAGCACGTTATTTGTTAAATGGTCTATGAAGGAAAGTCTTTATGTTGAATATTTTACCAGAGCTCTTTAGTCCCTTAAGTGAGATTTTTCTACATGGATGTTACAAAATTCTGACATCAAACAATAATAATAAAACAGTAGTAACAAAACAGTAAAAAAAAAAAAGAAAAAAAAAAAAGAAAGATAATAAGACTATAACATGTAAATAAAATCTTAATTATTAGAGTCCTACAAAATTATGTCCAGAAAAAAAGTTTTATTTAAAACATGGAGTTATAAGGTATATATTAAAAGTTTAAAAATACTAAAAACAATAATTATAGCAATGCATGTACATTCTAAAAGCAATCGCACGGTGCAGATGATTTTAAAAAAACAAAGTTATCTACATGTTTTTTTTTTTTTTTTTTGGTTTTTTTTTAAAGAGTCAACAGATAATAGTGAGGTCAAGTGCACTGATATGAGGTTCACAGCTGTAGAGTCGAAATAGGAAAAAAAATGACTTTTTGTATGTCTGATTTCTTTGTGGCTCAGGCATGTCCAGTCTTACTGTAACCTGTGGTGATGTGGTAACCAGACTTGATTGGCAAGCTCTGAGTGTGTTTTACTGAATGACTGAGCAGATTAAACTCAACTCTGACCATCAACGCTCCAGTAATGGTGTGAGCCCTTTACCCATGCTGTGACCCTCCCATCTCTAGACTAGAGTAATGTACCAACTGAATCGCTCTATATACAAATTAGATATATAAACACCTAGATACAGAAGAAAAAGAAATTAATTTGTCAGTGTGAATGCCATGATAACTTTGTGAGAAATGTGACTTTATTTTATTTTTATTTTTTTTCTGTGAGAAAACATTGAGAGCTGAGACCTTTTGTACATACTTGCTGTGGTTGTGTGTCTAATAAAGTACAGCTCTCTTCTATGACATTTCCACTGAGTCTTTTTTTCTTTTCTTTCAGAGTACAATATATATAAATCATAAACTACTGTACAACTTTTTTTAACCTTTACCTTTATTTAAGAATTGTAAAATGTGTATTTCCTAGATAGGCTGTATAAAAGTACTGTTTTCATCTTTGAGCACAATTTCATAAGCAATTTGAACATTTAATCTCAAGAAACTGTTTACATTCACACACAAAAAAAATGCGATAGTACAAAATTGTTTATGCATTATGTACAACCACATTACGATGGCTTTTAACAGATTCTCAATTTCAGAACATGTGATGTGTTTGTTAGTGTGACTCTTTGTGTGCATTATCTGTGAATGTGTTTTTCCAGAGTCATTTACTCAGTGTACAGACTGAAAGAGTTTTACAATATATACCAATAAGACCAGGTTTCTATTTACAGAAGTGTCCAGTGAGAAGGAGAGAAGTGTCTTATGGTAACCCTCAGTTGTCTTGTCGTGGAGCTGCTCTCCGACCATCACCTCTTCTGTAGGGTGAATTTCTTAAATCTAATAACACACAGACACATGAAAAAAATAATAATAATAGGGGTCTTACCATTCAGGGTATTATATATTAAATCGTATGTGACCAAGAATATAGAATAGTTGAATTAGGTGGCAAATCACCCTTGCCAGTTTAAACCATATAAAGTATATCTTAAGGAAAGTGTTTATGGTATAATTGGTAAGTGTGTAACACATTTTTACCTGTGATAATGCCCTCAATGGCCCCATCTGTGACTTGGGGCTTTACCTGTCTCTTCTTTAGCTCTGCAATCAGGTCCATCTGAGGCATTTTGGGCATCATGGGACCCTGATCAGAGTAGGAGAAAGTTTTTCAGGGGAATAACTTCAGTTGTGCAGTTCCAGTCATTGCTTTATTTAAACAAAATAAAACGGTGTGTGTTTGTGTATATGTATATATATATAAGACCCATCATGTCATTGACCCACAATATATATATATATATTTTGTGGGTCAATGACATGATGGGTCTTTTTTTTTTTTTTTTTTTATCCAAAGGCCTTAATAATAATAAAAAAAACAAAGATATGACATCCGAAATATGTAAGGTAGTACAACTCGATCTCTTTTATTGAATCAAAATTAAAATTATGTGTAGAAGTTGTTGCTTTGTTATGAGAAAGAATGTCTGGAAAAAAGAATTTCACTGATGTCATTCAGAGTAACCAATATAAAGGGACCATTTTGGATCAAGTCATGTGGTCAATATCATGTGACCGGATGTGACATCATTCAGACACCTGCAAAGGACCACATGGTCATGAAGCAAAGTAAATAACTCTCTCTTAACTATTTGAAAAATTCATGTTTACACTTGCTCATATGCATGTCCCGAAACATCAGGTCGTTCGTTCAACGGCTTTAAAACATGGAAAATGTTGTAATGTTTTAAAAACTTTATTTGTCCTTTTGTTAGCAAGCTAGCAGAATGTTAGCATTGTTTGAAAATATAGTCATTTGGTATAACCAAAAGTGCCATTTGGTAAAACCAACATTTTGGTGAAACTGAATGACTTTTTTTGGTGACATTTTTGTAATCTTGTAAATCTTGTAAAAATTTACAAGAATCCATCTTGTAAAAAATGACAACAGCAGTGTTAATTGATTTTTAAATATATATATATATATATATATATATATATTGTAAATAAACCTTTTGAGGGGTGCCATCTTTCTTCTTTGGGGAATGGGCTGCCTGTTCTTCTACTGCAATCTCCTGTTTTTTCTTCTGTTCATTGTCTTGTTCTGCTTGCTGTTGTGCGACAATAATACACTGTCATGGTGTATAATATGTTTTGACATGAACATGTTCGATAGCTGGACTGTATCTCTCACCTTATAAGCTCTGATGAACCTGACAAAGAGTGGGAAGAACATGGAAGGCTGCGTCGTCTTTGGGTTCTCTCCATAGTACTCCACTACAGACATGTATGCCTCCTTGTTGGCAGAAGAGAAAAGGTCAGCAAGAATTAGTTTGTCAAATAGTTTGTGTTTATGTGCATGTCTGCATACATGCTCCTGTGGTCTCACCTGTGCTGTCTTGCCATCTTTAACAAGTGAGTCTAATATGTCACTGTTGGCTTTAACAAACTCTTTCAGCGCTGGGATGTCATCCTGCACCAGGAACTCTTTCTTGGTTCCTTCCATTCCTCTCTCCAGAGATCTCACTTCCTGTAGTACACTGTCCAAAGACACTGAGAGAGCAAAAGAGAAAGAAAAAAGACACTACATTAATAATTGATAAGCAATGATTGTACTATGTTTCCCATATTTACAGTATGTAAAGTATACAATGTATGTGTTGTAACTGTATAGTATGTGATGTAACTGTTGTATCATTAGTACTGTATATGTCTCACCCAGTGCAGCCTTGTCTACAAAGTGGAGTTCAGTGTGGAAGGAGGCGAGTTCAGGGTATTTCTCCTGCACCATATTCGCAATGAAGTGTAACATAGTCTGTGTGCGGTCTGTGGACTTTGTGTCCAACAGCTGAAAGACATGAGAGTGTGAGGACACTGTGAGTTTTACTGTGGCCACTAAGGACAGCTACAGAGATAATTAAGTTATGGCAAAGGTTGAAGGTTGAAGGTAGAAATAGAGGTAAAGGTAAAAGCAGAAGCAGATGCAGTTGTTTTTATTCTGGGTAAATATCCACTATCAGTAAGGAATTATATAGATCGATACATTTTTACATTAACTATAGTGTGTATAATACACTATAGATGCTTAATACACACAGCTTAAAAATTAATACAACTTTTAAATGACATTAAAATGAAAACTAATTCAAAATATTACATGTGTATTCTATTACATCTAACATATATTACAAAAAGTTATAATTAAAAAGATTGATTTTTTTTTTTTTATGTTGCAGAGGTAAAGGAAGGATAATCTGACAGAAGTAAGGGAATTTATGAGAAATTTATATTCATAACCCCTCAGCAACAGAAGATTAGCATGCAAAGTTTTCATACCCTTGAAAAGTTTCAATCTCAGTTTTCTTTAGAATCCATTAGCCTCTTTGTTTCTGCTTCAAAGGCCTCTACATCAAAGGTCTTTCCCCCGGTTTCACAGACAAGGCTTAAGTTAGTCCTAGACTAAAATGCACGTTTGAGCTGTTTTAACTGAAAGCAACTTTCACTGACATTTCTTAACATATGTCAATGCCATTGTTTTGTCTCAAGATGCACACCAGTAATGGTTTTTCTTCTAGGGTACCTTTATAAAAGCTACTTAAATGCCCTAAGGCCTAATCCTGGCTTAGCTTAAGCCCTGTCTGTGAAACCGGGCCTTTATGTGCAAGTTCAGCCATCTCTCATAACTGATCCAAAGAGAGCTTCCCAAAACTCTCACCTAGGCTTTTAAAGGGACAGCCAAAAAGGAATATTCCGTGATCATTTACTTGTCCTCAGGTTGTTACAAATCTGTATGAATTTCTTTCTTATGCTAAACACAAAAGAAGGTATTTTAAAGAATATGGGTAGCTAAACAGTTGATGGACCCATTGACTTCCATAGTATTTTCATACAGGTTTTGTAACAACTTGAGGGCGAGTATATGATCACAGAATATTCATTTTGGGTGAACTATCCCTTTAACATTCTGCATACATAATACTGAAGCCCTGCATAACCTAAACATGACTCTTGAAGTTACAATTCACAAGCTCACTCACCAGGTCAAGACTCTGCAGGCGAAACCCATATGCTGCTCCTCTTTTACTGCTGTTCATGTAGTTCCCAAAGGCCAGGATGATCTGAAGCAGGACATTGACAAGTGAGCCGCATTGAAGGAGCATGCCATTAAAAAATCTGAGCACAAATGAGGTCATCTCACCTCTAACATCTTTTTCAGCTTTGATGAAGACTTGAGGGATACCGAAGCTGCAATGATGGCATCCAATTGCTACAGAACAGGTGGGAAAAAAGGTGATTTTTGAATAAAACATATGCATTATGTCAGGTACAACAGCCAAACTGTGATGCGAACTAACCAGCTGCAGACGTTTCACGCTCTCCGAGAAGTTGCCCATGAAGGTGAGGGTGTTGATTCGCTGAGCAAGGCGTGGGATTTTACCAAAGTGGCTGATGAAACGGTCCTCCTCGCTCAGGTCCTCTAATGACCGCCCTTCCTTCTCATAGTTCTGGAGTAACTTCATCTCATACTCCGATGGGATGAAACGTTCCAGAAGCTCCAAGAAGTCTAGATTCATAGATTGTTGATCATATCTGAGAGAAAGACAGAGAGAAGGGAGTTTCCATTGCTGGTCCAGTTTGCTGTTTACAGGCAAAACCTGAGCTGATACATACCTCTCAATGGCTGTGCAGATGTCGTTGGGGCTCATGCCTCCCTTGCGGAGGGTGATGGCAAGGTTCTTGGCTTTGTTAGCCTCCAGCAGGGACACCTTACTGGGGGCCTTCTCGGCTACCTTAACCTTGATCTTAGAAATATCTGGTGGAGGACCTTGAGCCTTGGTCTTAAACTGCTCCGCAAACAGATCCATATTTATCTCCTTAGAAAGAGAACATGTAATAGATTCATTGATAGGTGATCCAAACTTGTATGACATTCTTTCTTCTGGGCAACATAAAAAAAGATATTTAGAAATATTTTATCAAAGAATGAAAGTCAATAGGGTCCAGTGTATCTCATTGACTTTCATTGCATGGATAAAAACAGCTGTAAGGTTCTTCAAAATGATTATTTTTGTCCCCCTGAAGAAAGTCATACAGGAACAACATTAGGGTGAATAAATGATGACAGAATGTTCATTTTTAGATGCAGGATTTCTTTGCTGTTACCCCTAACAGTTGCTCATCATTTAGTTCGCTAAACACTGTTCCCGTCACTTGATTGGGCTTCAGAGCCTGCCAGTTCAACAAAGGCATCCTGAACTTTGTTTGAATTGGTTTGCGTGCCTTGGGTCCTGTGCAAAACAATTGAAAAGATGGAAATATGGTCACCCAGTTCAAGCTACCTGTCTGTATGCTTATTTCTTTAATTGTAAAATATGTTGTCCCTTCACCTGTCTCATCCCCAGGGGCAGGAGGAGCTCCTGGAGGGGGTGGCGGCCCACAGCCAGGTGGGGGTGGGGGTGGTGGTGGACCTCCACCAGAAGGAGGAGGAGGTGGAGGAGGGGGAGGCGGAATGCCTCCACTTCCAGGAGGAGGTGGCGGTGGTGGAGGAGGAGGAGGAGGAGGCGCTGCAGCACCAGGTAGTGGAGGAGGTGGAGGCGGTGCTGCAGCTGGAGGGGGCAGGGCTTGAGAAGCAGGACCTGTTTAATGTTCACAGTGACTGTGTCAGATGTTATGTTATCATCAAGGTAGCCAACTTAAGGTAAACAGTTTCAGTTCACTAGATGCTAACCACAAGGAGAACTTTTCAAGAAGTGCTCCTACCTGTTTGAGTGACAATTTTCTCTACAGTGACTGGAATGACTTCAATGTCCAGGCTTCCAGAGGCTGTGCGCTCCAGTCGGACTAAACCTTTCTCCTGCAGTTCCCTCAGCTTCACTTCCAGATTGGACTCCTTTTCACTCATCTCTTTCTCTACCTGTGAGGGCTGTGACATACGCTCCTGCTCTCGTTCTCTCTCCCTCTGAATCTCTCGTTCTCGTTCTCTCTGCTGCAAAGTGCTCACCTGGGTACAGGACTCTCGCAAGCTCTCCTGTTACACACACAGGTAAAGGTTTAGAGTGAGACAGTGACTGTTTCCCAATTTTGATATTTCTAAGTACATTACATGTATGAAACTACGATACATAGAGTATATGTTTGGTCTTATTTCTAGTTAAAATACTAAGCATATTTTATATCTAAATATCTAAAACAAAACACAAAAGATATAACGTTTTCAGAGAATATGTCTTGAATTTATTTCGAATTTGAATTCAATTTTTATTAGATTTATGTTAAAACCTCTATCAGTGGGATTAAGAACAAATAAAGTTAATATAGATACAATCTCTGAAACAAGTCTTACTGTATTACTTTATCTTTATTTTATCTTTTTTTTTCTTTTCTTTCTTTTGTATTTATATAAGGATAATTTTTCTGAGAAAACATGACACAAATACTTATTAAGAAAACTATTTTTGCAGTGTCATTTTAAATATGACGTGAGCCAGCCTTCCCGTATTGGGTCATACTACGACTTCATAAAATTGTGTCTTGATGCCGCACTGGAGAAATACATGGACAAATTGTGAGCAATATTATACCAAAAAAACATGCGTAGATGCATACTATAAAAATCCGTAAACGCACCTGTATAAAAAAGGATTTGGGACGCATTACTTTCTAATTTATAGTATACTATAATATATAGTATGGATCAGTATGCAATTTGCAATCCAGCCAGTGCAAGAGAGAGAGAGAAAAAAATGCAGTTTTGTACCTTCAGCAGTGCTGATTCTTTAGTGGCCTGCATTAGTTGTTTCTCCAGTTCTGCCATTTTTTCCAGCGCTCCATTCTCATATTCCTGCAATCTGGCATTCAGCTACAACACAAGAATACACACCTACAATATAAGGCATGTGTGTCATGTGGTAGATGATTATGTGCACATGTGTTTGTGTGGACAGTGTATATTTAACCTGTGCATTGGCCTCCTGCAGTTCTGTTACATGCTCCGCTATGTCCCCTTTATTCTCGGCATCCTCCAGCAGAGCTCCAACATCAAATACATTATCCAAGTACGCCTGAATCTGCACCTGCAGCTTCTCACTTTCCATTTCCTTTAGGGACTGCTGACACCCACGCATGCATACAAACAAACAAACAACCAAACAGTTGTGAGTTACATTAGAAGAATCATGCGCAGCTTCATGAATACACAAAACATATACAATCCTGTGTTAAGTATGTGTAAGTTGTATGTCATGCTTTTATGTGCTGAACACTAGACTGACCTCTAAGTACTGGTCAAGACCCAGCTGGGTGAACTCATATTGAAGATGTACACGGAAGTTCATGTTCTCCACTGAGTGGACCACAATGTTTATGAACTGCATGCAAGCCACCTGTGAAGAAAAAGACATAGTTCAAAATCAATGGTCATCTTTTTCTTAACAGAAAATGAATGTGATTCACGCCCATGCTCACCATGAAGTCTATGTTGCTGTCGTCATTCATGAAGTACTCCATGAGCTTCTCAAAACGGTTCTTCTCTCCACTCACCTGTGAGAAGGTGGGACACACATAGAGGTAAGTGTTGAGCAAGACACCCACAATATTCTAAGCTACAAAATGTAACAAACACTACTGTGCAAAAGTTTTGGGGTCAGTAAGATTTAAAAAAAAAAAAATGTTCTTTTGAACTTTCTATTCATTCTGAAATTATAATGGTTTACAACATTAGTGTTCACTGTATTTCTGATCAAATAAACGCAGCCTTTGTGAATACAAGAGATTTCTTCAAAAAACAAACTAATTACAGTGTTCTGAAAGAATACATTTGTCAAAATACTTGAACAACTGCAAAATCTTACAAAAAGTTTTTTGAGGACATCCCACTAGGAAAAAAAAAGTTGTATGTAAATGTGTGAAAGGCTAGTCATCTTACTTCTTTAAAGTTGTCAAAGGCTGAGATGATGATGTCATGTCCTCCTCTAACCAGACACACTGCCGCCAACAGCTCTAGCACCAGAGCTTTAGTCCTGTGGACAGTGTATTGAAGTGTATTACTCACACAACAAACACACACAAATCACATACCCTACAAAAACACTCTTACCTGGGATTTTTGTTGTTGAGACTAAGTGTAATTTCATTGACGCATCTGGGGTGGGTCATGACTAAATTAAACCCAGACTGTTAAAAAAAAAAAAAACCCAGATGAGTCACATGACGTTCTTCTAAAATTATCTTCAGAGTAGCTGTCTTGTGTTTGTATGTGCTCCTCACTCCTACATACCTGATAATTCATGATCGCACGAAGACACATAATACAGAGGTGAACATCATCTCTTTGACTGGCCAGTCGGGCATTTCGCATAGTTTTTCTGCTATGGGTCAAGGAAGATATTCTGATGTGGAAAAGCACAGAATGAACAAAAGATGAGCACTTAACATGAACAAATAGACGTATCTGCTTGAGAAGAACATCTAAACGTCATTGTTTCTTGATTTTAGTCCGTATAGCCAGAAGTGATCCCTGTATTTTGGGGTGTGTTGTAGCACGACTAACCGGACAGTGAGTGCACGTGCTGCTCTGGTCATCCCATGTGTCGGAGAATGACTGACATTTTTGGCTAGATCCTCCACTGATCTCTCTGACAACCTCCTGTTGTCTAAAACGGAGCTGCCATTTTCCACAGATTCCACCTCAAACCTGAGAGACACATCAAGCACCAGATTTTTTTAGTCACTGACATTGACATGATTAATGTGGCGAGTGAATTCTAGATGCATCTTTTCAGAATCTAAGATTTAGTCATAAAATCATCTTGGACAATTACTGCAAGCTCATTAGATGATGTTTATGGGAAATGTTAGTAATGACAGAATAAACATACGGTGCATCGCTTTGAGCATATGACAAGAAGTCCACCAGGACATCTAAGCCTTGGTTCTCCTCATTGAGAAATTCCTGAGCCCACCTATGAAGAATCAAAGGAATATCATGAAATAAGGCTACACAATTAATCATGTTTTAACGGTGATCACGATTTCTGCTTCTCTCGAATATTTAAGCATAATCATCTGTTTGCGACAACCTCTTTATGCAACATAAAGTGCTACAATACAAAGTCTTTTTTGTTGTTTAAGTAGAAAAACATGAATATAATTTGGAATCATTATTAAGAATTTCACTGTTCTAACTTTTGAGAGCAGCTTCTTAAGGTTTTACCAAATAAGGTCAAATAATCCTTGCTTATTTTCTGCTTATGTGAAAGTGCAGTAATTCTAATGACATTTTAAAACAAATTTCTCAAATTAAAACAATTGTGATTAATAAGTGCACTTTATTTCTGTTGACTATAAGTAGCATTTCAAATACATGTCAACTAACTCTCAGAGTATAAGACTGTCTGCTTAATATCTGCTAACACTTTATTGTGATGGTTCCCCAACAGACAATCTATTGTCTTGAAGTGCATATCAACTTACTCAACTAACCCCAACTAACCCTACCCCTAACAGTCTACTAATACTCAACTAATACCCTAATGAGAGTTAGTTGACATGTAAGTGCAACATTACCTATAGGTAACCAAATGTCTAAAAGGGACAATCAAAATAAAGTGTAACCTAATTTTTGACCAAAATAATCATGATAATTAGTTTAACCATTATCATGCAGCCCTATCTTGAAATGTCTCTATGAAGTATTCTGTTATTCAGGTACAAAATGATCTTTCAGTTGCTATTCAGGAGTAGCAGTGAAGTCTATCATTGCACTGTACAAGAAAATAAAGCTGCCACTAACCCAATGTGATTGGTTCTGAGCGAGATCTCCAGCTCTCTCAGGACTTGAGTGGACTCCTGCACACGTTTCTTGAACTGTGGAGAAGGAATTACAGAGGGACAGACAATCATTCACTTCACATTAAAACTCTAAACTGGGCTTTTTCACAGGTGGGTGTCAGCACTGACATGGGGTAAAAGAGAAATGAGAGTGTACGGAGGTGCTGAGGGAAAGAGCAGAACAGTACTGACCCTGCGCACCACTCCACCATGGTCCTGGTAGAAGCTCTTGATTTTAGTCAGGTAAGCCGAGGGAGGGTTTTTCACCTGAAAACGCTCCTGTTAGACATTGGGAGAAAGACAAACAATCAATGGACTAATTTCCCACCATTTTGATGGAAACATGTAAAAGATATTTGAATGCTCTTTTGTAGCATAAAATAATATCAAGTTTGGGGTCGGTCTTTGAAAGGAGTCGCTTATTTTATCTAAATATATTTGATAAACTATTGTTTAAAAATGACTGTATTGCTTGCTTAAAATGAACCCAAATTATGGTGGAAATTATCATTTATTAATATCATTTATTAGCAAGCAATACAGTAATTTTTGAACAATAGTTGGGTTAAATAAAACTGCCCAGCATGATGGGCAAACATTTAGCCCAACCACTGGGTTAAAACAACCCAATAACTGGGTTTGTCCATTTTCAACCCAACTTTCAAAATGGTTGTTTTTAGTAATAACAACCATAATTGGTTTTTATAATATTGTGAAATATTATTACAATTTAAAAATAACAGTTTTCCATTTGAATACTTTTAAAAATGCAGTTTATTCCTGTGATTACAAAGCTGAATTTCCAGTCTTCAGTGTCACATGATCCTTCAGAAATCATTTTAATATGATGATTTGCTGCTCAATAAATATTTATTATTACTATCAATATTGAAAACTGCTTAATGTTTTAGTGGAAAACATGATTCATTTTTTTAGAATTCTTTGATGAAATGAAAGTTCAAAAGCATTAACCAACCCCAAACTCATTTTATTTGAGTTGGAATTTTATTTGAACTGAAGGTGGAATATAGCCGACATAATAGTTAAGAAATACATTTTAGTTGTGTGCACGCTCTGCTATAACAACTCTCTGCATGCATAGTTACAAAGCTTGCATCCCACGGTTGTCATAGAGACACAAATAATAACACAGGAAGTGCGTAGACACGGTCTCAACCACCTTGAAATGGTCTGACCTCATACTGCTGCTCTAATTTTTCCTTCTAATTCTTTTTTTCTCCTCTTGAAGTGTCTGCATGTGCTGATATCAGTCTTTACATCATCTGCTTTAACCACACACTTGCATCATGGTTTACCGTCACTGAAAGATTAAACTAAAATACATACATATAAAAATACATCTTTGCAAAACTCACTATTGTGTCTTTTTCAGCCTACATAATTTACATAAAGAGGTATTTTTCTGTCAACCACTGTTGTGCTTTTTCCTTCTTATAGGCTGTATTAAGCCTGATACGTTCTCTAAAACAGATAACTACAAATGGCTCAACCTGTATTTTAATTTCTCACAAAACAGAACAAGAAAAATAGGATAGATCATTTAAATGAGAAGCATTTTTCAACAAACACTAGAGACACTTTACTATTTTCTCTGATATACGTATGATTAGAGTAATAAATGTTGCAATCATAGCTAGATATAATCCCCCAATATACCCCGATTACAGTACTTATATATTTGTGTCACAGTGTACAGATCTCATTTAAGCTTCTTATGTGTCTCAATATAGTCTACCAGACAACTTCCTCTCAAAGGTCAAACCTACACTGCAGACACAGGTATTATAAAAATGCAGAGAAAAGCTACTCAAAAATAAAGTGACTTACATATTTCAATATGAGTAATTCATTACGTATTTCAATATGAGTAATGTCTCACTCCATAAATGAGAAGTAAATGGGAGAAATGATCAAGATGTAGGCATACTCTCAGTTCTACTTTGCTGTCATTATTAAAAAAAAAATAATAATAAAAAATAAAAATCTGAATTTGATTGACAGAAGACAATAAGAGACAAAAAAAAAATAAAAGACAAAAATAATATCTCACCTGGTCACAAACCAGCTCCCATTTCTTTTCATTGTCATACTGACTCAGAAGCTTCATCTTATCAGGAGGCAGATTCATGGAGCTCTGAGAAGAGAAATTATAAGTGCAAGCATAAGTGCAAAAGTATAAGCTTATAAGTATATATAAAAAAATAAAAAAAAACCCACACACACACACACACAAACAAAATGCTGGATTGTAATTTCATGAAGTTAGTCTCCAGGAGTTATGAAGGAGACTGATAGTATATATTGCAGCTGGTTAACTCTTTCCACAGTTTCAAATAACATCTGATTTGCCTTTTACATCATGAATATGTAACAATGATGATCGCTGTTCATATCTGATGCATGAGAAGCAAATGTGACTGACTTCTTGTCTACATTACAAAACGTGTGATGCAGTTATTGTTCCTTCTTTAGCCTACTTCAGATTATTAAAAAGATAATTCAACTGAAAATGTATTTATAAAATTAATTCATTTAGTTTACTATTTACCCCCATTTTATTTAAAACCTGTATGAGTGGAAATAAAAAAATAAAAATTTAAAAATGTAAGTCAATAGTCTTATGTTTTGCTTCACAGAAGAGAGAAAGAAAGTCATACAGGTTTGGTACGACATGACGGTAAGTAAATAATACAGAATTTTTTTTGGTGAACTATCATGTTAAGTACATATCTCATTAAATAATTTACCCTTAAGTTTTTGTTTTTCTCTTTAAGATCATATGCTGTCAGTCTTTAGTCACAATGTGACTTCCTGAAAAATGGCACAGGTCTGAGTTGCTTCATGTGTTGCACTTTAAACACATTATTAGCAACAAACATCCATCATTAGATTTATGTTTTATATTTTCTTTTGAAATCGCACCTGTTAACCAAATTAAGAGGGTGTGGTTCGTTTAAAAAAAAAGAAAAGAAAAAAAAAGTGTTCAGTGTAGAAACATTGTGCTCTTGGGTGTTTCCTCCTAAAGCAGTAAGACGTTTCCGCTCTGAGCAGGGTTTTTTTTTTTTTTTTTTTTTTTTTTTTTTTAAGGTTGCGTGTACAAAGAGTGAAAGCACATTTAGAAATGCATTAAGCAGTTACTGGAGGAACAGAAAGAGAAAAGGGTGGGGTAGGGTATAGGGTGGGGGACTAACTGTGGTCTACTGGTACTTAACAAGAGAAAGAATAAAGTGGAGACTAGATTAAGTTGATATTATATCAAATGCACCAAATGTACAGTTCAAGGCTTATGGAAATAGCCTGTAATGAGGAAATGACTGCAAAATGTGAGCATATATGGTATCCATTGGCATGCAATGGTTTTATATTCTCATATTCTAAACAAGGCTGTCGATAGTATTCAAAGGGTCCAAGACAAAACTGTGGGATGTCCCTGAACCCCCATACCTCAGTAGTAATGACGGGTTTAGAGTCCCGCTCATCAAAGTGCCTGGAGCAGCCTGACTGTATCCCCCTGAGCATTCATACGCACAAATGCAGTCAGACCAATAAGAGTCTTTTCAAAAGGATCAAATGGCTACTTGTTAGCCCATTTCTAGCTCAGAGTAAGATATATACTGTGAGATATAAAGTCACATTTGGGACATATTAAGGTGCATTCATGAGAAGTCACAATTATTTACTCTGAGATGGACACAGGCGTACATAATTTGTAGTTGAAGTGGAACCAAGTGGAAGATAACTGTGCTTCTGTTCAGCATCAGTTAATTGATCCAACAAATTGCCCAACAAACGTGATGACATATCTAAGAGGATAAGTAACTGACACTGGTGTCTTGCACTGAAATGAAAGATGAATCAAAGGTCAGTCATCACAAGAATATAGGGCCTCTTTTTGTCTTATGACTTCTCTTCAGTAGTTGCCTAATTTGTCATCCCAAAAGCTGTATTAAAAGCCCATGTGAACTAATGTGACAGTGATCGGATTGCATTAAGTCAGAAGTTTTTTCCAAATGTTACTTAATTTCCTATTTCAGGTGGAAGACTGACACTTGATTTTAATGTCCTTGGTACACATTACATGTAATTACTACGGTAATAACTATAAATTGTGCATAATTACATGCAACTAACCCTAACCCTATAGTAAGTACATTAATATTACTCAGTATTTAAATGTGACCAGGGTCACACTGTAACAAGGACACCTTAAAATAAAGATTGCATTTGCTTTCAAATGCTTATATGATATATGATTATCTTTTTGTTTTTAATCTGCTGTGTCCATTGTCTATGAAACAAGTTTGTTTGTTTTTTTGCATCCTGATTTTGCAGAGTTAGATGCGTTCCTGGGTCAACATATTTTGTTGATCCTGGAACAACATTCCTGTCTGGAAATTTTGTCATAACCATATCCCCACCCCTAAACCTAACCCTACCCATAAGTTATCCCTAAAATCAGAGGGAAATGATAGGTGAAAAACACTGATGTAGAAGCACCTAACCCTGGTTGTTAGCCTAAACTTCACATCAACTGTAAACTAGACCCTCAAATCTGATTGGTTGATTGGAATGTTGTTCCAGGATTAACACAGATGTTGATCCAGGAACATGTTGTACTTGGTGAAATAAGGTTCTACTACTATATATGTTTCCAAAATGCAAAGACAGAGAATTGAATACTGACAAACCAATGTTAACGTCCTAACATAGTGGCTGACAGGAAGTGTCAAGATTAGCTGCTTTTGTTGTGCTATATAACATGTCTGTGTATAAAGAGCTCACCAAAACCACACTAAAGCGTTCTTCTAGCTCTTCCTCAGGGGGCATGGGTAGTTTAGGAGGGGCACATTTCTTTTTAGGCATGGAGGGAGTAGGGTTTGTCCCTCCTGTTGAGCCTTTGGCCTCCTGCCCCTCCATCTGCTCCAACCCGCCGGCTGCATTACCCATCACAACTTTTCTTAGAAATTCCAGGATACTGAACTGCTTCTGGATCAACCACTGATAATCCCAACAGGCCAAACCCAGACCAAAGTCTCCGCAATCCACAGGTGAAAATCCACTGAAGTGTTCAAAGTTTTCTAGTCAGTTAGATCCAGTGTAGGTGGAAGCACATGGACTCCTTTAGGACATGTTGTCA
The DNA here is from genome assembly GCA_037101425.1 of Elopichthys bambusa. Taxonomy (NCBI): domain Eukaryota; kingdom Metazoa; phylum Chordata; class Actinopteri; order Cypriniformes; family Xenocyprididae; genus Elopichthys; species Elopichthys bambusa. Next base: position 28,689,637 of record CM074435.1, read on the forward strand.
GGAAATATGGACACCTTTTAAACCAAAACTGATTCCAGGACAGTGTAACTGATTGTGAAGAAGCTTTCAACGAAGATGAAAATTCAGAATAAATCAAACTCACGATCAGAAAAACACTTCTCAGGCTTGCTTAGTCAAAAAAGGAACAAAGAAAGGCCTCTTCTAATACTTTTACTATGAAGCCAATTCAGGTCCTGTAAAAGCTCAGCTCCTCTAGCCTCTCAGTACAGCTGAGTGTGTTGATTACCGGTGTAACGGGCCTTTTCTCCAGGAGTCTGCCTCTCTTGTGAGTGCTTCAGATGTTGGAGCATCTTTCTCACAACTCCTCTCCTTCTGATCCAGCCTACAGAAGTTTCTTTTAAAAGAAAATACAGATGTTGGGAAATTTACACAAAGGCACCTGTCCGAACACACTGGTGTTTGTTACAGAAATGAAAGAGAAGCCGTCTGAGAGCAGGAGGAAACCACAGAAAAAAGCAGAAGCATCAAGCTTCCTGCACCTCGCACTGAGAGAGAGAGACAGAGAGAGAGACAGAGAGAGAGAGACAGAGAGAGAGAGAGAGAGAGAGAGAGAGAGAGAGAGAGAGCATTGGGTGTGTCAGTTTAAATTCTGTTTGTATTTGAAAAATAAGATGGCCTGAAACATATCACATTATATACTCTTGTGTGTATTATGTAGCATACTACTGTATGTTTGTCACGGTGAGCTGTGTAGATAATACAAGAAAGATGACGCATGACACAGAATGAACGAATAAAACTCAATATTTATTAAAGAGTGAAAACACACAAATTTCAAACAACGTTAATGTGAGACAATAAACTGAGGAAAACTGAGGGCTTGAATACACAAGGAAAGATCATTAATGAAACAGGAACAGGTGAGGACTAAATCCATATTAACAAATACATTTTTAATAAATACTGTGACAAATATATTGCTCATTGTTAGTTAATGTTAGTTAATGCATTAATTAACATTAATGGGAGTAAAGTATTACCTTTGTGATGACTTTTGGGTAAAATAGTAAACATTGGTAAATTCAGGTAAGATTTATTAAAGTAGTATTAAAGAGTAAAGTCTATCTATCTATCTATCTATCTATCTATCTATCCACAAGTTTCCTACGCCCCATGAGGCCTTGCGTCAAAAGTGGGACATCAATATTTGAACTTTTTTTTTTTTTACAATAAAAAATGTTACAGTAACAGTAATTTATTAATTTGTGTCAGGAGTGCACATCAATCATGCCAAATCTAACTGATATTTATATTCACATAAAAAGAGAACACGTACCTATTCATTTGCACCTGCTTCCATTTATTTACGGTCACAAGAATGCACAAAACAACTCCACTAAGGCTTTTAAATCCAAAGGCTTACACATTTATAAATATACTGATAAAATATCATATGTTTACGTCACATTTCTAAGCACTTCTATTAATTTTCCTCGAAGTTATGCGATGATTGCAATCCGAGGACATTTGAGCGATCTCTTGTCTATCTATACTGATATATATCTTTATCCTTTCAGCCAGAGCAACAGAGGGAGCTCATGAGAAGAAAACAGGAGTTATGAGTTATACAAGTTAACCGAGTGTTACAGATAAGCGGATTACTCCGGTATCAACAAAGGCACAGAGACAGATAAAACATTTAACCAAATAAATACACGATTATAATCATATATGAGTTGTCTACATTCCTCAAGCATTCTCTGGTATTAATGTGTGTATTTATTATCACAATGATTAGCATAAGTAGCACTGTTTGGTTCATCTTCTACCAGCCTACAAGCAGAAACTGAAATCTGCTAAGCCTCTGGTAAGAACTGTAAAGAAATGGACCAGCGAAACAGAGCGGGCTCTACAAGCCTGTTTCGACTGCACTGACTGGAGTGTTTTTGAGGCTGCAGCCACTGATCTGGATGAGCTCACTGACACCGTGACATCCTACATCAGTTTCTGTGAGGACATGTGCGTTCCCACCAGGACTTATTTAACATATAACAACGTCAAACCTTGGTTTATTGCAAAACTCAGACAGCTTCGCCAGGCTAAAGAGGATGCCTACAGGAGCGGGGGACAAAGTCTTGTACAAACAGGCCAAATAGACACTGAATAAGGAGATCAGTGTAGCAAAGAGAAGTTATGCTAAGAAGCTAGAACACCAGCTTTCAGCTACTGACCCAGCATCAGTGTGGAAGGGCCTGAAAACCATCACCAGCTACAAGACCCCATCCCCCAGCACTGTGGAGAACCAACATTTGGCTGAGTACATTTTACTGCAGGTTTGAAAAGCCTGGTCTCACACACCACACCCGCTCTGACCGGCTCACCACACAGCCATCAACACCCTCACCCCTCTCCCTCCCCCCTCCTGCTTCTCAACCTGCACTTCAGATCAGTGAGAGGGGTGTATGCATAGTCTTCAGGAAACAGAAGATAAGGAAAGCCAAAGGCCCAGACGGTGTTTCACCAGCCTGTCTCAAAGCCTGTGCTGTCCAGCTGTCATCCATCTTCTCACTGATCTTCAACAGATCACTGGAGCTGTGTGAAGTCCCCTCCTGCTTCAAATGCTCCCCCATCATCCCTGTACCCAAGAAACTGAAAATCACAGGACTAAATGACTACAGACCTGTTGCTTTGACATCTGTGGTCATGAAGTCATTTGAGAGACTGGTGCTGGCCTACCTGAAGGACATCACTGGACCCCTGCTGGACCCCCTGCAGTTTGCTTATCGAGCAAACAGGTCTGTGGATGATGCAGTCAATATGGGACTGCATTATATCCTACAACATCTGGACAAACCAGGAACTTATGCAAGGATCCTGTTTGTGGATGTCAGTTCGTCTTTCAACACCATAATCCCGGATACCCTCCTGAATAAACTGACCCAGCTCTCTGTACGCACCTTAATCTGTCCGTGGATCACCAGCTTCCTGACAGACAGGCAGCAGCAAATGACTGCACCTCTAAAGACCCCTCTGTCAAGCTCCAGACGACACCACAGTCATCTGCCTCATCCGGGACGGAGGTTGAACAGCTGGCTGTTTGGTGCAGTCACAATAACCTGGAGCTGAACACTCTCAAAACAGTGGAGATGATATTGAACTTTAGGAGAAATCCCTCTGCACTCCCCCCTCTTACCATCATGAACAGCACTGTGGAAGCAGTGGAGTCATTCAGGTTCCTGGGCACCACCATCTCTCAGGACCTGAAGTGAGACAATAACATTGACTCCACTGCGAAAAAGGCTCAGCAGAGACTGTACTTCCTTTGCCAGCTGAAAAAAAGTGCTGCAGGTGCTGCTGACACAGTTTTACTCAGCTGTTATTGAGTCAGTTCTGTGCACTTGGTGTGCTTGTGCAGGTGTGTTTGGTTTGGGAAGACTGCAACGGATTGTTAGGACAGCTGAAAGGATAACTGGTATGCACCTGCCTAACCTTCAGGACTTGTACAACGCCAGAGTGAAGAAACGGGCAGGTAACATCAACACAGACCCCTCTTCCCCTGGACACAACCTGTTTGCACTTTGCCCTCAGGCAGACGTTACAGATCTCTGTGCACTAGAACATCTAGGTATAAGAACAGTTTTTTCCCCAACACTATCTCCTGCTTAAACGGCTAACATAGCAATTACCCCTGTTTTAGTATTCACTTTTAGTACTTGAGAGAGTAAAAATTAGTTTATATATATCCTATTTATCCTGCTGTACATACAATACAAATCTGTATGTCTTCTGTTCCAGATGTATACCACATTAGTATTATTATTTATTTTATTTTATTTTATTTATTTATTATTATTTTCTTAGTTTACTTATTTAAACATTCTTTCTGTTCTCATGTCATATGTATGTGTATGTCCTTGTGAGGTTGTGCACACCTGGCGAATAAAGCTCATTCTGATCCTGATTCTTTAGCATCGCATGTTTGACAATGGAAACGCGACTGGCCCTGGCATGCACTAGCAAGCTCGCCTTTGGCCGACAGTGGAAACGCATCAGTGACAGGTGAAGTACAGACAGCGGGTTGTTCATGTATTGCAGGGCCAGGACGCTCTTGTAATCATGCAGCAGCATTTTTGTGGAAGGTCAGTAAAGTAAGGACAATTAAGGGCACGAAAATGGTTTATTGTATTGTGATATTATTAACGAATAAATGTACTAAACTAAAATGTTGTTCCTGAGCACCGTTACAACATCTCTCATTAAGGTTTGCAACTTTACAAAGTAAACAATGATCCGAAAAACACTAGCCTCTTCGCTTATTAACACACAAAATACAATTCTAATACTACTTCCGTCGCCTCGCCGGAAGTTGTACCCACGTTCTTTTTTACATTAGCGCCCCCCGGAAACAGGTGGATCCTCTAAAAAATAAATAAATAAATAAATTAACAGTGTATCTATCTACACATATCCTTTAACACTCAGTTTGACCCACTCTCTTAGAGCACCACCACGTGGTATGACTGAACAACACACCCACATCTTTACTTATTATAGGAGATAGATCAATGTAAGGTATGGGCGAGATAAATAGATACATAGACAGTGCGATATATAAAAGAGTAAATTAACGAAGAGATGAATTAATAATGATTTTAGTTGAATCCACAATGAACTCAAGGAAGTCACAAGGAAAAGTGGGTTAAAGAGAGATGGACAGAGTGGAGGATGAGTCTCTAGAATGAGGATCAGATAATGGCCACTAGGGGGCACACTTCGTAATATCCCGTCATTGTTTATTCCAAAATGACGGAAAACAGCGCGTCGCCGGAGGATCCCTGGCTAAAAGTAAGCCAAACTATTCAAATAAAGACCATCTGTTGATTTTAAACAGCCATTTCCTTCCAAATCGATTTAGTAACGTGTGTTTCTGTTCATCTGTGTAGGTCTGCAATGGTTGGTTTCACTTTCTAGCTCAGCTGGCTAGCCGTAAAGTTCAGCATGTCAAAAGAACAGTTACGGCTTACCACATATTCTTTAAATGTAGAGCATAGCGGTGATTTAGACAACAAATCTCTGCTGAAACGAGGCCGAAAACGTTTCTGCGCGTAAACGAACCATTTATGTTGTTAATGTTAGAATGGAAGCTATGTAGCAGATGTTTTAGTTGAGTTGAATCCGCTAAGCTAACTTGCTTGTTGGCTACATTGACAGTTTCTGGCTGTTTCAAAGCGCATTTAACTGCCTCACTAGAAAGTGAGGTTCTCTTTTGTTCGTCACTATATTTATTCTCTTGAGTTCCTGCCGCATATTCATGTGCAACGAATAAAATATGCCCTCTTTTCCACAAGCTGTAATGACAGCTTGACAATATGACAGTGATTGCTCAATCTGACAGCTTGGAGAGACATTATATTTTAAAGGGGGTTATTTAGGACACCTCACAGTTGGAAGTTAGAGGTGTCCCAGATAAAGGTAAGGCAGGACAGGTCAGGTTCAGTTTGCATATGTGATCATCATTTGGCTGGTCTCTGGATGTTTAGTCTGGCTGGCTTTGACTGTTCTTCTTTTTGTCTTTCTACATCACCTGTCACTATGTCTCAGCAGACGGATGGCGGCTTCAGCGACAACGGCTTCGATCACAGTGAGTACCTGAGCTATAAATTATTACTGAAAGTCTCAACTACATAGTTAGGCTTACAATGTGTTTTTTCTCCATCTTATATGCCAAGATGAGGGATAGACTTCAGAGTAGGTTAGATGAAGGTTATAAAATCATAAAAAACATAATTACCTCACAGGCTGGACTTGACAAATGAAACTACTTGGTTTGTGCTGTCAAATATTGTAGTAACCAAAGAATACCACTAGTTTATATATTTGCACGTATTTAAATATCTTTAGGTTTCTTTGCTGATAATGCTTGCAAAGGAAGTCTGGTGTCAAGAGCCAACAGCATTGGATCCACAAGTGCCTCTTCAGTACCAAACACAGGTGATTATACTACTAATCTCAGTCATCTTATATCAACAATGATAAATACCCTTTGCTGTAAAATGGCCATCGTTTCCCTTTTCTGGATGGTTTGCCACTGTTAAAGTTGGCAAGAAATCGAAATTCATCTATTTTCTAAATGCATTTTATAGATCTTAACGTGAACGATTCATCCATCCATATGTTTCATTATTCTTCTATTTTTTGACCTTTTTTATAAATATTGTAACTGTATCTTATCTCTGTTGATGTACGCCGGACTTCTCTAATCATTTAGCATTTGTCTGCCGTTTTTGAGTTCAACGCCCACATCTCAAACTAGAGGACGCTTGATTGGACTTTTTCTTTTCGATTATCCATTACACTTGGAAGTACGTCATAATACGGAAGAAAAGATGTGTCGATACTTTAAAGAGAGATAAAATATGATAAACTAGTAGCTAATAGATGGTTGTTCTTCCCTTTGGTTTAGATGATGAAGACAGTGATAACAGACATGAGACGCCCTATAAGGAGTCGTATAAAGACCGGAGGAGACAGGCACACACACAGGCAGAGCAGAAACGCAGGGATGCCATCAAGGTAAGACCATGAAGATTTTTTTTCAGGCAGACAAAACATGGATATATAGTAGCTGACATAAGCACAATCTTTTCTGGTTTCAAAATATAGATGCCAAAGGAACCCAAGTGACTGCAATGATCAATCATAAAAGCACAATAATTACTTTACTTGACTGTATTCAAACATCAAAACATTTCATTTTTTTTAATATTGCTTTGGATGGTTTCGATTGCTTGTCTGATAGCAGCCGACTTTCAGTTCAGGGCAGCAAACGTGCTCATAAATCTGCTTAGAGAGAGGGCAAACAGGACACATTGTTGTGTTTAAAAACAGAACAAAGAGCAAATCTGATGCAATTAAATGCAAGAGTGCCTTGAGATGCGTTTTTAAAAGTTAAAGTACAGTTTGTTTAACTTGACATGTCTTAAAACTTGGCACAAGACATGATGTAACTGCCAAAGATGTCTGTCTTTGCATTGATTTTACTTTTACTTTGTAGTTAAAGAAACAGCAACAGGTCTGAAAGGGTAAGAAAACCCTTTTGCCAAATATAAATAATGAATTTATTCTCAGCTCTCAGTGGGGGAAAAATCAGATTGCGATATTACTGATGAAAACTGAATGCAGTTTTGTGGGCTTTGTTAATAATGATTATTAGTAGTATTATTAATACTAAATATATAAAATAAAAGTTTACCATTGTAAGAAAATTTGTAAAATTACAGTACTAATTTTTATGGTCTTAATTTTCAAACATTAAATGACCAAGATGTTATTTTGGCAGAAAACCACAGGGAGCCCTTCTATTTTGTTGTCAACAGCCAGTCAAGAACTTCTTGTTACAAATTTGTTGCTTTCCCAAATGCACCTTTATAAGAGACCCGATCTCAGAGCAGATGCAGAGATACTGTAAACCGAGCCACTCAAAACACTGTATTATGAGCTGCCCATGTGTAAAAGTACACAGTGCCGTGCTTCACACATTCAGCTCATCACTCAAAAGTGTCTGTATGGATCTCTATCCCACAGAAAGGCTATGATGACCTGCAGTCTATAGTGCCTACATGCCAGCAGCAGTCGGACTTTGCCATGGCAACACAGAAGATCAGCAAAGCTACAGTCCTTCAGAAGAGTGAGAACCTGCATTACCCATTTATATTTCCTTGTAACATGTCCTTTAGTCTGGAATGGAAAAGCTCAGCAACTGTGTCTGTGTGTGTGTCTTTGCAGCAATCGACTACATTCAGTTTCTCCACAAAGAAAAGAAGAAGCAGGAAGAGGATGTTTCCACACTAAGGAAGGAGGTGATGGCACTGAAAATTATGAAAACGTGAGTGGTTGGTTATTCAAAGGGGGGGCCGGAAACATTTTTAGCTGCTTAAGCAGACAGATATAGTTCCACTTATTCTCCTGTAGGGCTGTTTTGTGGTTTCAGAGGGCTTTATCTGACACTGTCACTCTTCTGCCAAGAAAGATAACACCCTTTAAGACCTTTGAGGGAGGGAGAAGTCTTCACATACAAATGTGACCTCTAAGGCCACATTTACACTGCAGGTCTTGATGCCCAATTCCATTTTTTTGACTATATCAGTTGTTTTTTTCCGATGACCAGCTTACATCACCTTTTAAAAGTGACCCATATCCAGTATCTGCATTTACAATATACACTTGCTGAAACAACCCAAGGTATATGTACTGACCTGGAAAAGCTTAAAATGGACAGACAAAATGATAATGCAAGCTTTTGCTTTCTGCACCATATTTAAAAGTCGCCCCAAAGGCTAAAAAACATAGCATGTCTCCAGTGGGTTGCGCCTTCGTCCTCCATTGCGCCAGTGAGAAGAGTCATGTGATCACAGTTGGTGTCCACCTGATTTGACGTCATTCGACACCTCTTTTTCAATGACGTACGACTTGCATTGACTGGGGAATAACTGATCTGTCTGCTTATGTGGCAGATGCAAACGCACATTTCCGATTCATGTCAGATTTATTTCCACATATGAATGAGGCCTGAAACTGACCTGAGAATATCGGAATCCATGTTCTTTACATATTCGTGAATCATATCTGACCTGTGCCACGTGGGAGGAAAAAAATCAGAATTGGGTCATTTGAAACATGTGGCCTAATTGACACTGTGTGAGGTTTGTTTCAGGAACTACGAGCACATTGTGAAGGCCCATCAGAATAACCCTCAGCAAGGCAGCGAACAGATTTCAGATCAGGTGAAGTTCAGCGTGTTTCAGAGCATCATGGACTCTCTATTCCAGTCCTTCAGTGCCTCAGTGTCAGTCAGCAGTTTTCAGGAGCTCTCTGCCTGCGTCTTCAGCTGGATTGAAGAACACTGCAAGCCACAGGTAGCACACATATGCATGCTCACATTTAAGCAGGGGTTCTCAACATTTGACTCAACATTGGCCCGCTGTTGTCCACAACAGTTTTTAAAAGCCCCATGACTTTTCCTGTGGTTTTGATTTACTAGATAAGGATTAAAGGATTGGTTCACTTTCAAATGAAAATTACCCCCAGCTTTATTCACCCTCAAGCCATCCAAGGCGTATATGACTTTCTTCTTTCTGATGAACACAATTGGAGAAATATTAATACATTTCCTGATGCATCTAAGCTTTATAAGTGCCTCCATCCACATCCATCATAAATGTACTCCACACAGCTTTATGGGGTTAATAAAGGCCTTCTGAAGCGAAGCGTTTGTGTAAAAAAAAAAAAAATCCATATTTAACAAGTTATGAAGTAAAATATCTAGCTTCCAGCAAACCGTCTTCCGTATTCAACTTACGAAGAAAGTGAAAACTTTCGCAGTTCAAAAAGCTTACGCTATGTCCTACGCCTTCCCTATTCAACTTATGTAAAAAGCTTAACTGACGCTACGCCAGTTTACACTTTCAACAGTGGTGGGACAGTAAAGAAGTATTTTTCAAGTATCTGTACTTTACTCTAGTATTTTTATTTTGAGCAACTTTTACTTTACTACATTCCAAAGCATAAGATCGTACTTTTTACTCCACTACATTTCATAAAAAATATAGTTACTCATTATTTTAAAATGAAGAAATCGTCACATGCTCAGAGATGCAAAAGCGGTGTTCGATTGGTGCACAAACTGATTCTTTTCAGTCATCCTGTTAAATCGGTTCACAAGTCACATCAACAATTCATTTGTGAATTGGACTGATCGTATTGCAGCTGATCTCGAGTCAACAAATCACTGATTTAATGATCCGTTCAGACTCTCCAGTGAATGAATTTCACGGTCTGACTGAAAAGTAGCCAAGAACTGGGGGATCCTCTGAGTGCGTGCACGACTGATGGCGAAAAAGGCGGTTGTATCGAATACATCGGTTATGGCACTAGGAGGCGACAAGTGATTAAAAATGTATTTGACATTGAATGATTCATCAAAAGATTTGATCAAAAACATTGATTTATCCAGTAATGAAACAAGTGAAGTTGTTATGAGCGAGTCATTAAATCATTCATTCAAACCCATTTTATTAAATATTTTTAAATGGCAGCAATTAATATTTTGTCCTCTAGTAAATAATTATATGCAATTTTGTTTAGTTGTCTATTCAGAATCATGATTTCTATTTGAAAGAAAGAAATTGTATCCAGAATCGTGCAACTCTAACACAAATTAAAATGACACACGCACATTCATCTTCCCCGCTGCTGCAGCAATTTTTTTTAAATGTTATGTATTTAGCCCTATATGTTTCGTCTGTTTTCATATTGTTTGTCAACACACATTACATATTATGTATCTGCATCCACTAATCTTCCATTCATACTGACTAGTGCTGGCTATTTGACAATTCATAGTCATTCATAATTATTTTGAGCAATAGGATTATATAAAATATGTAATTTATATAAGTGGCCTATATAAAATTACAACATAAATATTCATCAATCAGTACTTTTTTACTTAAGTACATTAAAAATCAAGTACTTTTGTACTTTCACTCAAGTAAAATTGAAAAGGAGCACTAAATACTTTCACTTGAGTAATATTTTATTATACGTATCTGTACTTTTACTCAAGTACTTGATTTGTGTACTAAGTTGAATACGGAAGGCGGTCTGGTGGAAGCTAGATACTTCATAACTTGGTAAATATGAAAAAAAAAAATTTTTTACACAAACGCTTCACTTCAGAAGGCCTTTATTTTCTCATGAACTCGCATTGCAGATCAATATTTTCTTAAATAAAGTGGTAAATTATGTTTTTTTGTGCAAACAAAGCACCTTTCTGGACCTTGGAAGTGGTAGTTGTGTTTGATCTCTATGGATGGACAGAAAGCACCATTAAACACATCTTAATTTGTGAAGATGGACAAAAGGTCTTACGGATGTGGAATGGCATGAGGGTGAGTAATTAATGACAGAATTTCATTTTTTGTTTGAACTAACCCTTTAAATCTTGTCATCTTGAGGTTTCTTTAGAAGTTTGCTGAGGCCCCCTGGTTGAGAACCACTGTCTTAATGGACATTTACACTTGCTATTTTTATGATCAGATAGCCTTCGTTTTTTTCTGTCAGTCAACGGCACAGGTTTAAATAAACATTGAAAAGTCCCAGACTGACCATGTTTTTCTGTATTGTTGACAGACGCTGAGAGAGTATGTGGTGACTGTGCTGCAGCAGGTGAATGGTCAGCTGTACTGAAGTTGTCCATCTTTCTGTCTCTCAGGCTAATATCTCATTCAAGAACACAGGGACAGTCTATCTCACACACACACACACGCTATGCAGCACACTAATGGACTGGGGTGCATTCAAGAACTCTGAAGAGATGAAGTAGCACTTGCTCAAGTATTGACTGATATTATGAAATGTTTATAGCAGTGATTCCAATCAACAAGTGTGTAAATGCAATACATTTTATAACTAGTAATTTGGAAGGTAAGAGGAAAAACACGTTTGTTACTGCATATTCTGTTTCTTCATACACCTTCAGCTGGTTTAAGAATTTAAACAATGCAAGTTCTGTTTGGTTGTAGTGAAGCACACCTCAGTCCTAAAGTTTAATCATATGTTTGTTTCATCAGTATTCATATTTTCATAAGTTTGCAGTTGTGATGCTGAGATGCACTAGCAACCTTGCAATCACAAATATGAGAAACACCCAGCTGTCCAACAACTTCACAACCCACATACCGAGGTGCGAAATGTCTCAGTTTGCTGCATTTTAAACCATACAGCTGACTTTGAATGATTAAGCTTGGTGTGTTGCATTCAGTTATCATCTTTACCTCATTTTCCAAAGCACAACTACATTTTCACCTTTGCGAACAGCTTAGTGCTGGAAAGGGGAACTGAGAGGTCTAGTTACACTGTGATGCATCACTGTCAGTTGTTTTTTACGTCCAAAAACAGCTGTCCCGCATGCTTTAATATATTTAAAGTTAGGCAAGGCTGAGCCATCTTTGTTCCTCTTTTAAGCCACTGTCCTTGGGATGCTGTGACCAAAGATTGCAGTGTCTACGCACAAATAATGGAAGATAAGCCTCTTATTGTCATTTTATGTACATTTTTATTCAGCTGTGTGTAGCGCAATGTCCAGTGTTTTATTCTACATTTATGTTAACGGTTTGAGTTCTTGTGATCAGTAAGTTTTCTTCTGCATAAGCTATCATTGAAAACAGTCGCATCCGTGCGTGGTAGCAACTTCACATGGTATGACCGCCCAATTTTTTATGTGTTTTAATGAATGTTAATCTAGGCATAATGAAAATTTGAATCAAAGTCTACTCAGGACACAGATTTTTATGTATCAAGATCTTTTTTTTAAATAACAGAAGATTGTATAATCAGCTGTTTGACCTGTGCTGGAATAAGGGACGTCTTCACAAGTTAAGCCATACAGTGAAGCGAAATGCTTGCTCATGAAAACGAAGCTACGTCGTGCTGAACTACTATACTAGACTCTGCATTTCTGACTTCAGCAAGAGAATCTGGTTGAAATATTTTTGTATCGGTATACTTTTTAATTGAAAAATAAACAATATTCAAACGTATTTACAGTTTGTAGGTTCTTTTTTTACAATGTAACTTTTATAAATAGGATTGGTTCCTAACAAAACAGTTCTCTTGGCGTCACAGAATCCTCTATGTTACTTTCCAACCTTTCCAAAAGTCTGGTGTCCTAGCAACGGTTTCTGTGGCATCTGGATTTAATCAGTGAGTCCTCCATCAGATGTTGGGCACTGTCACTTTATGGTCCTCATCTGTTTCAATCCCAGCCTCCTCCTGATTTCAAACACATACACAAGATAAAAAGTGAAGACTCAGGTAACAGTAAAAAAAAAAAAAAAAAATAACATACTGACAGAGATCTAATGTTTTTCATTTGTCAGTAAAACAATACACAGAATATTCTAAGGGAATGACTCACCAGAAACTGTTTCTTGCTTTTTGGATACCCCTCCAAAATAGCTCCAACCATATCAGAAACCTGGTAGGTAAAGAGACTAAAATTACTTAAAAGCTATGCTTGGAGTTTCATATCATGGTACAAGAGCCAAGCTAAATTTCTGTATAGTTTAAGTTATAAGTTATAGCACTATCACAGGTATTTGTTAAGACAGTTGAGACCACAGTATGCAGTTTCAATTGGTACATTAATGAACTATGGTGTTGATAACAAAAATAAATTGGAAATGAATGCATTTTCATAAAGGCATGCCTTACGTTGGTGTTATTAAAAATTAGCTGACAATTTGTCTCCTGGGCAGAATTTGAAGTTGTAAATGGGTGCTTTTATGGATCATTACCATTCTCTTTCTCTTCCTCCACTCTTTCACATAAGTCTCTCTCTCCTTGTAAACCTGAGGGGCAAGAAATACATTTGTCAGCAACATAAGCATAATATATTGTTGACCGCCCCAAGACAGCAACATTATCTGTATAAACTTCACCTAATGAATCAAACATATTCCAGAGAAGCTAGAGGGCTCTAGATTGGTCTTTTGCATTACTTTAAAAAAAAAAAAAAAAAAAACAATTTAATGGACAGAACACAACAATAAGAATGGCTTGGGGCCAATGTGGGAGAGATTCAGGTCGGTGGATAGAAATGTCATTTGCACTGATTCGACCCTACATTTTGTGTTCATTAATCATGTATAAGGCTGGCAAATGTTAACACTTGGATTTCTGTCATGTATTGAATATTGTTGTAATTTAAATGTCACTAAGGTCATGTCATGTAACTACCTAACGATGTAAAAATTGTGAGACTTTGGCTACGTTCAGACTGTCAGCTCAAATCTGATTTTGGTGTATATGCGATTGAAATCAGATTTAGCAAGTGTGAACGGCAAAAAATCTAATGAAATGTGATTGTCACAAATCGCATTTCAAGCTACATTCATATGTGGTTTGAAATCCTATTCAAATCGCATTTCTGGAAATCCATTTCAGTCTGACTGCTCTGATCGGACTTATGTGACTTTCTCACACCATGTAAAACAAAAGTCAGACGTTGTTATAGGAAACATGCTGAAAGTCACTGCAGAAACAAGGCTGTGTTGATGCAAAGTACCAGAAAGAGCAGAAAATGACAATATAAGGAAGACATGTTTTGAAACCGGGGGAGACTACAGCACTGAATAAAGCCACGCATACCAGCCTGCTTCATTTCTACCGCTGCCTCAGATGCAGTAGTCCAGTGCAGCGGCTACACATTGTAATGTTGTAAATTAGACAACATCTGTATTGCAAACCCCTCCATGTTGTTGTTGTTGTTTTTGGTGTATGCCTATCATCGATGTCACTGCCATAGAAACCAATGCAGACATTCCAGAAAATTAATCTGATCTAATCGGATCTGAACGGTTGCGATACATGATGTGGACAGTCAATAACTTTAAATCGGATTCCAATCAGATACACAAATAATCGGATTTGGACTGACAGTGTGACCGTAGCCTTTGAGAATGTTTTCCACCATATGTCATAGCTTTCCAGCAAAAGTGTGCGTATGGATTTATAGCTGTCATTGAGTTACACTATTGCAGAATTGTTAGGGGGTTTTTACTGATAAGTCAAGTTAACATTAAAATATACACACTACCATTCAAAAGTTTGGGGATTATATGATTTATGTTTTTGAAAGAATTATCTTATGCTTAATAAGGCTGCATTTATTTGATCAAAAATGCAGTAAAACGGTAATATTGTGAAATATGATTTAAAATTTCTATTTTAATATATTTTAAAATGCAGTTTATTCATAATGGCAAAGCTCAAGAAACATTAAAACTACACATACACAAACTGATAAATTTTTTTTTTCAAGATTGTTTGATGAATATGAAGTTCAAAAGAACAGCATTTATTTGAAATAGAAATCTTTTGTAACATTATAAATGTCTTTACTGTCACTTTTGATCAGAATCATTGCTAAATAAAAGTATTCATTAAAAAAAAAAAAAAAAAAAAACATTTTAATGATAGTTATTTCCTGCCACATAATTTAAAAAATAAAATAAAATGCATCCTTTTTTGGTAAGTAAAAAAAAAAACAATGCTGTCAGGGCAAGTAAAAATATGTACTACTAGTCTAACCTGGCAAGCAGACTAGATCCTGCATTGTGAATTTGCCAAAACCAAGACCAAAAGATCAACAGACATTAAAGAACGCAGTGATTTCGAACCTTCTCCCTCTCCTCAGGGGTCACGTGGTTTGTAGATGACTTGATTTTATCCAGCCGCTCTGTGTACCCAGAACACTCTACCTGCAGCTCCTGGATCTGTGCCTTCATCTCTGCTGTGGTTAATGAGCTGTTCAGCTCCTTCAGCTCTGTGGGCAAAAAGATGAACTTTTTATCAAACACTGGCAGTTCAAACAATACATCTTATCCCAGCAGCACATCTTGTCATGCACACCTGTATCCAGCTGCCTGCAGCTCTGTGAGATGGTCTGCACTTCAGCGCTGATCTCCACGATACGACTGTCCATCTTCTTAAGTTCAGCATCGCTCACATCCGCAAACTGAGACTGAAGGGACAGAAAGTCAGGTTGATTAACCAACACTGGGTGAAACTCCATCCAATTATATTATATGAGGAATCACACCAACCTGATCTGCAAAGTAGATCTTCTGCTTTCCATATACTTTCTCTTTAATCTGTCCCTCCTGTGCAAGCTGATCCATTGCTTTAACCACAGCCTGTGTAAGTGCAATGAAAAAAATAGTGGTAATAGTTTAACATCATACACTCAGTCAAACTGTAAAAATGATCACGTACAGTGAATACCACAAAGAGCTCCTGAGATATCACAGGCTCTTTAACTGCTGTACAGAAGTGTTTAATCTGAAATGTTGCTTTTTACCGTTTTACCCAGACCACACTGCTTCTGTAGGTTAGTAAAAACATCCTGAGCACTATATGGTCTGTTTTTCTCATTAAGGTAAGCGAGGATCTGTGCGACACCTGTATGTATGAGACAAAGATGTAAATCTGATGTGTTATAGATGATTATTTTATAGCTTCGTTGTGCTATATAATTCATGAAATTATAACCGGATAAAGAATAAAATGTTCACTCGTGTACTTTAAAGAAGTATCGTGTACCTGAACTGTCCTTTTTGCTCATTGTTTATTCAGTCTAGATCTGGTAACGATATCTGCACTCTTCTGTTGTTTACTTCAGTCAGCTTTCGCGCGCCAAGTTGAATTGTGGGTCTACCGATGACGACACCACCTACGTCATCGAAGACGCCATTTGTGTTGTTGAAAAAAATTGTATGTGACGTGTTGAATTTTTTTTAATATTAAATATCGTCTATGAATATGTTTTAAATGAATAAAAAATATATATCAACGTTTAGCTCATCTAAGAAATCACCAAGAAAACACCTAAAACATTTTGCCATTATGTCACTATGAAACAAAGGATATATTTCTAATGAGTTTGTGTATAAAATTCACTCTTAAAAATGATCTTTGCCCATGTAACTCCTCTACATCTTTTGTTTGTTTGTTTTAGTTGATTAGACAACACTGAATTTGATATAAGAATTGGCATTATTAAAGATTGATAATTGACAATTGATATTCATTACAAGAATGCTTATAATATAGGAAAAAACATTTGATCTTATGCAAGTTTTTTCAAATAATGACTGCTGTTTATATTTAGAAATGAATTAAAACAAAACAATTGTCAGAATGACAAATAAAAAGTTGCAACAAATAACAGTTAGCCTATTTGATTATAATTTGTACAAAAAATAATTTGCTGTAAAAGCAGGGCTATGATTAACCATGTTCTTTCACTATTTTATTTTAATTACATACAGAACTGTGCAAAAGTCTTTGAACACCAATAGATGTCCAGTAGATGTTTTTAGCAATGGTATAATGACCATATATAATTATTTATCAGTCCCTTTATAAGAATATAACCAGAAAATACAGGAAATTTGTATTAAAAAACAGAAAAAAAATGTCTTCTATAGGTTAAAGTGGCAAGTATTTATTGACCTCCCCCTTACACTTGAGCTATAGCAGGAACCGGCTCTCTTAAACCTAAACTGAACGGAAAAGGATTGCAAGGCCAAGAAAACTTTCAAAATATGACAAGTCCAGGAGGTCACACTAAAACTGATTTTTACTTAAAGAAGCAATTTTGTTCTAAATTATTTTATATTTTGTGTATATATTTCCTTTATTATTTTTTTTTGTAGAGAGAGAGTGAAAAATAAATATGGATGGTCATTAAAACATTGCTAAAACAACAAAGCTGGTGGTGGCCAAAGACTTTTGCACAGTACTGTATTAATTTTGTACTTTATTTTAATTATATTGCCTTTCACTACTGATTTGTAGTAATCTTGTAATACTGTATAGAGAACATAAAAATAAAAAAATCTTATCCAAATTTGTATTTCTATTATTATGATAACAGTCCTTATTATTACCAGCACAAATTATAGACTAGAAGCATAATTTTGTTTAGATTAGTAGCCATAAAAATTCATCAATAACTAATTAAAAAAGACCACACATTTTACTTAAAAAAATATATTCATTCCTCTGTTTATTGTCTCGCACATCAAAAGTTATCAAAAATCAATTACAGGGAATTGAAGAGGGAAATACTACTGTACAGAAATAAAAGTCACTGACATTACAGAATCCAGCTACAGAAAGACTCCTGTAAAAATGCTCACACAAAGAAAGAAAAGATGAGTGATTCTGTATTTTGCATTTGCATCAACATGGCAGACTGCTAACTGATTTATATTTAAGTCACTAACATCAATACAACATCAATAGATGACGCTGGGCATAATTTTGTTTCTATGTATAAACCACCACTTCATTGTCCCAGTTGAATTGCTGGTGACTTAAAGAGGTGAACAGACAGGGTAAAAAATGGCCCAATATTTACCCACAAAATGGTAATAAAAAAAAAAAGAAGAAGAAGAAGAAAAAAAAAGAAAAAAAAAAAGGTTTTATGAATTGCCATATTCCACAACAGAAAAGTGTGTCCACATAAATAGTAAAGCATTAATTATAATGATAAATATCAAAGTAAAAAGGGGGAGAATATGCATTATACTTCAACCATTTTCAAAAAATAAGTATCCCACAAATGTCACATATAACACATTACCTCAAAAAAAAAAAATTAAAACCTTTCACAATCAAATCTTTTTAAACACAGCAATCCAAAAAAATATCAGCAATTCAAATTCTTAGGGCTCACAACAAAGCAAAAACAAGACAGAAAAAAAAAGAAAAGTGGTTGAGTAAAATCACAGCAAAGTGGCAAAAGATGAAAAACTCCAATAATCATTACTAACTCTTCTAACCCAACTCAAGTTGGCTGGATAAAGTAAGACTTGTGTTTGAAATGTAATAAACAAACTAGAATAGCAGGAAGTGGCAGACCATGAAAACACTGACGAGAAAGATAAGCTGCATCATTTTATTTCCTCAACACTCCAATACTTTAAATTAAAATGAGAAAACAAATTGTATGCTTGGCAAAGAGAAAACACTTCACTGATCTCTGATACCAGGGCCTTTTTATTGGTACAGCAGTTTCCTGGTACGTTTCCTACTTTCCAGCATACACAATGATCAAAGCTCAAAGACAGGTCTTATCAGCACTGGGTCAAAAGCAGAAAAATAAACACCAAAAAGGGTCAGTGTCTACTAAAGAAACAGCAAATAAAACAGCAAATTCAACTCATTTAACCACCAGCTCCACCATAGCACAAGAAAGGAAGAAAGGTGGTTTCTCAAACCCTTTTGTGCTTTAGTAATGTTTTAGATGTTAGGCTTTGTTCTAAATCTCATATCAGACCAGACCAGATGAGAGGAGAGGGTGCAGAGGAGATCTACAGTTTTCCTGCTGCTACCTGTATAAAAAGGTTCCTGTATAAAGTCAGAACGGTTAAAGGTGTTTTTGAAGAGAGGAGGCTGTGTACGAACAGGTGGCAGTTACAGCCGAATGTCTTGTTTGAGGTAGAGTCATTACAGACAAAATCAATGTATTGCCGTCAGATCCAGATGAACAGCATTGCCGAGCTGTTAAAGAAGTTATGTTTCGTTTTTATTTTTCATTTTGACTGACGAACAGATGAAAAACAGCCATTTGAAAGACAATTTACTGTAAATTTGCCCTATTTTTACAACAGGAAAGAGTTACTGTCATTTATTAACCCCATTCCTTGGTTTTCAAGTAATACAGAAAGAAAATCCAGCCCACATGAACTTACAAGTTAATGTCATTGTGGTGAGCCAAATGACATAAAAAATGTTGTGACTACTTAATTTTAAAAGCGTGCCGAGGTTAAAATTACCAGGCAATGACTAGCTATATAATTGATATATATTTTTTCATATTATTCCTGATTTAGGAATATGCATTTTCATTGTCATCAGATAGACCTGATGAAAAAATGTGTAGCGAGTATGGAAAAAAATAAAAATAAAATAATGAAGTGTGGAAAAAAGCTCAGGAGCAATTGTAAATACATGGAAAAGTGAGATGGCCTGACTGCTGTTTATTACTTAGCTCACATCTCAGTCTTAAAGGGATAGTTCACCCAAAAATGAAAATTTTCCCATTGTTTACTTTTTCTCATGTCATTCCAAACCTGTGGAAAAAAAAAACATTTAAAGTGTCTTCAGGTTTGGAACGACATGAGGGTAAGTAAATGAATGCTCGTTTTTGGGTGAACTACCAATTTAATAACATGAGACAAGGCCGTGGCCCTAATATGTCACTGCTACCTCTTCAGACTCCTCTGCTAAACGACGTCTTGACTGCAGATTTCACAATACAGGCAACTTAATATTTGTATACATTAATGGTCTTGACTCAGCATTGATGGTGGAATGTCTGATTTGGTCCCATGTGTTATTATTGAAAACAAAAACAATACAGTCTGTTTGAAAAAGAAAGATGTGAAAGATCTATAAGACTTGAATGTAGTTTGCTGGCTTATAAGAAGTTAAAGAGATTTTGGATCATTTGAAATGTTTCTGATTGTTGTCCTATTGCTTAGCCTACAAAGTAAATTTGGAGTCTTTCACACACAAGTTTCATAAATGAGAGAGGACACGGAGGAAGCTCACGGAGCATAAAAGGAGAAGATTACTTCACAGTGATATCAACTGCAGCCAGTGGAGGAGACCTGGCAAGAGAATCTAATATTACATTAACAGTGCAAAACAAACACACTCTCTCTCTCTGTCTCACTCAGATAAATTGAAAGCATCTCAGTAGACATTCAAATCAACACTGCAAACAACTTCTACTTGGATCAAGGTGCAAGGACATGAGGAGCAGACAGATGGAGGGAGTATCTGTAAGATGGGCTCACTGTGGCTTCCCCAGCAAGTTGGACAGGAAACTCGACCCCTGGTTCCTGTTCTGTCCCCCCTGCCCCCCTCCAACAGGATCCAACTGGTTCAGCTCGGACTGATCCAACATCTCAAAGTCCTCTCCATCAAAATCCAGGTCTGTGTCCAGCTCCGAGCTCGACTGCTTCCTGTATCCTCTCGGAGCAGCTCCTGCCCGTGGGCCACTCTCTCTCCGAGGACCTTGCGGTGGCCGGGGCTGCATGGCTCCTGCGATGGCTGCCTGGATCATATTGCTGGCAAAGACCCCTGCCAGGTTACTAGCAAGGTCAGAGGTAGTATTCAAGGAACCGAGAGAGATCTCGGGGTCGAGGTCTTCCTGATCAGAGTCCATCTGTGTGTCCAGATCCAGCAGGGCGGAGGTAGAGCCACGAGGGCCGGAGAACGCGGCGGAATTGAGACTGGGCAGCCCGATGCTGGCATCATCATCGTCCTCCATCAGGGTGGCATCTGGGTTGATGGAGGGAAAGTCTGGGAGCCCACAGGCAAATGATTCCTCTGGATCACTGTGCCTGTCTAGATCTATTCAGTGAATAAATAAAGATAATACATGTGTCAATGACGTGACTAATTTTTGTCCCTGTTTACTAAATAACTCAAAAATAGCCATTCAGAAGTTTGGGTTCAGTCTTCAGTGTCACATGATCCTTCAGAAATCATTCCAATATGATTTAATGCTCAATAAATATTTCTTAGGCTGAAAACAGTTGTGCTGCTTAATTATTTTGTGATATTAAATGTTTTATCATTTTAAAATGTCCTTACTGTCACTTTTGATTAATTTAATGTGTTCTTGCTGAATAAACGTATTAATTTATTTAAAAAAAAAATTTAACAGTATTATGTTACAAAAGGAATTCATACATACAATAACTTTAATATACCTCTTTTATGATGCACGTTTTTAATTTTTGAATTAAAATTTAATTTAGATATTTTTTGGTTCATTCAGTTTTTCAATATTTATATTCAGTTTTTTAATATTTCGATATTTATATATTAATATTTGCAAACGATTTACACTTAAAAATAAGGAGTTTCATTAAGATGTTTAAACTCATGTGTATTCTTTTCATTTGATGGTTGCACCACAAGAGTCATTAAACTACAACTTTTCTATAAAATGCTAAAGGGTTTTTCAAAACTATATGAAACCAAAATGATTACAAAGAGAAGTTTTCTAAGAACTGATATGTTTAAACTCCTTCCTTTACTTTATTGAAGACACTCTTATAGGTCATTGACCCACATAGAGAGAATGAGAAGAGAGATAAAGAGTAGAAGAGCTGAAGGTGTCTTACCCTCCGAGCCCTCTGTGAGAGGCGTTTGACCCCTGGAGAGGTTAAAGGTGCCATTATCCATGTATGATACCTCTGCATCAGAGTGCTCAGAATCAGTCAGTGCCAGTTCCTTAGCAACCAATGCGTCATCAAACTAAAGTTTCAGAATATTTAGAGAAGAAGAAAAAAAAAAAAAAAAAAACCCAATTAAATCTTCCAACTTGCTTTATACTGTCATGACCATAGAGCTGCACTAAATCCCCATGTTATAAATAACTGGGCTCTGTTTCTGGGCTCACCGTTGGGCAGAACGCAGCCAGTTCCTCCTCACTGTCACTAGCATCATTTGAGGTTCCACTCCTGATGGGCTTACGAAGAACTGCAAATACAGAAGAGTTTATCAAAACTTCTGAAAGCTGTAATATGCTGTAAAAGAGAGATCAAAGACTCTTCATGTCAACAAAAAAAATATATCAACAAACATCAAGTTTTTTGCATTGATTTGTAGAAAAACAGGTAAAATATCTAAATGAGCCAGTGGTTTAGGAGACATGGGCTTCAGCTAAACAGCATTTCCATCTGCTCTTGCATCCTACAGCAAGAAATTTTGCAGGCGAAATCTAGTCATTTAAATAGGAATCCACATGATCTGGAAGATTTACTCAGCACACAGAATTTGCATCAGGTTCAAAAGTTTCATGTAAATTTGAAAAAATTACAGAATTTTGTGACTGCTCCTTAACAGCCTGTTTAAACCTGGTCACTTCTTGTGTTTTCTCTGACCTGACAGCTATTGCATTGGGAAAATACTAGGTGTAAATGCCCTCCGAAATGCATGAGAGACAGATTTAAATCCTATCGATCAAACCAAAACCGAGGTGCTTTGAGACACATTCCAGATGAAACGGGGCAATTGTAAATGCATCTGGTTGCTGAAGCCACATATTTTACTCCTTCCAAAATGTTAAAAAATAAAAGTGTGAAAGTGCGTTATAGGCTACTTTCTCCTGGTAGCCAGATATGACAGTGCTTATTGCTCTTATCTCTTCAGCAAGCTGACAAGCATGCTGAAGCTCATGTAGTGAGAGTAAATTATCTTACCAGTGCTAATGCTGCTTTCTCTCTAACTGCAGTCTTTGATCTTGACATTAGTTGATGATAAATAAACTGCATCTCATATCTGTTGCTTTCGTTGACATGTTGTGAACTCCGTTAAATTTGCATATAGTGCGGGAATTGAAGACAGGATTTATATTTGTTTTGCGGAGACCAATTTGTGTGGTTTTTAACAAAACAGATGGCCATCCGATCAGTAAAAATGCATGAAGTGACCAGGTGTAAACAGGTCCAATGGTACAAGAACAATCAAGTCCTTAAAAGATAACTCTAAAATTGCAGAAACTGTTCTCAGCATGACCATCCGCACCTAGTCAGATCTACCATGTACTTACACTGGTTGTCTAAAGGCTTTGACATCATGTATCCTTTGGTGCTGAAGTCCAGCCACTGCAGGGCTGGCTCCAGCTTCACACATGCACGCTGCCACAGCCGATAATACAATGCCAATGGGCACAGCAACACACCCAGCACTGAGTAAGAGAGAGAGAGAGAGAGAGAGAGAGAGAGTAAATATTTTGCAGTTGTTAAGGCACTGGGGAAGATGATTAAGCTCTAAAGGATTTCTGCTACTCACAAGCCACGTATGAGAGCAACAGTCCAGGGATGCAGCGCCCCACCATGGCCACTAAGGTGAACAGGCCACAAACCAGCAAACAAAACTGCAAAAGAATGGAGTCTTAGGATTTGATAAACATTTACCATTAAAATAAAACCCTTTGTATCTTAAATTAACAATATAATAATATACAAGTCATCATAATAATAATATTAATAATAATTATAGGCCTTATATGGCATGTAATAACAAAATACATTGTGGTTGGTCACTTTACATGTTTACATGCTCAGAAAGTCTCTTCCTGTTTAAGAGGGCGGTTCTTTTCTTGAGTAAGCTGCAAACTGGGCCAGACGTCCAATGTCCGGCTACACAAGACTACAGACCTGATAATATGACTATGCAATTATAACAGTTGATTTTAAAGTCCCCCTGTGGTGAAAATCAAGTTTTTAAGGTTGTTTATATGTCTTTGTGGTGTTTTCAATATGCTTTAAGACAAACCATGTGCAAATTCATTTGTCAACACCATTGCTGAGTGTTTTCCCCTTAAAACTGCAGTGAAAAAAAAAAAAACAGTCTCAAAAACGCGGTTTGACATCGCTGGTGTCTGTGACGTCACAAACTACCTTGTATCCAATCACATCAACGTGCCGGTGGGATTTAGCATATCATTAACAGCGAACTAGCAGGGGAGTCTCGAGAGAAGCCAGGTTATCCCGGTAGACCTAAAAATCAGGTAGATATGGTAATATAGCGGGTGTTTTACTATGATATCATGAACTATATGCCTTTCTCCACTGACATTCTAAGTTGTTCAAAGCATTTCTAAGGATACTAATTTTCAGAAGACAGCTGTCTGACTCTGACATGGCAAACGGGAACATGGTTTGTGTAACATTAGCAACACATTATTAGCTGTTTGATAACGTAGTCAAGCAAAAGGCTAATCATACTAATTACTGCTAGATGTCTGAAGTTGTAAAGAGTGATACCATTGTGCAGCGTTTATCTCAGTAAGTTGAGCGAGTGGATCTCTGACCTGGTGTGAGTGAGTGGAGGCGGGGCTAACTAGATAATTATAGATTTGTTTATACTGACGGTACGTTTACACGACAACGATATGCTTAACTCAAAGAAAAAACTTCTCTGTTTTTTCTGCGTACAGACGACACCATCGTCAAAACGATCCCCATTCACACGGATCCACAAAAACAACTAAAAACGCTGTATTCTGCTGCCAGGCCATTAGATGGCGATGAAACACCATAGACTAAACATGTAATACGCATGCGCACGATGATGTTTTTAGTTGAAAACGGTGCCGTGTAAATGGCTCCTAAATGAAGCAAAGGTGTAGAGTTACATTCAAGCTATTTTAAGGTATGAAGAATTTTTTTTTTTTTTTTTTTTCCCACAGGAATTTGGTTTTTAAGGGATAAAATGTATTGACTACAGTGTTGCTGGTTTGGGAGTAATCTCACCTTCCCTGGATTTTGCCGTTTGAACTGCACAATATCTGTTGCACAGGACGACCCCGTAACCCAAATCTCAGCAAGGTGGTGGCATAATTCAGGCACACTCAAAGTCCCGGGTTGCACCAGACCCCAGCTGTGAGCCAATCAGAAAAGAACAGAGTGAATTAACAATTAAACAATTTTGCATCAAAAACCTCAAAGAGTAAATAAATACACCAGACATTACCTTTCATTCTCACTTTCATCTTGTCTTTTAACTGCAAGAGATCAAAAACAAACAATTTCAGGCACATTTGTGAGTGTTAGAGAAGACTCCGTTATTACTAGTTTTTAACCATTTGCTTAATTACATTTTCACTTCCTTTACAAAGATGAGTGTACTGACAAGTTCTCAGAGAGTAACACTGACTTTTTATTTAGGATTTGGTTTTAGTTCTATTAAAGACTTTCCAGAGTGTAGATCAAATATTAACAAGCCACTGTGTATCGGCTTCGGCTACATGCAAAATATTGATTCAGGTCGATATTGTGCACCTCCTGGAAATGCACTGCTAGCAAATGTCACTTTCATAACTCTCTAGGAGCTGAGTGAATGGAAAGAGAGAAAATTAAACTTCAGTGGGTCACAGCACAGAGAATACAGAGGTTTTTAATTACAGCCAGTATGATTAATATTAAGATAGACAGATGGAAGACAGATAAGACTACAAGGTCTTAGAAACGTGGGTAGCAGTTGTACACAAGCGAGAAACACAAGAGAGGAAGGTCAATTTTACCTCTGATTTTAGGCCAGATCTTATTCCTCCATGTATCGACACAAACAGCCAGGGCCAGACCTGATGCCAGCAGAAAGAGCAACCTCAAAGAGCTCAGAGCAAAAAACCTGAGAAGAGATGCAGTGCGAAGAAAACAACAATTACAATGTGCACTTTATTATGAAACACTAACTCTGTTGTGGACTCTCTGACCAAAATCCTGTGATGACATCTGTCATGCATTTATCATGCTGAATGTATGAACCCTTTGTTCCACAGGTGTTTCCGGTCCCAGTGTCTTCCTGTGCAAATCTCAGAGACTGCATGTGCTGCAGGAGCAGTTGTGATTTCTGACAGTTTCACAGCAGCACGGCTAATTACTGTTATCTGCAACATTACTTGACCAAAAGGTGAGCCGGCCCTGAGACCAAGCTGAACCCTACTGATCTTTCTGTGTGAAATAAGACAGCAAATGCTGTTTGATGACTAGATCAAACAACAAAACCACATGACCAGTCAAAAGCATTACAACCAAATTTAAGTGGACGTGAAATGTTCTGAGATGGTGGCGATACTTTATTTCTGAATGGGCTGGACTGTGGGTAGAATATGTTTCTTAATGGCAAGATCTAACTAAGGCCTGATATTAAATAAGAAGGCAGATTTTCTCATTTAGTTAGTGAAAGATATTAGTTTTCCTTTCAACATTAAAATATTAAGTTTTAATCAGTCAGTGTATTCGGTATCCATTCTCCAAGATAAATAAATGCCTCTACAGTCACAAAAATACCACAAGCAGTGTTCCTCTGCTGCTCATTGAGGCAAATAAAAGGAGATAATAAGATCAGGGGGAATATTTCTCTGATGAAGAGGGTGACTGCACTAAGTGAATGAAGACTTCATGCCTGAACAGAAGAAAAAGAGAGAGAGCCATCCAGCCTATGACAACTCTGTCTTCTCTGCACAGCTTTCCTTGCTGAAGCATTTCAACTAAAGCTTTTTAGACTTTATAGCATTTAGTCAGCATGAAATTTCATCACAGTTTTACATCTTCACGTTCACATATATCTAAAAAAGAAGACGACTTCAGACGACACAAACTCTGGATCAACATGCACCATTCCAAATGTTGCTATATATCCTAATCATTAACATGTATTCATTACTTCCATGAGCTCATTGTTTCTACCCTAAATTATTACATTGCTTAAATTAATATATTGTTAGCTAACTGCATGATTTGTATACGTACATTTCTAAAACTGCATAATTTGGACACAAATTATGATACTAAATTGTAATGTTAACACGCATTCTCTGTAAAGCTGCTTTGAAACTATATGTATTGTGAAAAGCGCTATACAAATAAATGTGAATTGAAATTGAATTGAATTAAAAAAAGAAAAGAGAAAAGATCATGTCTTTATCCATAAAAGATCGATCTGGATGGTGAAAGTGGGTGTTACATAGCAGAATGGAGCCTGAATGAAAGTTTGCATAACAAATGCTTAAATAGCTATTTGGCTATTTATTATTTTTATTATTATTATCAGTAGAAAAGAAAAGTAATTTTAGAGGAAAAGCATGTCATACATTTTGATCAAAGATTACCAAGACAAACAATTATCTTTGTAATAACATGATGCACACATAAATCACTCATAATAAGACCAGGATGTGCATTAAGAAAGTAAATAGGGTCCATTATGAATTGATATTGACTTTAGAAGCACAGATGTCATAGTGTGTACACACAGCCATGTTAGGCTGGCCTTAGAAAAGTCTTAAGGCATGAGCCAGATCAGTGAACCTGATTTCACAAAGTACAACATTTTCCTGGATCAACATCTCTGTTGATCCTGGAACAACATTCCAATCAACCAATCAGATTTAAGGGACAAGTTTACAGTTGATGTGAAGCTTAGGCTTACAACAAGGGTTAGGCGCTTCTACATCAGTGTTACTCGCCTATCCTTTCCTTCTCATTTTAGGGATAACTTATGGGTAGGGTTAGGTTTAGGGTAGGGTTAAGACTAAACTTTGTCGTTCTAGGAACATGACTTACTTGGCAAAATCACAATGACCAACAAGATCACACCACTGTAAGACCAGGCCCAACCAACTGGTTTGGGAACATAGTGCATTTATGGGAGGTGGAAGATAGTCTATTCAACAGGCAACATATATAGGACACATACTACTGATTAATGTCAATAACAAACAAACAAACAGTGCAAACATATCTCTGCTCAACATGCATTAGTAAAAGCAGTTTTGGTACCCAAAACAAAGTTCTGTGCATCACACCTCAGTAATTCACAAGTACGTTTGTTAATTAGTGTGTTACACAGACAGCATTGTGTTTACAGTAGCACCAATACAGCCAGGGCTGTTTCCCAAAAGAGTCGTAAACCCAAATTGATCGTGGAGACCACCAATGTTCTCTACGTTGAACTGAGCTCACGATGCTTTTTGGAAACGCAGTCCAGAGTTCACTGTCTAAATATAGGCACCCAGTCTGACCATCTGTTTTTTATCTTAAATTAAAGGGTTAAAACAACACAACAAGCAAGCAAGACACGTATGCATCCAGATAAAACAAGAAAGGCTTAGACAAGATCCTCAAAATGTTCATGAATAATGTAAACGTTTCAACTGAAAGCACCGGGTTGTAAACAGAGCCCGATTGGAGATAAATCCATGGAGATGAAGTTTATCCACTCACCAGAACATGACGTTGGCGGCTGTGTACAATAGGACGCTGTGAAAGGGTCTCTCCCACAATAATACAGACTGCAGATAGGTGAGCAGGCGCTCGTGCGGTCCCAACCGCTCAAGCAGCCTTGATTTCACCGCGCGGAGCTGCTCGTGCCTCTCGCTGGAGCACGAGCCGCTCCTGAGGCCGACACTTGAGCGCAGCTTCATCGAGCAACCGCTCCCTTCATTCGCGTCTTCCGCTCCACCCGTATGAGCCATACTTAAGTGTTTTAAAAAATGTGACGGCAAAATACCAACAAAATCTACAATAAGTCAATAAAAAATAAAACCCGTGCTTTAGAAATGATTTGGAGATCGCGAGCTAGCTTAGCCTGAAGCCGCTCAGCGCAGAGCAAGTGTAGGCAGACCTCGAGTGTTCAAGAGGCTGCTGCCGTTGATACGGAACAAATGTGAAATAAAACCCATTATTGGGCCTAATTTGCTATATTAATACGTTTACGGGTCTGCACAGGTCCTCTTTAGTGTTGTCACCGTGCAGCTGTCATGTCCAGTCGTTGTTTTTGTCGCGGGAGCAAAAGAGAGAGAGCTATGGAGGACGGGCTTTATCCGGCCAATGGCATCAGGATTACAGTCAGAGCTGGTGAATAACAACCAACACCTATCAGCGAACTCTCGCTTCTTCAGATGCCTTCACACATCATTCATAAATTACTTTCCAAATGTCTCATTGTTTTTATTCTGTTATAAAAGAATGGCGTAACTGCAGATTGATGTAATAAATCAAACAGCTATTTGGATTATTGGCATAGTAAGTACAGTGTATAGCTTAAGTTATAAGCAACGTTTGTGTGGTCATTTAAAGTAGGTTTATATATATATATATATATATATATATATATATATATATATATATATATATATATATATGTATATATATATATATATATATATATAAAATTATTTTTATTTTTATACATCTTAAGCTATATTAGAGAAAATATACACTTTCCTAGTTTTCAGATAATATTTAACAATTTCTATAGTTTGAGTACAATGATAATATACTGTAAAAGCCAATTATTATTTAACTTCTAGAAATGACACTTTTGATTGTACATTACATTATTTTACTGGATGGTTTATAAAACAGTAAGAAACAAACCCATTTTAGAAACAACACTTAATAATTTTTTTTTCTCACACAGTATACATGTGCCTCTTAATATATATATATATATATATATATATATATATATATATATATATATATATATATATATATATATATAGGGCTCGATTGGTCTTTTTCACACTTCCGGGTTTTTAGCTTCCGGCGCCGGGTAAAGGTTTTTCCGGTAACAGTGATAGATAGCTGAGCTTAAGAATCAGTTGGGGAATCAAAGTCTTTTTACGAATTAAATATCATGAAAATGTTTGAGCGGTTTTGGTGATTTATTGGTGAGACTACAGAGCTCTCATTAAGAGCTACATTTATTAGCTAATTCGAGGTGATGGCGCTTAAATTGGTTATATTCTCTGTGTGTTTGGCGCGGCTGTGCATTATCACGATCCATTTTCCAGGCTAGACTAGCCACATGGGCTGTAAAGACAGTGCCTGCGTCTCAGTGTGCATACTATCCATCCTAAATAGTAGGCTATGTGACATTAGTAATATGCAATACTATTTAGGGTTGATAGTATGCACATTGGGATGCAGGGAGTGTTTTTCGCGACGTGCTGGGAAAATGATCGGCTGGCAGTTCTCTTTATCACGCAGACCTCCCCTGCTTCATAATGAGAAGCAGGACCGCTCACAGCCTGGATATTTCTGGATATATATAAACACTTCTGTCATCTCTATGATATATAATCTCATTCACTCACATTTTCCTGTCGTCATCATCTTTAAGTCTGTAATATGCACATTATTACAAACCCATAGTAGTTGTTGCTGTTGCAATATTAATGCAAAGACTGATAGTTGTGTACAGTGTGGTGTTGGAAATGAATTGTCTTAATCATTTTAATCGTTCAGGATTAGTTATAACATATGCTTGAATGTGGGATGTAATGTCATAAGATTATATATTTTTAAATGTATTAAACTCACAACAATATTATGTATATCACTTTATATCCTGCTTTGAAGCGTAAATTTGGAGTTTAGTTTATGATTATATAAATAATGTTTGTCGTATGGTAATACAAGCAGGGGAATTGCTGAATGAGTAGCTGCATAGCCTATACTGTATGACAGCTGGTGAAATAATCTCAGATAGCAAAATTTGTCTGGGCCACATCCTTGCTTCAGTTCCGGCCGAGTTCTGGCTTGGTCCCTGGCCCAAAACCGGTCCACACACTGAAAACCGACACAAACAATTTCCTCTGGCCCAGATGCGGCCTACACCCTGTAAAAAGACACTTATTTATTGATCTGGCCCAGGCACTGTAAGACAGATCTGGCTGAGATTCGGCTTGGTCATGTGGTCCAGAAACTGCTAAATGTTATTAAATTAAGCAGTGAAACACATTCAAACATTTAAAAAGATTAAGGCATTTTATTATAAAATTAAAAACACTATAAGTATTAACAATGAATACACTATAAACATTTATTAACAACATACATTTTAAACCACTAATACTAAGTTTAATTATTTACTGTATATTATTAAATAAAAAACAACATCCTTTCTCACACAAAAACTCTTTAACAATAATTTCCAAATTTCAAGTTAGGTCACCTTCACATAGTGCTTTATACATTACGGTTTGTTTCAAAGCAGCTTTATAGTATTCAATTGGAAAATAATTCTGTTATGCAAACAATTCAATTCTGTAATGCAGCAAAAGACTGTTATTGTTCAGCTGAAGTCATTTCAGTGTTTCAGTTCAGTTCAATGAGTTCAATTCAGCTATAAAGCAGTTCTGCAGAAAACAGTAACGTCATAATCCAGCTCTGTTGAGTTCTCATCCAATAGTGTCAATGCAGTCAGATCGATATTATTGAATAGTAGGTGTCCAACTAAGCAAGCCAGAGATGACAGTGGCAAGAATCCAAACTCTATCAGGTGACAGAATGAAGAAAAAACCCTGGGAGAAACCAGGCTCAGTCGAGGGCCAGTTTTCCTCTGGCCAAACAAATACAGTGTGATTACGATTCAGCTGCATCAGAAGTTAGATTGTGGACTGATATCATTCAGAAATTTTTTATCCAATTTCTTCTCTTGAACATCGAACACAGCACACTGGCATGTAGAGGGAGGAGGTGAAGTGGCCTTCCAGAGGACTCGTCTGGTTCTCGTGGTATTTGCTGAAGATCTGTGTTGTCGACGAGGTCTTCACAGCGGATCAGTCTCTAGAGCTCGTTTAGTTGTCATGTTCTCTGCTGACATTCAGGGCTGTTGTGGTCATCTCAACCATCTGTTCTGAATATGGAATGAGACAGACAGACTAGTTTTAGCATAATTGTCATTCTTGAATGCAGCATGCTCATGATTTTTTTGAGTCGTTATTTTCCTTTAATCAATTAAGTAACACTGATCAAGCCATTTGCGATTCTCCCATTACTTTAAAAGAAATTGATGAAGCAATTAAATCTTTAAAAATCAATAAATCCCCTGGTACAGACGGTCTAACGTCAGAATTCTATCATATGTTCAATAAAAACATTGCCCCTTTTTTGTTAAACTTTTTTAAGGAAAGCATAAATAAATCTTCTCTCCCACCTACACTATGCCAAGCGCTGATCACTTTAATTCCTAAGCCAAGTAAAAATATCACTTTATTAGATAACTGGCGTCCAATAACGTTATTAAACAATGATTATAAAATAATTGCTTCAGTATTGGCCAAAAGATTAAAAGGAGTATTACATTCTATTATTGATGAAACACAATCTGGCTTTATGCCAAATAGACACATATCTAATAATATAAGATTGATTTTAGACATTTTAGATTATTCTGATATAATTTATAGTGACAGCTTCATTTTTTTCTTAGATTATTAAAAAGCCTTTGATACTTTATAACACGTTTTTATTTTTCAAGCACTTAAAAAAATTGGCTTTGGTGATTATTTCTGTAAGATGGTTAAAATGTTATATGTAAATGGAAATGGCTCAATTAAATTAAAAAACGGTACTTCTCCCAGGTTTTCTCTAAATCGTGGTGTTCGTCAAAGATGCCCAGTGTCTCCTTATTTGTTCTTAATTGCAGTACAATTTCTTAATTTACATATTAAGAGGAGTAATTTAAAAGGCATCACTGTTGGAAATACAGAATTAATCATCAGTCAATTAGCAGATGACACAGCGTTGTTTTTAGAAGACTCCTCTCAAATCTCTGTAGCCTTAAATATCCTTCAGTCATTTTCTAAAGCTTCTGGTCTAAACCTTAACATTGATAAATATGAATTATTTCCCATTAAAGGTTGTAATGTCTCTTCAATCTGTGGCATAGCTGTTAAAAGCACTGTTAAATATCTTGGTATAGAAATAACTTAATAAAAAATTAAAAAAATAGATGTGCAACAAACTTTAATCCGATTACTGAAAAAACAAAGAAAAAACTTAATTGCTGGCTTCAAAGGGATCTATCTATTAAAGGAAGAGTTTTGCTCACTAAGGCCGAAGGTCTTTCACACCTCTCTTAAGCGGCCCAATCTCTCTATGTAGATAAGCCTACATGTAAACTGATTGATAGAGCTATAACAGATTTTGTCTGGAAAAACAAAAGCCATTATATGAAGAAGTCTGTTATTTTAAATTCTTACAACAAAGGTGGCTTAAACTTTATTGATTTTAGTTCTTTAAATCACACTTTCAAAATAAATTGGCTTCATCGATATTTGAAAAATCAAGATTCCATCTGGAATATCTTCCCTCAATAAGCTTTTTCATACATTGGAGGTTTATGATTTTTATTGATGTGCAACTCTAACTTATCAAAAATTCCTATCAAACTTTCAAATTTCCACCAACAGGTACTTTTGGCATGGACTTTAATATACAAACATAATTTTACTCC
Source organism: Elopichthys bambusa (assembly GCA_037101425.1). Taxonomy (NCBI): domain Eukaryota; kingdom Metazoa; phylum Chordata; class Actinopteri; order Cypriniformes; family Xenocyprididae; genus Elopichthys; species Elopichthys bambusa. The sequence continues at coordinate 28,723,000 of CM074435.1, forward strand.
CCATAAATTCTTTATTTGGAACAATCAAAATATTTTATACAAAAACAGAACTCTTTTTTGATCAGTGGTTTAATAATGGATTACTTTTAGTTTGTCAGCTATTTAACAACAAAGGTTTACTAATGACTTACGCTGAATTTCTTTCAGAATACAATGTACCAGTTACTCCCAAAGAATTTGCAATAGTTATGGGAGCGATACCAACAGGAATCTGTATGCTTTTTAAGAATTACACTCACTCTACTACTATAACTACTACTTTCCCTGAACCAATAGACACTCCTATAGGTAAAATATGTTTTTCAGGAAAAAAAAAAATAGAAACAAGAAAGTTAGATACCTGTTTCTTGAAGATATTATCTCGATATCTCCTGCAATCTTTTACTGGAATAATTTATTTAAAAATTTAAATTGGAAAAAGATTTGGTCCTTACAACAAAAATATTTTCTTACTAATAAAGTAAAAGAAGTGTCTTTCAAAATAATAAATAAATTTTACCCTGCTAAATATTGTATGATTAAATATAAAACCAATATTGATACAAGATGCTCATTTTGCAAAATGAACACAGAAACTGTTTATCATCTATTTTGGTCATGTATCTATACTGAACAACTATGGAAAGATATTGAAACATTTATTAAAGTTAATATCCAACAAGATATATCTATAACTTTTAAAGATATTATTTTTGGTCACTTTGATTTTGATTCTCATAAAAACAAACTTGTTTTGTTATAAATTTAATTTATTTTCTTGGCAAATTCTATATCCATAAATGTAAATTCACTAACAAACCAATTTTTCTTGTTTTGTTTTTTTTGAAAGAATTTAAAATCTACCTTGACACTATTTCATCCTCTGTAAATAAGAAAGCAAGAAGAACAACCTCAATTTGTAATGACTTTAATTTGTATACTCCAATTGAAATGTAAAATAATATCTTACCCTCTTTTTTCTTTTATTTTGCTCATTTATCTTTCTTCCTCATCTTTTTCTGTTTGCAATTAATGTTTCTTCTTTTTTTTCTGTATGTTCAGATGACATTGTACATAATGTTGATACATATTGTATACTATATACAAAATTGTATACCATTAATGTCATCCCTGTAATGTTCGCAACCATAATAAATAAAAAAAAAATAAAAAAAAGAGAGAACACAAACATGGCACGTTCTGCAAAAGTGTAATCTATATATCATAAAATAACACTAATAATAAATTATCAGTGTATGAGATGGTCTTTTATTCATTTGTAACATTCATTTGTATTTTTGTGTATGAACATGCAGCAACACAGTAATGGTGATCCATGGATTTCTAACAGATAGAGGATAAGACAGCTCACACCTACATATCCATGTCTGTTAAAGAACGCGTCATCAGGAAAACTGTCTACAAACATCTGCTAAACATATTTTCAAGCAGTTTTGCATAACTTACAGTCTTAGAAATCATAGACATCTTAAAATGTGTTTTCTGTATGTCTAGGCTAACCTGCACATCAAATAGCCTAGACGGATCAGCGAAATATGTGTGATAATATTAACACATAAACCAAAACATTTTATGAAGACGTTACACAACGAATAAATGTCATATTCATTTGTTAATCTGATAGTTTTGTGAAGTTAATGCAACAGTTTCCAGTCGGTCGTTACCACAGTAACGCTCTGCTTCTGCTTTCCACCTTCTCGTGCGCATGGAAAAGTATGGAAGATATAGGATCATTTATAATTGATGTTATTTAATAATAGGCCTACTATAGATGGCAATTTGTAGATTACACTTACTTTAACGAAAACAACTGATTTGCAGAAAGTGCCATGTTTGCGGTGTTCTCGCATTTACAAGGATTTGACCAGCGGATCAGAGATTGTATATAATGGGGAGATGAGAGGGTCTGTATCTCTTACCATTGGAGAAAGCGTTACGGCTAACTTAATCACGTGCCTATCTCTCAGCCTATCGTGTAATGGCATCAGACGTTGCGTTACGTTCCCTAGTCTGCCTTCTCTAAAAAAAATAAATTTTTATCAAGCTAAAATCTACGAAAGTATTGTTTAGTGTAAAAAAAAATGCTGAAGATTAGCAAACAGGCTGTCAATTGATTAAATGATTAGCTATTTCCCTACAAAAGCTGTTTAATCAGCATAGTGAAGCCTCTCATCCATTCTAAAAACAGCCTCTGGTCTCCTTCCCTGCGTACCGCCAAGGGCGGGGCGTTAGCATTAGCCGTCACGCTTTTTTGGCTAAAGGTTGCAGGCTTGCCTTCTAGTGGCTTTGAGCGGATTTCGCTAGTGTGCCCCGCCCTTCTATTCCGCTGCTTTGCGCATGCGTAGAAGTTTCTCATTATTACGATAAAGTTTCTCATTATTATTACTTACAGAATTATATTTTTACTCAACTGTGGCAGAAACGGGGATTCAGACACGTACCTGGCTGTTTGATTGTTTTAGCCCGCGAACTAAAAGCCTTTCCATTCTCACCCATTTCTCTAAGCCAAGTCCATCTCCGTTTATTTTTTACACTTTCATCGATCTCCAATACATCGGAGCCTTCCTGCAACTGTGTCCATGCTAGCTGAAATAAAGTTCTAGCTCAGAACGTAGCCTGACATGCACTTCTCCAATACTAAGCGGGAATGGAAAACCCGGAGTGGATCAAGAGCGGAGTGATTACAGAACGCTTAGAGTGGAGAGAGGAACGTGCTTTTGCTCCACTCCAGGCTTTGATCACATCCCCCTCAGGTATGGAGGACCAAACCAAAATATATAAATGAATAAATAAATAGGTAAATAAATTTTATAATAGGAAAATAAATAAATGAATAAATGACTTAATAAAATAAATGATTCATTTTGAATGAAAATCCCCCCCCCCCCCCCCTAATTTATTATTTTCTGCGTTTACATTTTTAAACATTTTTTAACTTTTATTTTTAGTTAATAATTTTTTTATATTTATATATTATTTTTTACATTTATTTATGTATGTATGCATTCATTTATTTTTAGATTTATTTTTTCCCACATGTATTTATTTATTGATTGATTCATTTATTTTTACTTTTCCGTGTGTAACATGGAAATTAGGAAGGCGGTCCTTCTGTAGCTTCAGTGCATCACTGGTTAAGAGCTCAGGCGTAGAATCGTCAGGCCAGCTAAGCCATGGTGATGAGTTTTCAAAGAAAATGGCGGCAAGTAGTAATTCGTTGTCTGGTTTGCTACGGGATGTGGCAGATTAGCTGGAGAGTTGTAAATTATTTTCACCTAATGTTTTTTGCATTATACCGAAATATTTAAACTATTTTCCAGAAATAAAAACACGAAGCTAAATACTTATGTGATCCCCACAGCATCATCTTCATCGAGTCTGGAACCGTCGATGTCAGACCTAGAGTCAGACACCCAGTGGATGGTTGATTAGAAGATTGTTGATAGCTAGCTATAACTTTAGCGAAATGACAAATAACGTCAATGCCGTAAATGTTTTAAATTGGGAGCACGAGAAAACTATATACGACGATCAGATGGTCTCATATTGTCCCATCCATCGTCATTTTTGAATGTGAGTAGAAGATACGAAGAAGTGGCCAGATGTAACCTGTGGGGAGGAGCTAAACTCTGCAGGACAATGGCCTTCCAGGATCAACGTTTCCCACCCCTGGGGTGTAGATTAAGAAAACTGGAATTATTTTAAATCAGTTTTGTTAAACAAGAGATAACTTTGTGATTTGTTTTAGAAAATGTATAATTTAATACAAGTTTTATAAAATCAGTTGTAAGAGTGTTTGTTGTTATCAGGAAGGCAGAGACACATTTTACTAACCTTCATGTAGAGGTAATATTTCACCATTCAATTTTCATATGTAATAAACCAAGATGGAATTAATTCCATTTAAATCAGAAGACTTAATTAATTTGAGTTTTAAGGGGAATCTACAGTGCTCAGAATATATGGTTTTATAAAAAAAAAAAAAAAAAAATACTGACAGCTAACATCTGGCCACATTGTAAAGATAAAAAAAAAAAAAAAAAGCTTCACAAAAGATAACATCTGATCATATTGTAAAGGTTTACTGAAAATGACTACATACACTATTTACACTGATTAGTTAAAGCAAAACCACAGCACAGACAGACATGGGATATACCTACAAATCAACACCTATTCATCCTCTACATCAGAAATTATGTTGCTTAGAAGGTTACACAGGGCAAATTCTCAATTTTATAAATTTTAGGTGTGAGGTTAATTGGAACTGTTGTAAGAAAGGATTTTGAAGTTTTTCAGTCATATGACAGCTTGGCGATGCGCCTGGTGTTGGTGGTGTCTTCTTCAGAGAGTTGCATGCCTCTCTTGGTGAATGTTTCTCTATTTTGTAGAGGAGATCGGTAATGGTGAAGCCTCTGTCTGCAATTACTTCATCGTCATCAGGAGCTGATCCCAAGTGTGTAGCTGGAAGCTGTTGGTGTATGTGTTGTGGTAATGAAGTCACCTCGGGGTAAGGGTGTCAGTCGGCTTCCCGTCCATGAAATGGTACAAACACACATAAGGGCGCTTAGGTGGGCACTTCAAGTTTAGCGCCTTCAGCCACTGCCTCAGGTGCTCCTCGTCTTAAGGTGGTGGGTGTAAATTGTAAATTGCACCTCAACACTCCAACTGCTTAATCTAATCTACTGTTACAGCTATAGGATTACGGCTAGCGACTAGCTTAGGTCCCTCTCAGCCAGAAGTAAGATGACAAAACGAACGCAATGGCGTCACCCATGTTGTCGTGAAAATAAGGTGATATTACATGCAAGAGCTACAACCTGTCAAGTAATTGAGCAAGCGCTTCAATCAACGATTAACCAATAGTAAGCAAGCCCTATGAGCAAGACCAACCCACCTAATTATCATACGTGACAAAGAAATGTAAGAATAAATATGAAAATAAATTAAGAAAATGTTGAAATAAATGAATGTTAAAATAAATAAATCTGGAAATATTGGAATAAATAAATATAAAAAAATAAAAAAATAAAAGAATGCATAAGTAAATATAAAATAGATGGAAAAATAAATAAAAGAATAAATAAAATTAGAAATTAAAACAAAATCAGAAAATAATAAAGGGGGGAAAATGAATTTTATTAAAAATGAATCATTTATTCATTTATTTATTTTCCTATTATCACATTTATTTACCTATTTATTCATTTATATATTTATTCATTCATTTATTCATTTTTAATTTCTGCAGGTTTGGTCCTCCATACTCAGCAGGGAAAATTAAGACATTTATTACACTATTTGAGAAATGTAAGCCTATTTATGGCCTTAAAATTATGAAAAGTGAATGCAAGACATTAGGACAGGCAGGAACCCTGCAATTGACGGAAATCCATTGTAGACTCTGCAATTAATAAACTTTAACCCATGCTTTATAGGCAAAATTACATAAATTTGATTTGTTTAAAAAAAATATTATTTGGCTAGTGGAAAAGAATTAAAATAACTTCACTGAAAACATTCTGAACAGTATTTTATATGATTTATTTTTGTCTAAAACAAGACAAGGAGAGTGAAAGTTTTAGCGATGTAATGTGACTGCATTTATTGTCATATTTTCCTTGTCTTGTACCGTTAAACATGGTGTCACGTGGATGGGAATATGCGTGGAAATGATATGCAGGTGACGTAATGCATAGTAAAACTAGGCGTTGTAAGCTCCATATATAGTAATTGCTGGGAGGAGACAGATTGGAGATTCATGTACGCACAATCTTCTGCTGACTGGGTTTTATAAAGATAATTTTGCGCAGGTTCTGGCACACTTTTAGGATGAAATCTACGGAAAGTTTTATACATGAGGCCCCTGAACAACACTAAGAAGACTTACCTTGCATCCACCCTTTCAATTTGCTGCCAGTTGCAGCCACCTCTTCATGGTCCCCTCATCCTCCATTTCAGCAGCGTTTCTCTGAACTGCAGCTTTGAAATAATAATGACCTAACAATATGTATTCCTTTAAGTCTTAAGCATTAGTTTCTTTAACACCTGTATATTTGATAAATTGCATCCAGAGTTTAGGGATGAGTTTAAAATATCAGTAAAAAAAGATTTGGTGTCAGACTCCAAACAGTGCATTCAGGCTAAACTTGATAACTCAAAATCATAGAACTCCCCATTGCAGTAAAATTAATTTCAGGAGTTCACACTTACAAATAATTGTATAGAGTAAATAGTATGCGTATTTGGCGTGCTGTCCGAGGAAAGGGCTCTGAGCTCGGTATTTGGCACAAACCCAGATATATATACCAGGGTCAGAAATGAACTTTTCCAGTAAAGGACTTGAGAGGCCTTTTTTTTTTTTCAACATCAACTAAAGCCATCTTTACACTGCAAAGGTAATAAGCGACATCTGACATGGCATTTATGTTTATTTACACAGACTGTTTAAAGCAGTACATGTATTTAGCCTACATAAAATTAAATAATGCCATAGCATAGCCTATAAAAAAAAAAAAAAGGAACTCAGAAGGCGAAGCAGCAATTTCATGACAGAATTATTATTGCTCTTATGTTAACAATTATGAATAGAAAGTTTTTGTGGTGGGGAAAAGCAAGTTCTTCCACCCGTAACGTTGGGCTATCCGTTAGATAGGCCTATATGGTGCCACAGCAATTCAATAATCGCTTGTTGGAAAAGATGAATTGACTGACCTTTTTTTTTTTAGTAAATAAAATATAACTCGATATCATTGCATTAGCCAACAGTGCTCCAGAGCTCAGCAGTTGTTCTAATAAACATATGTTATTCAAAACTATCACTCTCTGGGACCCAATGGGTACTGACGTTGTTATCATTGCAAACCATCTGATACGTTAATTAATCAATTTAAAAACACTAAACTGAACATGAAATAAATTAAATTACTTGCCGTTTTGCAGCGGAGACCCTTTCTCTCGAACATGAAATGTCGACTGCAGGACTCTCCTCAGGATTTACCGCCAAAACTTTTTCAGGCGGCTGAGTTCATTAATTCCAGTAGTGGCCCGCCTGGGACAAACGAACTCGGGCCGAAAACGGATAACGAGCTTTCAGTCGAGACTGGCCCATACAGTCAACACGGCTCTGGCCCATTATCTTCTCACGGATTCTGACAATGAGTCGATGTTGGCGCATTTAAATCAGAATCGACCCAAAAGTGCTTGCTATTTGGGGGCCCGCCTATACTGAGTATACGGAGCTTCCGCGAGTACAACTAGTGATGGGGAGTCGACTCCAAAAGAGTCGATTCCTCGACTCTGAATAGCCCCGAGTCAGGGTCGACTCCAGCACAGGAAACGACTCTCGGTGTCGACTCTGTTGCTGTGTACGAAATCGCTCACTTGTGTACTCATTCTCGAATCCATAGCCTATATAAAGTAAGGGTTGAACGAAATGAAGCGAGCAATTCGGACACCGACGAATCGCATTAGAGATCGCGTTGTCACATACATTATCCTACATGTAGCTTACTTTAGAAATAGATAACAGTCATAGTGACTTTAGTTTGTAATTATACATATCTTCGTGCCAGCTTTAGTATTGATGGTAGCTTATAATGCAATAAATATAGATTTGATTTTCCATGGTTAACCGTGTTCATAATCATTAAACTAACCATAAATAAAAAATTAAAAAAAACTCACATCAACAATACACACATCAATAAGTGTACATTATTGTATGCATTTTTGTATATATTGTATTAATTTTATTATCTTTAATTCTCCTGTCCAAGTACTTTTAAGACAATGATCATGTGTATTTAGCGCCATTATAATGAGATGAATTCATTAAAGAATCCCTTCTTTCTCGTTTAATTCTCCAAAAAACCTGGAATCGAACACCCCTAAGTACAACCATTTTTATGACTGATTTCGACAGCTGTATATTTGCCGTCGAATTCTGTTCTATTATCCTGCCTGGCTTTTAAACTTTGTTTACAGTCTCTGTATCTACAGTAAAAACAGGTGCAACTAAATGCCTCATGTGAGCACCAGATGGCGCACACAAGTCATAGCGTGAGGTTTCCAGTTAAACAAATGCCAGCGTGCAACCCCAAAAGATATCAAATGAAGATGCTGGTCAAACATTTGGGATTGGTCATTAGATCCACTTCCCTTTTCTGTTCCAACCAGTGTCTTTCCAAAAAAAGAGGAAATCATTTGTGTGTGACTCAGTTAGGAACAGGGCTTTGTCTTTGGATCTCTACACGTGAGGAAAGTTTCACGTTGAGACATACAGCTCATACTCACAGTCCCAAGGTAGTCATTTGCCAGGTTAAAGCTTGGCTGGTTCTGATTCAGTTATCCTTCTCAAGTTGTGAAACACCTTTATCTAGAAAGTGAAGCCACTGATCGAACAAATTTTGCTGCTTTTGCTCAAGTTACAAAATCATGCAAATAGTAACAACAGGAACTATACATTAAAATGTAAATGCACTTCTTCTTCATCTCTTCCCCTTTGTCAAGCATTTCCCTTCTCTGTATTGCTCAGATACATACTCTGTACTCAGAAATGCACATGAACATAAAACATAAAACCACACATGCCCCTAAAAATGTCTCTTCTATTCTGTTTCCTCCATTCAACAGGATTTTCTTTTGATCTGATGGCTACTTCTCTGTTTATCAGACGATCTGTGTAAATATGCATGTGTGTCACTACCCTGCATATGAATTTTCCACATGGGTATTTACATTTTTATCTCTTGGTTATTCTCTAAACATTCTCAAGATAGTTTTGCTGATGTGGTCTTTTCTGTCAAAGTTAAGATTAATCAGGCAAAAACTTACATTATATGACCTCTAAGCTAATTTTGTACATTAAAACATAGGCCTACAGTTTAGCATGTTATGTGGCATGTACTTGTCAAAAACATTTAGAGAGATCTAGAACAGACTTGCTTAAGGGTCTATAGGCCAAAAACATAAATAACTGAAATTTATGCCTATAATACAAATGTTGTGCTTTTTATGTGGAGAATTGGGTCGATGACATATAAGAGTACACTATAAAGAATGGAAAAGGATGGAAAAATAAATGTAATATTCTTAAATTCCTAATTTTTTGTTTTTGGCGAGTCACACCACATGACAACCTAAACTATCCTTGACTTGTCTTAAGAAGGTCAAATATGATATTTTAGGAGACTTGTTGACCTTGACACATGGGCCTTCATTTGATTTGGCAGATTAAAATATATATATATATATATATATATATATAAAATAACCTGTGAAGCGGTTTTGTTAAAACATTATTTTCTATGAAAGAACAAGATAATGCCAAAACACTGAATAAAGTTTTCCTTTTTCTTTATTATGATATCAAGACACCCCCCCCCCCTTTCTTTTTTTCTTTAAAGAACCAGGATTCACACGTTATTGGGAAACTGGGATATACACTGAACAAAATTATAAACGCAACACTTTTGTTTAATGAGCAGAACTCAAAGATCTAAGACTTTTTCTATGGAAAGGCATATTTCTCTCAAATATTGTTCACAAATCTGTCTAAATCTGTGTTAGTGAGCACTTCTCCTTTGCTGAGATAATCCATCCACCTCACAGGTGTGGCATATCAAGATGCTGATTAGACAGCATGATTATTGCACAGGTGTGCCATAGGCTGGCCACAATAAAAGGCCACTCTAAAATGTGCAGTTTTATCACACAGCACAATGCCACAGATGTCAGAAGTTTTGAGGGAGCATGCAATTGGCATGCTGACTGCAGGAATGTCCACCAGAGCTGTTGCCCGTGAATTGAATGTTCATTTCTCTTCCATAAGCCGTCTCCAAAGGCGTTTCAGATCATTTGGCAGTACATCCAACCGGCCTCACAACCGCAGACCACTTAACCACACCAGCCCAGGACCTCCACATCCAGCATCTTCACCTCCAAGATCGTCTGAGACCAGCCACCCGGACAGCTGCTGCAACAATCGGTTTGCATAACCAAAGAATTTCTGCACAAACTGTCTCAGGGAAACTCATCTGCATGCTCGTCATCATCATCTGGGTCTCGACCTGACTGCGGTTTGTCGTCGTAACCGACTTGAGTGGGCAAATATTCACATTCGATGGCGTCTGGCACTTTGGAGAGATGTTCTCTTCTCGGATAAATCCCAGTTTTCACTGTGCAGGGCAGATGGCAGACAGCGTGTATGGCGTCGTGTGGGTGAGCAGTTTGCTGATGTCAACATTGTGGTTCGAGTGGCCCATGGTGGCAGTGGGTTATGGTATGGGCAGTCGTATGTCATGGACAACAAACATAGGTGCATTTTATTGATGGAATTTTGCATGCACAGAGATACCGTGACGAGATCCTGAGGCCTATTGTTGTGCCATTCATCCACGACCATCACCTCATGTTGCAGGGATCTGTACACAAATCCTGGAAGCTGAAAACATCCCAGTTCTTGCATGGCCAGCATACTCACCAGACATGTCACCCATTGAGCATGTTTGGGATGCTCTGGATCGGCGTATACGACAGCGTGTTCCAGTTCCTGCCAATATCCAGCAACTTCGCACAGCCATTGAAGAGGAGTGGACCAACATTCCACAGGCCACAATCACCTGATCAACCCTATGTGAAGGAGATGTGTTTCACTGCGTGAGGCAAATGGTGGCCAGATACTGACTGGTTTTCGGAATGAATATTCTTGTAAACAGGCCTTGGAGTCAAAAAGGTTGAGAACCACTTCCATAGAAGAGGTGTAATCAAGTCATTATATGTATGAATTACATTATTAATGTCAAGTCAAGTCACCTTTATTTTTATAGAGGTTTTAAAGCGTTCTATACAATAGAAATTGATTCAACGCAGCATCCACTATTTTTTTTGTTTTTGTCCTCGAACCCTTCAGCTGTTCTGCAGGGGCAAACAGAGTCTTGGGGGGTGTTGGTGGAGGGCACCTGCAGCCTCTCCATGGCTCATCATCCCCTGACAGGACAGCTGCTACAACAAAATGGCTGTGATGGAGTTTATTGGGCAAATGAACAAATAAATACCCTGACCGCAAGCACTAGCCAGCTGCCTGACACCATCTACCATGGACAATAAGGAGGAAGTACATATAATGAGTTCGTGGAAAAAAAACCCATGTTAATAATTGGACAATGTGCTAGAGAGATCTAAAAAAAGAAAATGACCAATTATTACTTCCTAAACCAACATGTCATCCAACCAATATGACCATATAGGTCGTTTGTCACTTCCCTGAAATACGACCCATAGGAGCGTTTACTAAAGTTGCGCCCCTTTCGACAACAGGACACTTTCATTTTAATGCATTGTACCCTTTTATCGACATCATATTTTGGGTTTCGCGCAGCTCAATTGGTAGAGCATTACAATATAAAACAATATGCAATCATGAGATCATACAGTAGTGGGTTCGATCCCAGGGAACGCATGTGCTCATAAAGTGTATATGCAATATAAATCACTAAGGGTAGGTTTAGGGTTGGGGTAGGTGTAGTCGTTAATAAAAAAAAATGAGTTTTGCTAAATGGAAATAGGACAAATGGCGGGTAAAGGACCGTGAAAAAGGTCCACACATTGTATTTAAATGAACACGCATTTTGATTGGTAACGACGGTCATACGTCAATTCATGACGACAGACGTAACACAACACTGTCATTATTTTTACGGCAGCTAGAGGGCGTATGACTTTAAAGCGTAAATATAGGTCGTAATAAGGTGCTTGAAAAAAACAACCTATAGGGTCGTTTTTTTGGAGGAGGACAGTCTCGTAATAACCTGTGTTGGACAGTTTTGGTCAGTGCATGCAGACACTGCAGAGGTTAGCGTGCTAGCTCTGTCAGCAAGAGTTTCAATAGCAGGCACATTAGTGTGCAAGCGGTGTAAGCAAGTATTGTATTTTACAGAGCCCAGACTAGTCCTGTCATCAAGTTCCACTTTACAGTTTTAAATAACCATGACTGCAGCTCACCTCACAGGCTAGAATAGTGTTTGCCTTATCAGGGTGTCAATGGCCATCAACCAACACCTTTGAAATGAAATTAACACCCATCCATTCTCTCCTTGATTTTACTAAAGTCACTGCACACGCTTGTAGAGAGGTATTAGAGAATTATGTGGTGGAAAATTGCAAACATTTGCAATTGCATATGGAAAAATGCAAAATGCTATCTGCACACTTTCAGACTCACAGAGACACAACCACACACACTGGACTCTGAAACACAATCCTGGTAACTGCTGCCAAGTATGATAGTCAGCAAAGTGTTGTCAATATCAAACAAACACTTTGGCGTGCAAACAAATGGGCAGACCAAACATGCAAGGCCTGTCAGACGTGTGGGAGACGAAACTGTGTGTGTGTGTGTGTGTATAGACATAGTCTATATGTGGCTGTTGCTGCTATACTGTATGCATGTGAGCAGTGAGAGGAATGTCCTTTGTACTTTTAAAAAATATCCTTAGAATAGCAAAGATTTACTCTGTAGTTTTTTAGTTCAAATACTATTCTAACAACCTGCACTATAATTTTTCAAGTCAAATGGACAAGCACAGCAGGTAAGTTACATCAAAATGTGGTTCAGTCAGTTCAGTTCATTCCCTTTTCCCAGAATGCACCAGCCCATGAATAATTATTATGGTTGTGTTCTTTGAGCTTCTACCAGTTTTATTTACATGTTGGTTTTATTGTCATGTTAAGTAAGCTAATGTCTTGCGTCAGGATGAATTTTAAGTTTTAGATAATATTAGCATAAATCCTTGTGATTTTGCTTTGATAAGGGACAATATACAAACATACCTAATCATAAAACATTAACAAACGCAGTACATTGAAAACACTATCGCTATTTATGAAGCATCTCTAGATTATGTTGTAATTAGTCTGTTGTCCACTAACTCTAATTTAAATCACTAACTTTAATCACAAGTATACACATGAGTTCACCTAATAATCTTCAAAACTGCAAGTACTTTATTGTATTTGAGCCAAGAAATGTTAAGGATTTATGCTGACATTCTCCATAAACTCCACTTTGAAACCTAGGGCGTTAAGTTTTATAGAGCAGTGTATCTTGGGTGTTTTTTGTCTCATGAGTGCTCATGTGACAAATATTCATGTGATATTGACAATAGTTTAAGACAGCTATAGCACTCTAAAGCAGATTTCCGTTGTGCAGATAGGTTGATATTAATTATATTGCTTAATGAAATATACTCTAATGAATTGTAAAATATACATACATCAAACTGCCTCCTTAATGCTTGAAACATTGAATTTCTGGTGACAGTTTTGTTAATGGTAAAAGGTAACATTTTTACAGTGTTCTCACATTGCTATGCACATTTACACATAGAAAACTTGAGACAAAGCACATAATATTAAACATTTAAACAAAGGGAACAATTTGCATATTGCAACTTTAGAAATATTCTCGGACACACTTCAAAATAGTTGTAATAGCTGATTTTAAGTCATGATAATTTGACACTCAATGAACATTTACTTAATTACCCGAATGAATTCAAATAATAATAATAATAAAAAAAAAACAATACAAACTGTAGCTCTTTTTTCAGAATTTTTTCAGAATTCTGAAGTTTTACAAACACCTAATTTTTTCAATGCATGCAAATTAAATATAAGAAAGAATGTGTGTGTATATGATGTATGTGGTGTGACGTGCTGAGTAAATATTTGAAATAAAAGGGGTCTGAGCTTTAATCCACAATCCCCAGCCACCAGTGCCACAATTCATTCCAGCTGCTTAAGGTTTTGTAAAAGCGTCAATATGACAAATGGACTGTATATTGTGTGTGCAGCGTGATTGTCTGTGTGTACTGGAAGCTTTACTGAACTCTCCAAGCGCAAACTGATCCAGCGAGCATGTGGACGCCCTGCCAACCCTTTGACCCACAGTCTCTTATTCTTGGCCGTTCTGCTAGACAGCTAAACATATGAACGTGAGTTTACAGTATGCCGAATATAAGTCCGTATACGTCTCATTGTGTGCGTGTCTGCAGGCTAAGCAGCAAGCTAATGCCTTTCATTAACAGTCATAATTGCTCAGGCTTTTGACCACAAAAGCTTGTAAATTCAACACACTGGTCTGATGGTTAACAGTTTGGTCCCACCTCAATACCGAAATAGGCTTCATTCACCCATATTTTTTAATGCGAGTATGTGTATGTGTATTCGGGGTGAAATTGCAGGTTTCTATGATTGTTCACGGTGACTTCCACCCTACCCTAAAGCAAAGTAAGCCATGGTTTTTCTGAGGCCTTATGCATAAGAAATCACATCACAGCTATATGAGATCTGGGAACATGCACATATTTCCACTCAGTATAACAGACCATTGGTTATTTACCCTAGATGTTCTAACATTTCTTTCCTTTACCCCTACAGCACACGGATCGAAGTTGAAATCTTTCTTTAAGATTGATATGGTTTAATACTCTTTGTCACATGTATAAAGACACATGTAACACACACACACACAGAGAGAGAGAGAGGTTCAGGGATTTTGGCAGATCTGTACGAGTTCTGAGTACTTTCACACAGTCTGGAAGCTATAAATAGAGCAAGGCCTCTGGATGACTGCCCACCCTTCCTTAACTCTTAATAACCATTGGGTCTACCCTACAGTTACGGGCTGTGCACTTCTGCTCACACGCAAACCTGTAAGAAAGCCTCTTTTAGGAAAGCATATGCCATGAACGTAAAGACACTTATAAATATACTGGATTTTGGGTGCTTTTAGAAGCATTAGATGGGCATTTCATAGTTTTGTGAAGCTTGGATGAAAAAGAAAATAAGCCTGCATTTTCACTCTAGTTCACAAATAAGTGTACGCTCTATTCAAAACAGATTTTCTGACAGAATTATTAAAGTTATGAAATAAAATGTAGTTACCTACAGTATATCAGCGGCATCCTAGACCACTTGTGTGATTGTTTATTAGCTACATATTGTGGCTAATTTAATAATGTTTTTAGTCGGGAATGCACAATATTAGTATATTGGTAAAATACTGATTATTAGACTTTTTTTTAAAGCTGTTGTCAGTAACTTTTTTTTGGTTAAAAATGATCTAAAATCAATTTTTCAGCATGTACATAACCAGTCAGTGTTCATCTCCCTACCTTAGCCCAATTCACAACGGTAAGCTTGTAATAATGTTTTATAATAGGTTGTTTGCAATCACGTGGTTCTGGTGACGCACGAAATTAATGTGGAGGGCAAGCAGTGAAAATTAGAATGTAAGAGATAGGGGAAAGTCCGTACTGTGCTGGTTTAGAAAGGTATAAACAGAAAATCACAACATATTTTGGACGTGACCCTTATGTTATGAAGAGGAGCGATTTTTCTACTGAATTGAAAGACTTGACTGCCACCGAGGAGGTAGATATAGAGAATGTGAAGCTGCCGTCACGCCGCGTTCAGGTCTGGATTTGTTTATATTGCGCTGCCTTTCTACTAGTGCTATTAAGGGCAGTATTTTTGATTGTGAAAAATGTCGCCATTGTAGGTCATTTGTGCTGAATCGAGAATTGCAACAGGAGCTCACATCATTGTTCAGGGAAAAAACTGGACGGTGTAATACAATTGGATCCCATTCTTAATGGAATGGGATAAAATGTCTTATCTTCACTGCAAACGATACCATGAAGAATGTGATTATTTAACCAAGTCAAAAACAAAAAAGGTAAGCAGGTATCCATATTCATTTCAGTATCGGCAGACGCAAAACGCTATAAAAGGTGACAACTTTTAAAGTTATAAAACGATATAAGTTACATAAACGATAAAAGCTCATTCTCGGTTTGATAGATTTGAGCAACCATAAACGACGCAAAACACAGGAATTTTGAGTTTGTGATAGGATTCCTATATAGAAAAATCACTCCTTGCCCTCCAGATGCATTTCGCGTGCAGCAATGACGTCATGTGCAAACAGCCTATTCGGGTGGTACTGGTGGGTTTTCGCGGGAATTTCAAGCAAGTCGCCGTTTGTCTCTTCGTCGTTGCATCACGTCTGTAAACGGGTTCCAGCTAGTTGGCTATATCGCATGTGAGATGGATCATTTATAGCCTTTTCTCACAGCAGCTGCAATAATTATACTTATTTTGATGCCGGATTGTATGGTATGACAAATAAATGTTAGAGATTATCTATAGGTAATGCTAATACACACTAAATACACATAGTCACGCAATGCTGTTAACATTAACAATTTGAGAAAGTATGACAATAATAATAATTTGCACAGTCTGATGTGATCCAAGCTAATCGATTGTTAGATTTAATCACATTTGGCAGCATGATTTACTGTAATGCTTTTTCCCTCTCAGTTAGAAAAGTGGCAGACATGTTACTTACTTGTTCAGGTGACATTTTCCATTGAAAATTCTTATTTTGGTCATACTTCTGTGATTCCAAAGTACATTAGCCTATCCACACCGATGTGGTGATTGAAAGCAAAGATATCCACGCTGAGGAGTCGCGCTAAGGCACAGTGCACGTATAGATGATAATTCCGCAAATAACTGCAATTACAGGTTTCAAAGAGAGATGGCGACAAAGAGGCACAACTACGGACTGCAGCTTTAAATTGATTCTATCAGTCGACATTGAATATACCGTATATAGAAGATTGTGCATGCCCAATTTTTACATTTAATGCTCAAATTAGCCTTTAAAAACACTAATAATTTAACTTTGTTAAAATGTTAACAAATATATCAGATAAATTGCTAAAGATACATTCAAAATGTACATTTAAATGTATCCTCAATTCATCAATGTTAATTTTTATTTTAATTCACACAACAAAATAGCAAATCATTTTTATATCAGTCATTTATCTGTTATCACCCTTAAAATAATTATCGGTATTGGCTAGAATTTTAAAATCGGTGCATCTCTGCCAAGCTAATCTCAGTCTCAAACAGAGACAGAAGTCAAACAGTCACAAATACCAAAATGAGTGGCTTACTGCGCTTAAAAGTTCAAATACATACAAAATTATGTCAAAATGCCGGTCTTGGCGATTATTCAGATAAACACAGTCAGTTTTAGATTGTTAAACAGCTGAGAAAGAGAACCCATTTGTGTAATACTGGGTCCGTTCATAAACTCTTAAAGGGACAGCAGTCCAATATTCCTGTTGCTGTCTGTCATGTTAATCAAAGAACAAAAGACAAAGAAAATCACTTTCTTCTCTTGACTGAATACGTTGTATAACTTTAATGGCAAGAATTAAACTGTATTTAATATTTACAATAAAGACTACAAAAAATAAGGTGACCAATGTAAAATAACAATGGATGTTATTTTACATTTGGTTACTTTATTTCTGTAGTATTTCTTACCTGAATTAAAACCTACTTAATCTGAAAAACTTAGTTTCATAGCTCTCTTTATTCTATTGCATTTATTTGTGCTGTTGTTTGCAATTTTTTTATTTGTTCTTATTTTATTACTGACATTTTACTTGTTTTTTTTTTTTTTTTTTAATAAAAATAAAACTTTGAGCTAAAGAAAAGTAGTTTTTTGTATTATAGTTCATAGAAAGAAAATCGGAATCGGCAAAAATCGGTATCGGCAGATCACATTAACAAAAAAATCGGAATCAGCCAAGAAAATTGCAATCAGTGCATCTCTAATATATATATATATATATATATATATATATATATTGTGTCTCCACTTGCCAAGAATGTTAAATAATCGCACTGGAAGATGAGTGAACAGAATCAGGGTTAACAGGGCTTCCTATTGGCTGGCTGGTTCTTTATGCTGTGTGCGCCCTCTATTGCACTTATCAGTTTATGTGTGTAAGGCCAGCGGTAAGTTGTGTGATTGAAAGCTCTGTAATTGTCAATGAAATGTGTGATATATTAGGAGCAACAATATATATATATATATATATATATATATATATATGTGTGTATATATATATATATATATATATATATATATATATATATTCAATATCGAGAAAAGTGTTGGATTTTGGTGAACAGTGTGAAAAATGTGTTTTATTGTAGCGCCAGCAAGAGGAGTCAAATATGCTGGAATGGGCCTATTTGAACTCACTCTGTTACTGTGTTTTCTCAGGTACATGTTTTGATTTTGTGAGAATGCATTATTTTGAACCATGGGTTATATTTTTGAATTTGATCAACTTTATTGCACTTATCAGTTCATGTGTGTGAGGCCAGTGTGCCAGCACGAAGAGTCAAATATGCTGGAATGGGCCTATATGAACTCACTCTGTAACTGTTTTCTCAGTGAATAAATTGATGGAAGACGATTTCTTGAAGCACAAGCTTTATTGACACAACACAACGCAAAGAGACCAGTTACACTAACATTAGCTCTTGAAACTCCGCCCTCTTCTTGAGAGCAGCAGCTCATTTGCATTTAAAGGGACACACACAAAAACTGAGCGTTTTTGCTCACCCTCAAAAATTGACAAATTTAACATGCTATAAAAATTATCTGTGGGGTATTTTGAGCTAAAACTTCACATACACACTCTGGGGACATCAGAGACTTATTTTACATCTTGTAAAAGTGGCATTACATGACCTCTTTAAATCCATTCAGCAGAATTCCGCAGAGTCCTACCGAAATCAGTGCAGAAGTGCAAATTCACTGTAGTTAATAATAAAACAAAAAAGTAGATCCTGACAGATTAAAATAGAGAAGTGCAAAGAACAAGAAAAGGAGAAGAGAAGAGAAGAGAAGAGAAGAGAAGAGAAGAGAAGATGGAGTGGGAGAGTTCTAGGTGGTCTTATCTTTCTCCCTCTTTAGTGTGCACATACCATGCAGAACAGATCTAAGCATTTCTTCCTGGTTATTGTTGTACGACTGATGCAAGACATGATAAGGTCTGCTTTTGTTTATGTCTTCTTTTCTCCTTAAATTTTCTAGGCCAGTTCACAATGGACAGAAATCAGTATACTATCAGATAACTGAGAAGTGTCTCAGATCCTGTTCTGTCACTGCTGTGACCATGAGAGAAATATTTTGCAGAAGGAAATACCAGGACGTTCACTCTGAATGGCTTTAACATAAAGACAAAGAGTGGCACTCGCTTGATAGCTGCAGAGTAAAACAACAACTTCCTGTAAAGGAGCAGCAGAATGTGTTCACAAGGGAGAATGTTATATGAGGGACACATATAGTGTGCTTTACGGAAATTAAATGGGCTGTGAGCAGGTTTTTGTGTAAGAGGAGAGGGGGGAAAGTGGTGAAGGAACCAGGGTTAAAGATAGAGTAATGGGAGACCATGAAGGGAGGTGAGAGGGGGATGGGAATAGAGGTCAGAAGTTTATGGAGAGAATTTTTTTTTCTCCTATGTGCCCTCTCCCTGACACCCCTCCTTCCAGAGAGATTGGGAGAGGAGTAAAGACACACACACAGGTTTGTTTTGCTATCAAAGTGAGGACATTCCATAGACATAATGGTTTTTATACTGTACAAACTGTATCTTCTTTCCCCCTACACTACCCCTACCCCTAAACCTACTCGTCACAGAAAACTGTCTGCATTTTTACATTTTTAATAAAATATTGTTTAGTATGTTTTTAAAAAGCTATTTTAAATATAGTTCATGTTTATGTCATAATAGCAGTGTAATACCCATGTCATTATACAAATGTGTCCTCATAAATCACAAAAACACACACAAACACACAAACAAAGAAGAGAGAGTCATATACAAATACACTGATTCTTCTGAAACGGACATGTACAAACTATGCCCCACGGCCCGGATCCAGCCTTCCACACAGCTTAATCAGGCCTACAGGTCATTTATAATGAAAACATTTTTTCATTTAATAGCTCCATTATCTTACAGTAGGACCTAACATGCCTTCATGAGCATTTTAACAAGCTCAGTGTTGCCAGATTTCAAAATCCCAACCACCCAATCTGGCAATGAACATGTGCTCTCCTCTCTCCTTCCACCTCAGAGTAAAAAAAAAATATTGTGCACTACGAAGCACAATATTCTGCACAGAAAAGTTTAATATAGTTTGCATGTTCATTGCAGAGGCAGCTTGCTCTGTTTGGTGCCACTTATATGAGCAAACCTTCTCAGTGATAACCTTTAAGAAACCAAACACAGATATTGTATAAACCATTGGTTGTCATTCTCATTCTGGATGCATTTTTTCATGTCAACAGTTTGTTTTATGTCAAAAATCAACAATCAAGCAGTTGCAGTTATAATTCAGAGGGCATTATATATGGCCTCATTGTGCTATTTAAAGCCCAATGTGGCCCCTATGCCAAAAAACTATATAGTAAAGGCATTACTACGTATATCTTTCTAACACATCTACCATGACACAGTATAGTAAATGTTTGTATGGTGGTCATTTGCTGTGTCTTAGACTTAGATTTACAAGGCCAGAAGTGACCTCTGACTTCTACAGCTTCTGAGGTATTCAGCCACATTTCAGACAAGCCAGTAGGACGAATAAACAAAGATAGAAAAAAGTCTGGAGAATACGACTGTGTACTAACAAAACAAGATAAAAAGTGTATTCATGAACAAGCAGTTCAAAGTGGAAGAGCTTTATAGGATGAATATTATGAGTGTGTCTGTCTAATGTCAGGCTGACTCAGGGCTTGACTCCATCCCATTTCTCAAGTAGCATCAACACCTTAAGGCCTAAAACGACCTCACAGACAGGAAATGTCAATCACACCAAGTTGGGACCTGAATGCAAGGCATGAAAGGAGAGGGGAAAAGTGAAGCAGAGGAAAAAGACCATGAATCACATTCCCATAAACTACACAATATCATCACACTTTTATTTTAAATCATAGAATTTAAAATGAATTTTAATGTTACTACTTCAGGGAAATTAGCATGATATCATTTCACTAAAAAAAAGTTACACTCTTACTGTTCCTGGTAAGAAATGACCACAAACACCTGAGGTGTGACCATTTTTTGAGAAGTTTAAGAGAGTTAAACAGTATGCAGTAATGTCAGTATTGCTGTTACTACAGTATGAGTGAGACCAATTCAATATAGCAAAAAAAAAAAAAAAAACCCTGAAAAAACCTCATCTGAACAGATGAGAGTATGTGGAAGCATAACGGACTGTGGCATCAAAACCAAAAACCGAAAGAAAGGCTCCAACAAAGAGATTTAAGGTTTGTTTTGTGAAAATGAGACAGAAAACTGAAAACATCAGTGTGGTTAAATTCCTCTCACTCCCTTGTCTTCAGAGACAAAAGATGGGTGTGATAATGACAGTGTGTTTCTTCTTGAAAACCTCACTCTCTCACAAGCCATATATAGACACAAAACTCCCTTTTTCTTCTGAGTGTGGGAAGAGAGAGTGAAAAAGAGGGAGAAAGAAAGAGAGAGCACTCTAAAAATAAACCATCTGTTCCAGGAGCAGGTCAGGTGGGAGGCAGGTCTGACGCGGCATGACAAGGAAGATGAGAAGAGAGAGAAGCAGAATTATAAGCCGTGAGGAAAATGATACGGTGATCTGTTAGAGAGAGAGAGAGAAAGGACGAGGTAGAGACTGAAAGAGAGATGCCAAGCAGGGGGTTTTCACTGGACAGCACGCTATACCCTGCTCGAGTGTGTGCGTAAGTGTTTGGTAAAGCCACAGGCAGACTTAAAGACAAACACCAGGGCCAGCTTGTGGAATGATGAATGTGTGGAGAGAGTCAGCAGAGAGCAGAGCGGAGCAAACGAGAGGAAATGAAGGCATAGAGAGAGAGCGAGAGCGAAGAGAGTGCAGGCACAGAGGGGCCCTGAAAAATATCATGTGTCATCGGCGTGCTTGTGCTCGAGCAAGAGTGTGTTTGGTGTGCTTTTTGAAAGTGTGATTTATGGGTGTACATGGGTTCTGTGTGAGACTTCAGGGAAAGAAGGATTAGAGTGGAAAGATGGACAATGTGTGATGGAAAAAATAAGCTTTAAGACACAATTGGTAAAAAAAATTATGAACTAATTTTGAGGAAATATTGAGGCGATATTTTCTCTCAATTTTGTTTGCCAACTGGATTATGGATAAATTGAGTAATTTTTCGATGTTAAAATACCTAGGCAACTATGCAAGGCATTCATACACTACCGTCCCAAAGTTTAGGGTCAGTAGGATTTTTATGGATAGAAATTTATTTCATCAGCTACAGTGAAGATATTCTGTCACAAAAAAATCTATTTCAAATAAATGCTGGTCTTTTGTTTTTTTAATTCATCAAAGAAAAATATAAGATAAATATTAAGCAGCGCAACTGTTTTCAACATTGATAATAATAAGAAATGTTTATTGAGCAGCAAATCAGCATATTATTGTAATAATATTTCACAGTAGTACTGTTTTTACTGTATTTTTTTTATCAAATAAATGCAGCCTTGGTGAGCATAAGAGACTTATTTTTTTAAAAATATATATAATTCTTACAGACCCCAAACTTTTAAACAGTAGTGATTTCCCCAAAAAGTTGTTTGAGCATTCCCAACCAGCAACACACAATAACAATGGCACAACCAATGGTGTGAATTTGGGGCAGGACTATCTATTTGTTTGACCAGTGGCTGATGGGGTTTGCTGATTTTAGAGGACCTTTGCCCACTTTTAAGTGGTTAGGTTTTGAGACCATCTTAAATCAGCTAAGACCAGCAAATCAGTGTAGTTTAGCAGGGTCAAGAAACCTTTTTATGAACCAGTACACAACTCATGGTCACTTTTATTTATATTATTTCAGCTATTTGAATTCAGTTTCCAGACTGATTTGTTTGATTAATGCTAACACTGATCTGACCAGTTATTTCCTGGAAGATAGGTGCAATAAAACGAAATGAAAATTAGTGTTGTTTGTTTGCTGTCCACATGGAGTCATTTGCTTTGCAAGCCATAAAAATATAATGAATGACAGAAAAAAAATGTAGAAAACAGACATTGCACAAGACAATAAAGAGGAAGGGGGATCATCAGACCTTTTGGAAGTCACACAAAAAGTCTTTCTGGTGCTCTTACCCTCTCCCCTTCTTTCTCTGTCTGTCTCCCTCTCTTCAGAGCCTCTCGTGACAGGAGTTTCCTGGAATAAAGGAGTCCATCTGCTTTCCATTCAGGCACATAATGCGTTTCAGGAGACTACATTTACCCCCAACACACACACACAACACAGAGTGCTCATTCACCCCTTTACCCAGAACTTCACACTTACTTGTTAATTCAACTGCACAGTTTCCACGTTCCAGCACTATCCAAATAATAGAAGCCGAATTTCACTTTGCTATTCAAAGTAAATAACCCTTCTGTGATTACATCATGATAGTCTGGACTCGGACAAGGACTCTTATAACCCTAATGTATAACAACTACTAAGTAAACAGAGTGCAAAAAAGTTAGTAAAAAGGTACAGTTTTATTGTGCATGCTCTACATTTGAGGTTTAAGAACAGGCATTTGACATTTGTTGCTTGCTTTAGAGTGAGAGTTAAACATTTCTGTTCCCATCACTGAATTGCTTCCATTTCCTGAAATGCCTACATCACATGTACAGCGAGCCAGACAGGGGGCGTGACGTTCTCTGGGCGTGTGCGTGACGAGCCAATCACCTTGCGATAGCGAACGCATGGGGTGACTCGCCCCGCCCCTTCACTCATGCTACTGAAAGAGTCTGCATGCTCATGTCCCGCAGAATCAGAGACCCGGCAGAAGCCGATAAAGACGCGATGTTTTATCTACTCTCATTTTGAAAGTACCTGTGGGATCAAAGTCTTTTATCAGTCTTTTTTTGAAGTTGGACACGTATTTGGATATACCCCGTGTGATAAAACGCGCCATTTCTCAGTAGTCCCAGCCGAAATCGAGGAGTTTATTCTTTTGAATCAGCCCGTTTCATGCGACTGGACATCCTCCATCTGTCCCATCTGCACGACAGCACCGGGACGGTGGACATCACTGGCCATTTACGGATAGAGACTGGACGACACGCCGTGATTTGAATGCCTTTGCAGGGACTTTGGTGGCTTGTGTGCTGCAGACAAGGCTTCAGTTTGCTGGCTCGGGATCATGGAGAGAAAGAGGAGGAAGAGTCTTTCGAGTTACGCAATCAGGACGAGCACACACACACTGGACGGGTATGTAGACAAAACTAAAGCTGTCTCAAAACATAGTAAGCTGACTACCTAGACAGCAGTTTTGGCCATCACAGTGTGACATCCATCACGGTTCATTCCTTTGGTTTAACTTAACTAATATGTGTTGATGTTACTCTAACTTTTTTAAAAAACGTATATTTATCATTTTCAAATGGTCTAGTAACTTTATACTTTTCTAGTCATTAACACAAAAGTAACAAGTAACTTTAATAGTTTCAAAATAAATGAAGTAAGGTTCAGATCTCACTTTCAACTAGTATGTATTGACAGTTCCAGTTTAGTAACTTTTTATTTGGTACTAGTACTTTTTGTTAGGTATAGAAACTCTCACAATAGTTACTAGTATTTAGTCCTCCTATACTAGTACTTATTTATGAGACCCTAATAGTATCTATTCTGAATATCATTAGTTATATTTCTTGTTTCGCTAGTCAGTTTTTTTTTTTTTTTTTTTACATGCCATGTATAATGATTAAGTATTAGTGTCTATTTAATAAGTACTATTAAAACTAATGACTAGTAGTACAATAAATAAGTGCCTATGTAAAGAATAAGTGCTAGCAGTTAATGGAATAGCTACTAGTCTTATATTGGTATAAGTGCTAGTATCTAATGAATAAGTACTAAAATGTAATGAATAGTTACTAGTGAAATTGGAAAGGATATTAGAAAAACATTAATTAACATTAAAATTATAATTTGTATTATTTATTGCCATAATCAGAGGCATTCTCAAACATACATTAGTATGATGCTCAAAAGAGCATGATTTTTTTTATATATTCATTCATATATGTGTGAATTATTTATAATAATGTTGAAATATATTTGAAGCAGCACTGACATGGACAAATGTATTGATTTCTCAGTTTTAAGTGGTGGAAATGGAGTGTGATGAGAACACCAAGGTTATTCTAGCAAAACCAGTTTTACTGGTCATATTTTGAGAATTAAAGAGAAGCACTCAAGCTCTGCCATATATAATTTGTGAGACTTTCATACGTATATGTTCACTATGGATGTGGTTTTGAGGGCTTTTTAATCCTAGCAACCCTATTACAGTGAAAAAATGAATGACACAAAATATGTAGTTGATCCTTTGGCTGTAAGACAGCTGTACTTCTTATGTATTTTTTTCCCACTGTTCCCACACACAAGAGCTTAGTGCTGAGGTGTTTCATGATTAGCCCATGTGCGTTAAAAAGGTATAAATCATAGTGAAGAACAGAGATGAAGGGTTCCTGTGAAATGTAATGAACAGTGAAGGGCATTCAGCTGAGCCAGCACTCAGGTTCCCCATCTATTTTACGCCTCTGTGCAACTGAACACATCCGCATGATCAAATATTTAATAATGGCTCCTCTGTCAGTAAAATATCTGGTATTGATCCCCTCTTGTACACTAAATGAGTTTTTCAGCAGCCAGTGAGACTTTCTCACACTCACACAAAGGCTGTTTTGAGCTGTTCTGAATTAAAGCAGAAATATTTCCAGTAGACCCTATGTACTTCCTGGGATGGCTAATCGCCGACAACTAGTGTTGTTCCACACTCAATTATAACCCAACACTCACATGTAATGCTGACTTACCTCAAATGCACTGTCTACAGTTTATATCAGTCCTCCGATAGGCTGGTATGAAGAGATATTGACGTGTCTGGACATATGCACACACACACTTTATGAGTCTCTCACTGGTTTTATAATCAGGCCCATATTGTGAAATCATGTTACACTCAATACACTGGAACCAATCAATAAGAAACAGCCTAAGGGACCTTTTGCAGCATTCTCTTATGGACTGACCTCTTATTTCCCCTACTCCCTTTATCCCCACCCCATCCATCCTCTAAGGACTAATCACTCTAAAATAATAATCTCCATATTTCCTTGGTGAAGTCTTATGCCATTAACCCATGTATGGCTCTGTGAAGGATTTTTGCATGTGTGCGCATGGGTCAGGGTAATGGGGGTAGAGAATATAGGAGGTTAATAGGTCAGTGCATCCCCCCTTTTCCCCAGGGTCATCATGCGCCTATTTTTTTTTTCTAAGGAGGAACCAATGGCAGTCCTTATAAACGAGAAAAGACACGTCCAAAGGAAAAAAAAACAACACTTTTTAAAGTGTAAGATGAGATAGTCTAAAGGCACAGACTAAATTTAGACATCTGAATGGGTGTTTTTCTGGAGTTTTAGACAAACTCGGTTTGAATTTGATTGCATGATTAAATTTGATTCATTTGATTCATTGAACACAGCCAGACTCTGGTATGTGATGTAACCATTAGATAATGTTACGTAGTTATCTGAGCGGTTGCCACATCTTTGGGTATCACATATACAGTAATGAAGCAGCTTTAAAGACTTGATAATCAGCTCTAACTGTTTGAATGCCTATAGTAATATGAATTACCATTTGCTGAGTCATTGTTTAAGGGCACACACAGCCTGAACTTTAATTATGATTCATCAGCCTTTTCTTGCTGTTGCACCACCACAATTCACTCTTGCTATTTTCACTGTCGCCACGGTGACATTATTGATTATTGATAAAAAAAAAAAAGAAAAAAAAAAAATATTGATATCTAGAGTGCATTTGCAAAGCCTGGCTTCCTCTTCATGCCAGGCAGGATCAATAGTCCGAGCAACAACCTTCAGTTGTTCTTTCTAAAAGAAACAGTGTGGTTGCTTCTTAGGTCGTGATGATGTCTATTTTTTGTTGTTTATAATTAGCACTCTGCCCTTTGGGGGTTTGGACTAACAAAGCTGATTCTTTAAGGACTTTGTAACATGTTGGAAAATTTAGCTAAACTGGTAACTGTGCATCATGGTCCAAAATGTTCTACCAGCCCATGATCAGCTTGGACCAGCTAATGACTTGCTTAAGGTGCAGTTACATTTACTGGCGAATTGCCGTGTGAGAAACCCAGTCATATCACTAAGAATGCACCCAAATGGGAATTTCCCCATGCAGATTTCACATGGGGTTTAAGTTGGCTCACGCAAATTCATATTGACACATTGACCAATAGAAAGCTGCTTGGTTTGAAAGTGACTTGTGTTTCATACATCGCTATACTACCAACAACACACAAAGGACCTTTTTGCCCTCTACATTTCTCTAATGTGACCATACCTTTAGACTAGCTAGCTACCCTATTCCAAAACATAGCTAACAGCTTACTGGATTTTCCAATTGGGAATTTTGCAGGCTAAATCAGTTTAGCTTCATTTATATAAGTTTAATGTCCTTTAAAGAACTGATTAAGGAAGTTTAATCACCCATTTTGCTCAATTTGATGAAATATTAGCAAGCTTTTCCCCCTAGTCAGACTTAAAACCAGGTACTTAAGGAAGTTGGGCTTTCACTGTCAACTATTATTGCCAGAGAGGAAATGCATGCTTGGAAGACATGGAGGGTACGGAGAGGACTGGTTTGGCTGAAGTCTAGGAAAGCCCGCTCCGGAAACATCCATTGACGTGTTTACACAAAGACCTCCTCCATTGCACCCAACCCTCTGTAGGCCACACACTCAAGCAGGTGGTCAGACCCCACAGACGTGTGTGTTTGGATACTTCCTCTCTGCAGTGACTGTTAACGGTCCTTTTTTTTTTGTGTGCCACAGGAGACCGCAGCTGAATGTATCATCTCAACAGATCCACCTTTAACTCAAATGTACATCTGTACTATATTTACATGCTGAAACAAACCCTACATTTCCAGTGCTGGGGAAACTTACTTTGCAAAGTAATGCATTACAATATTGCGTTACTCCCTAAAAAAGTAACGAATTGCGTTACTTAGTTACTTTTTTTTTTATGCGTTACATTAGATTTGCGTTACTTTTTCTCAAAAAAGGGCTTGCTTGTTTGTTTTTTAATAACAACAAAAAAGTTCTATTTTGGCAAATGTTAAGGCCCTTTCACACCAAAAGTGAAATGAATAAGCCTCAGGCTGAAGGATATGCATATTTACGCCTGTACAGTAGAGGGCGCAGCTCAAATAAACCTTTCAGCTGTGCTGCCGTTCTGGATTAAAGAAGAATAGGATACAGGAGAAGGGAGTTCAACACTCTTATTTCTAAATCTAATCTAAAGACTTTGTAATGCGTTACCCCCAACACCTTACATTTCATCCTCGTACAGTATGAATATTTTGGCTCATAACTTGTAATGCTAAATTAAAGGGTAAAGGTTCAAACAAAAATAAAAATTAATTCATCATTCACTCACCCTCATGTCGAATGACTTTCTTTCTTCTGTGGAACATAAAAAAACATATTTTGAGAAATGTTTCAACTGTTTTTTGTCCATACAATGAAAGTCAATTGAAGTTGAAACATTCTTCAAAATGTCTTTCTTCCACAGAAGAAAGCAGGTTTGAAATAACACAAAGGTGACAAATTTTCTCTTTGAGGCCATTATAGCCTGTTGGAGGTGTGCAGCACTGTAGTGCTGGTTCAGGGATCTGCTCCTCCATGTGAGAGACTCTGACGTCAGCAGTGGTCCCGTAATCAAGCTGGCCAAACAGACAGCAGGCGAACTGAAAGAGCGCCTCTGTTTGTCCTTCATGCTCTTGCTTTCCCCCCTCTTTCCTATTTTAGAGTGACGAACTACCCTCGCTTCACTCTTCTGTGTTTCTCTTAGGAGACACAGAACTTTCTTTCTTTTTGTTTTTGACATTCACGCTGTTCCTTGAAGATGTTATGACACCAGGACACCCGCCCACTGCAGCTGTTGAGGTGAGGAGCAGGGCATCCTGGGAAAGAAACACAAACTGGCAGGAGTTTCTGGCACAGACCTGATGCTGTTAATGTATAACGGTAGAACCACAGAGCTTTGAGATGGTATTTCCCCCACACCCTCTACAGCGAGCCAAAATTGTGCGCTATGCAGGTTTTAAATTGAGGTTTAATGTTTTGTTGTTGTTTTTGATACAGAGATATGGGCAAAATACACTGATTTTCCATAACGCTACATTTGTTTTTCCCCTTATGTTTTCACTCTTTAGTCTTATAGTTTGCCAGCAACACATCGTAATTTAGACAAACTGTTACATAAACATAAAAACGGGTTTGATTGATACTATGAAATTCAGTATAAAAAGTTGAAGTGTTGGTGTTTCACATAACAAACACTTGGGGAAAAAAAGGTAAATTAATATTATGTTTTGTTTGGCTAGTCCTGCCTGTCCCTAAAAGTCCCTTCAGGGTAGAACCATAGGAAAAAAAAATGCACACAAGCGAACATCTGCTCCAGAGGCCCGTGGTTGGCAGAGCAGTGGCATTTCCGCCTGCTTACTCAACCCTGTCTCTTGGGACATAGGAACGGAAGTAAGCCACGGAACAAACCCATCACGGCATCTCCTGCCCGGATGATTCATCCTGCTCCTCATCCCAGAATGCTCTTGCCAGAGGTCCCGCTCACACGCCATACCTTTCCCAGTCTTCCTAACTGACTTAAACCCCTGATCAGACTCTACTTGGATATAGAGTGCTGCAGGGATAACATTTTTTTTGTAGGCCAAAACCCAGTAACCAGTTCGCATTCTGGTTCAATCGTCCCGAAGTCAATGTTTTTTTGAATAGGTTATTGGCTAAATGCCTGAAATAGAGTTTTATTGCACGACATAAAATACAATACAAATACAATACACCGTTTTGATTTTTTAAAAGCTTTTCTTGTAAAAAAGGCGGTTGCTAACAAGTGGCTAAATGGGACTACAGAGGTTGTCAGGTACATTAAATGTCATCACACCAAACAGGAAACTTCATCTACTCGCTAGTCCGCTTTTTACAACCTCATTGTGTTTATAATTGTGCTCTTGCAAGGAAATAAAAAAAAAAAAAAAAAGACTATAAGAGTTGTCAGAAGCTTAGTGAAGGTGACGCTAAAGTAATTTGACCATGGTGTAGTCTTTTTATAGCCTATGTTTAGCTGTTTACATCATGGTGATTCATCAATTTTGTGTTCAGATTTGTTTAGATTATCATGATGAACAAAACATTTTGATGGTCACATACCTTTTTTTCTGCAATAATCCAATGGAAAAATCCTATTGGGTTTTTGTCGTGTGAACCAGGGAGCCGGGTTGGCCAACAAAATGATGTCATCACTCTATTGTGTAGTAAAAAAAAAAAAAAAAAACTTGGAGCATTGTAAACTCTTGATATGTTTTGGGAAGTGGCTCACTGTGGAAGGCATGCTACCAAAGAAGAATTTGGATGTGTCCTTTCCTGAAATTCATCTGAATTTAATGAATTCTGAATTCTGATCGGTGCTTTTGTGCCTAAAGCTCTACGGGTTAAAAGAAGCAGCATGTGTCACTCAGAGGAACTGAAAGGTGAAGAAAGAGCAAGAAAGAGAGGTTTAATGACACCTCTCAGTCTCTCCTGCTGAGCCTGTCCAACATTTATGGTGCCTCTCCACCCTGGTTAAACATTAAGCGAGTCTCATTATACACACCCCTTTTGCTCTGTAACACACTTTACCTTCTTTCTCACCTCCATCCTCCTGCTCTTTTATTTCCACTCTTCCTCTGGCAGAGACTGCAGTCGTCCATCTTACTAGGCCATCGTTGCGAATGCATGTGTGTACTAAACTTAGCAGCTGTAGTTGTAAATTGTGGCTTGCTAATTGTGAAGCATCTTGCCACTGACCTGGATGGCGTTTCATAGATATAGCGCCAAACCTGTCACAGGCACCTCAGAATGCGCTAATATTTTAATGTTTTTCTTGACACTGTGATTTATTACATTCAGATAGTTTTCAGTGATACATTTTGCTGCATTTAAACGAAATTTTGCTAATACTTTAGTATGAGGAATAATTCTTACTTTTAACTAGTTGCTTATTAGCTTGCATATTGACTGTTTATAAGTATTTATAAAGCACAAATTAATGCCTCATTCTGCATGACCATATTCCACATCCCTTAATCCTACCCCATTCCTGAACTACAACAACCACCTTACTAACTATTAATATAGCAGTAAATAAGGTGTTTGAGGTGAATGTCGTAGTTAATACGTAGAAATCTTATGAAATCTAATTTAAACTTGGAATAGAAAAAGAAAAATTGCATTTGCTTTTCATTGAAATGTTTGAGTTTCTTTGAAAGTGTTCGTGTAACTCTCCCTGACTCTTTAGCCTCGTGACCCTCAGGAGCCCCCGGTCCAGCACGGAACGTTCCTCCGAGGCTGTGCCAAAGCCCCGAAACATGATGCCACAGAGCGGCACAGACTTAGGCACACGCTCACGCACGCACATAGAAATGCGTATCTGTGAAAGAGGTCAAGGTGAGGGGGGGTTAGAATTACAGCTGATGCGGGGAGTCAAAATGAGTCAGTTTACAGCCGGGATCGATTTTGATAAACCTCACCAAGTCACTGGACCAAAGGGCAGAATCAAAGCCAACACATACCAGCCGTTAACGGGAACCCGCAGACAAGCCGAGCGTGGCACTGCAGCCCGGGCCTGTCAGTGGGTGGGCGGTTGACAGGGGTCAGATGGTCATCTCAGTGGGTAGAAATACATGGTTGTATAAATGAGTCTCCTTGTAATTTTCCTGGAAATCAACTTTAACTAGAATCCGCTCATAAACAGTATTTATTGCAAATTGCGGGCTGCTCTCTGCCTGTATGGCGAAACACTGCTGTTATTGACTACAGCACCATTCGCAAGAAAATTGCTGGCTAAAAGGCAGGAGCAAACTAATCCTTCAGGACACTTTTGTACACGTTTATTTGTAGCCATCACCTCCCAGAAGATATCGAAAGCTTCACTCTGTGTGTGTTTTAGGTTAATAGTATTGACAGAGGCAACATAATTCAAAGTAGGAAATATTTCCCTCTGTCTGTTTTTTCTCTTCGTCCCCTCCTCTCGTATGCCATTAAAGGGATAGTTCACCCAAAAATGAAAATTCTGTCATTATTTATTCACCTTCATGCCTATGGAACATAAAAAATATATTTTTTCAATTTTAGAAAATTTCTTCAAAAATGTATTCTCCGTATTCCACAGAAGAAAGAATACAGTTTTGGAACAACATGAAAATGATGTGTTAATAATAACAAAATTTTCATTATGGGGTTAATATTCAGGTTTACATGTATGTCAAGTAGCACAGAGAGGAAACTAAAGCTGACATCAGATCTGTCCACAGGGAAGGACAGTGTGTATTTACTGTCCACTGGGTGTGAAGGGCTGGCTGCGAGACAGAGTTGGTCCAGAGGGGCTGGGTGGGGCAGAACTGGGTTGGTATTGCTTGTAGACGGATTGAGCACAAAAGTTCTCTGTGTCTTTGTCAGTTCTGTGAACGGCCCTCGTTTTGAATGTTATGATCTGCCTGCAGCAGTTGAGTGTGGTGTGTGTGTGTTTGAATCCACTGCCAATTACTACAGAAGAGGTGCTGTTACTAAGTGCACTTGTTCATAGAGGTATGCATGTGTGTGATTGTGTGTGTATGTGTGTGTTTATGACCTAGCGACTAAATTACTGAAGAATGTTCAGAAAAATCAGAAAAGCTCAAAAGCAAAACTCAAAAGCTGAAAGGTTTGTAAAGAAACTAACAATGTTACATTTTTAACGCAATGTTACACTAACGAACGTTAGTGTCGATGAAACGGAAGTAGTGACAGATATTTTCTTTCTTATTCTGACACATCTGAATGAAATGGTAGGAAAAAAAGGTATGAGAAGAAAATGTTAAACATGTAATAATAATAATTAAAAAAAAGAAGATTCTATCTAGTTGTTGATTGGAGGGCAGCAGATCTAAATGTGAGCTTGCAGTCGATTGGTAAGAAAAAGTTTAAACTGACTAAATTTATTGGAGAAGTGTGGCATATGCCACCTTAGAGAAGTCTGTCATTTCACCGTTACATAAGTTACAACCTTTTGATTAAGAGGTCAAAAATAAATTAAATTTGATTATTTTATGTTTCCTGAGGTGCACTTACAATGTTAATATGATTTAAACATCAAAGAATTGTCATAATTTAGAAATAAATGGCTTTTTTCTACTCCTGATTTTAGGCCTCTGATTTGAACGCTCTGTTTTAAGGGGCGTGTCTGCTGTGAGGCTTCAGTGTAAACACCCACTGCTGTGATTGGCTGACATCTTACATGTGGAATCCTTTTGAATACTTTTACCACAGTTTTACTATTACAGCTGTCGAGATTAGGAAATCATGAAAAGTGTTGATTATTGCATTATATTTAAATCTGTTACTATCACATGGAAGGTTGCAGTGATGAGCACTGAGCAGATGACAGTCTGTTGATCATGTGAATGCAGTGATCTCGTCATTGCAATGCAATTTCTGCACTCTCACAAAATACTTTCACCATAACTAACTAACAATGCAAACACAATTTAAATACAGTAAGAGATTCACTGTGTAGTGTAAGAGCATCACTATAACGGGAGTTTTGGCAAGTGTCCAGATAAACTCGCGCTGCGTGATCGAACGCTTCTGCCATTATAAAGAGAGCGTTCTTCGAAGTAAAAATACTAGGATTATTCATTATGAATTTAACTGTCATTACCGGTTTAAAAATGAAATATGTTACTATATGTTATGCGGGGTCCTTGCTGATTCCAGAACAGTTGTTTCCTGATCTTTGAGCAAAAGTTTTTGGGCAAAGCCAATATCGTATTGCGACTAGTTCTCAAAACAGTCGCTGGTAAAATGTACAGTATGCAAGTCAGCACTGATGTGACTAGGACGTTCGTTAAAAATAAACTGAATCCATGTTTCTCTGACATCGCTATCCTTTGGCAGCTTATGCGAGGATGATGTTTTTCCACAGCCAAAAACAGCACAACGTCTGCATGACATCGCAGTTTTGTTATTATAACAATCTATTTTATCGTAAACAACTAGGCTTACTTTTTAATTCCACTCGCCTGAACGACTGAACACCAGTGGGCGAGGACAACAATGCGATGATGTAAAAGTAGGCATTGTTGTCTTGCTCCAGTGGCAGTCATATGCAAATGATTGTGCCTCTGTGACGTCACATGCCACCTCTGTTCCAAACGAAGCTTTTTTACAGCTTGATTATATAAATGCTTTTTTATTGATGACGAGGATGTTTTAAGGTTATGGAACTTGAATGATACAAAGACCTCCTATATGCCAAAAGACCAAGGAAAATTTGATTTCTCATGTCATGACCCCATTAAAAAAAACGAAACATGCATGGATGAATCATTCACAATAAGATCAATAACATGCATTTAGAAAATATATAGGGTGAATTTTCATTTCATCCATTCTTCAACCCGCTTATCCTCTGTAATGCCTTTTATTTATGTCAGTTTATGTCAGGGTTTAGGAATTGGTTAGAGAAATAACAGTAAATAGATTTTAACTTTTATACATTTTATGGTGTTCTGGCTGTTTTTGGCGCATTGCAATACTGTTTCTAGGGGGCAGTGAGTGTGTTTGTAGCACAATTCTGTGCAGTTACTGGAGTGTTCTCTGTGTTTTTTTTATTTTATTTTTTTAGAATGTTTCCTATGCAGTTGCTAGGGTGTTCTGGGTTGTTTTTAGTGCATTGCGATATGGTTGCTAGAATGTTATAACTGTGTTTTTAGTGCATTGCTGTGCAGTTACTAGAGTGTTTTGGGTATTTTCAGCATGTGGCTTTGCAGTTGCTAGGGTGTTCTGACTCTTCTGACTGCGTTGTTACCAGGTGAAAGTTGTAAGTCCACAGGGAAATGAAATAGCACGTCTCCTTGAAAAGCTGCATGATTTGACAAAATCAAATAGTGCAAGACTAGTTTAGTATCTAAGGATTTATTCAAATACCTAACCTTAAGCGTGAGTAGTAATAATGATGTTTGCCTTGTTTAGCTTAATTTAAGAACAGTAGAGGTCAATGGGAAGTACAAATTTTTGTGATTGTGTGTGATAGTTTCAGAATGTTACACTATGTAGCAAAGAGGAAGTATGGTTAGTTTTGTACCACTCAGCTTTACATCCCCAGAGCACTGGAGGTTTTCTCCAACCAAGGGAGACTTTTTGAGTCCAGGAAATGACCTTATGACTCACAGCACTAGACTAGGCATTTGTACAGTTGTTTGACAAATTGCTATACAAATTACATGACTAAATTCATCATTAATTCATAATTCTGACTGATGAAACACCATACAACCAGCTGACTGCCAGTACCACCAATTGCTACATTTTCATTTGGTTAGCTGCGTTGAGCCACATCAAAGGGTTTCCAGGTCATTCAGGTTGACCTTTCCTGGACCCCTGCTGGAGTCCAGAGCTCTTTTCTGGTTCTGTCTTCCCCTCTTTAATATGAGCTCTGAGATTGGGAAGGGG
This sequence comes from Elopichthys bambusa, assembly GCA_037101425.1. Classification (NCBI taxonomy): domain Eukaryota; kingdom Metazoa; phylum Chordata; class Actinopteri; order Cypriniformes; family Xenocyprididae; genus Elopichthys; species Elopichthys bambusa. Next base: position 28,758,531 of record CM074435.1, read on the forward strand.
AAGCCAGACCTGAGGAATGCACTAAAGAATCCGGACATCCCCTTGAAGCCTATATCCCCCCACGCTGTCAATCATCCGCATAGGCGTCAACAGCCAAAACATCTCCGATAGCTAGTTTTTGAGTCCACTATTCTTTTTAGCACATTGTGAATGGTTTGTGCAACTAGATTGGACAACAATGGACATTTTGGTATAATACTAAACCACTTTTATTTTTTATTTATTTATTTATTTATTTTCATGACCAACTATTTATTTATTTATTATTTTTTTACCTGGAATGTCAACACAATGTAGTTTAAAATGTTTATATTAATACTTCTATTACTTAAATTTAACTTATTATTAACTATAGAAGTGTATTATTAGCTTGTTAGTTGCTATTAAATTTTGCTGTGGTATTGAGTATTGCACAATTACACTAGTCACTGTAAAAAATATCCTGTTAAATTTTACAGTATAAAACAGCAGATGTGGTTGCTAGAAATTCACTTTAACATACTGTGACATTGTTTCAGGTATTACAGGACGGCATATTGAAACTTTTCACAACTTAGAACTGTATATTTTATTAAGTGATATAATGATAATATACTTGCCTAAATCTGCTTTTTTAACATAAAAGGTACTGATCATAATACAGGTAGTAAAATATAAAGCCACATGATGAATCATAATTCATCGTAAGTGGCCTATTCATAGAAAATGCTATAATGATATATATAGATGGTGCACAGGGTCAAACGAACAGAGACAAAACACCATTAGGTT
>CM074435.1:28764301-28946248 GCA_037101425.1 Elopichthys bambusa
AGTATACACACACACACGTACTGTATATACATACACATAAGTGTGTGCAAGCCTTCCAGCAAGGGCATAGCTTATTTGGTTACTAAATAAGCAGCACTGCATTTTAATTGGATTAAAATCAATCATCTATTGACTACAGTTCAACACGGCACATAAGTGAACTATAGTGAATATAGAGATTGTTGTACACTCTGAAGGTGTACTGCAGAGAGAAGTATAAAATAAAAGTGTAAACAAGGAGTGAAGAACTTAGGTTCTTTGTTTATTTGTAATGTCATGATAATGTCAGCTATGACAGTGGGGAGTTAGCAGTCATCACAGTGATGAACAAATGATTTATTTAAACTTCAGTGTGTACGTGTGAGTATAATGGGTAACTGGGTTATATTAGCTTTTATCATTATTGTGTTAACCATTAATTAATCAAACTTGATGTCTGTTACTGTAAGTCACGTGGAGTTGGCAGTAAAAGTTTTACACATACACACACACACACACGAAAGAAATCCCTTGAATCGGTGGACGTTTATGGAGGGGTGCATAAAATATGTTTCCCTTCTTTCTACCTTTCCTCCATCCCTCCATTTCTTTTATCAGTTTCCTGTCAGTGTAGGCCACACAGATGGTTTTGGTTAGTGAGCCTAGGCCACAGAGAGCGTCAAAGAGGGAGGGATACGCACACAGTGCTACGCTGCCTTCATATTAACCGGTTTGCCTGGCAGTATTACCAACCCCAGAGTTTCCAGTTCCATGACGCTATTCCACTGAAAACATACAAAACATCTGAGTTCACGTCTTCAACCACAAGGTAGTTTAATTCGCCCCCCTCACACAAAAAAAACTTAATCCTTAAATCTGCAAATAGTTTTCCTCTTCTATGTTTTGGCATTTTTTTATTATTATTATTTTTTATTATTATTCACATGCTGCACAACCACAGCATATCCTTTTAGGTTATATTTTTTGCCTTTAATATGATCGGATAGTTGAAGCAGAGAAGTCATAGGAGAGGGAAAAAAAAACATGAAATTGGATTGCCTGAAGCACCGTTGCGCTGGCCACAAAGCAATGTTTCTGACATAAAATTATTTACAAATATTAAATGTGCATTAATTGCAGTTTATTTTTAGTCTTTATACAACTAAAAACTTTGTTACTGACCCTAAAATATTAAAATAATAAATAATAATTTTAATTGTGTTTATAAAAGTACTTTAACTACCCAAGTGGCCCCCAGGTCATTTGAGTTTGAGACCCCTAATGTGTTTTTTTTTTTTTTTTTTTTTTAACCAGCTGGACTGCAGAGGTTTTTTTGGGGTGAATTTGCTGTCACTTCCATAAACAAGCATGATTTTCCTTTCCTTTCAGGGTGTTTAATTTGACATCTTTCACCAAACAACAGCCACCTTCTCAACAGCACTTTCCACATTCCCTTCCAAATCATCCTTCCTGTTCTCTCTTGCTCTCTCTAAGTTTATTTAACTCATCTTATAATGTGTTGAATTGATGTCTATGTCACTATCCCTCATCCATGTTTCAGTAAAGTCAACATACCACTTGACTGACAGTTCGTTTTAATATTTTGTCTAGACCCTTTATCTTATATTTCCATTTATTTGCATTTCTCTCTTGCCTTTTCTCCTTCAAGGCTTCCATGTCTAAATTTGGAGAAAGGCACACTAATTTTCCTCTCCTCTTTCTATTATTCCTGGTGTTTAATCCTGTGTGACAAATTGCTTCCTGTTCTGCTCTCCCTCTCACAGGAAGTCGACTCGTAGGCCCCTCTTGGGGGCCACTGTTGTGGACTCTGGGAAAAGAGTGGGCCGTAGTGGGTAGGTTTGGGATGGGTTTGATTGGACAGCTGTGGAAACCTTGGAGACCCCCAGCCCCTCCAACACACAGACACATACATATACACACCACCCTCACCCCCCCTACAGATCCTCCAGAGCAGTCCAAACCTGCGTTCCAGCTGTGACTATTGAATAAACCTCTACTTTACAGTTTCCAGACTTAAACTTCAAACGCCTCCAACATCTAACACATACTCGCTCAAACAATCACATAGCACAAATCTGCCTATGAATTTCAGTCTCCCACAGGAAAGAAAATGACAAATGAGACCTTTAAATGTCTGTTAATTCTTCTACTCCACAGAGAGCAAATGGAGATGTTTTTTTAAAATGACCAGTCTCAGGAAGAGCTATATTTTTATCCAAGCTGAGTTTATCAAATTGGGATAAACAGTTCTAAGGAAATTGGCACAGTATAAAACGGTAGTGGTATTTACTAGGACAGCCTTTGTGGCTCTTTTATTACATGTAATAAATGAATTACATTTTAGAGTGCGACAAGTGCTTTGCCAAATTTCATCTGCAATTACTGGTAAATACTTAACATTAAAGAGCCATAGGAGCCAATAATTCTGATAGGAAAATTTAAAGGCATAGTTCATCCAAAAATTAAAATTAGCCCATAATTTACTCACCCTCAAGCCATCCTAGGTGTATATGACTTTCTTCTTTCAGCCTAACACAGTTGGAGTTATTTAAAAAAATATACTGGCTCTTCCCAGCTTTGTAATGGGATTGAATGGTACCCGAGTTTTTGAAGTATCAAAAAGCACATTCATCCCTTATAAATTTAATCCATATGTCTCCAGTGGGTTAATAAATGGCTTCTGAAGTGAAGCGATGGGGAAAAAAAAAAAAATCCAAATTTTTAAACTTTATATACTGTAATAACTGGCTTCCAGCAACTGCCGTATACGAGTCTAGTTCCGGTGGAAGAGTGACCTCTGACCCGACACGTGACGTATTGATGAATGCTGAAGTGCAGAGGATAGAGCAAAACAAAACACCGGTCATGAATTTGAATGAGAGTTTTTAAAGAGAAATGTCGGAGGATTTCGATATAAGAGAAGAGGAGCTTGAGTTTGTTGCCCAGCCCTATTTGTTTGAAAGTTGAAGTTTATGCTACTCCTACATCAAGTTTTTAATGTTTTTTATGTCTATGTGGTGTTTTTAATATGCTTTAAGACAAATTCATAAGTCAACACCATTGCTGAGTATTTTTTTCCCTTAAAACTGCAGTGAAAAAAAATCACTGGCGTCTGTGACGTCACAAACTACCTTGTAACATGCTGGCGGGATTTAGCATATCATTAACAGCGAACTAGCAGGGGAGTCTCGAGAGAAGCCAGGTTATCTTGATATAATTTTTCTGTTGATATAAAAAATCGTGTAGATTTAGCAATATGGCAATAAGGATACTGATTGTTATAAGACAGCTGTCTGACTTGCGAATGGGAACATGATTTGTGTAACATTAGCAACACATAATTAGCTGTTTGATAACATAGTCAAGCAAAAGGATAATCATATTAATTACCGTTATGTGTCTGATGTTGTAAAGAGCGATACCATTGTACTGCGTTTACCTCAGTAAGTTGAGCGAGTTTATCTCTGAGATGGCGTGAGTGAGTGGAGGCAAGGCTAATTTGCATTGATCTGTGTATACTTAATGAGGCAAGGGTGTAGTTATATTCAAGCTATTTTAAGGCATGAAGACATTTTTTCACAGGAAAACACTTTTAAATATGGCATTTGGTGATTAAAGGTGAGTTTTAAGGGATACAATTATTGACTATAGGGGGACTATAAATATTGATATTTTTTCTTACAAAAACCCATCGCTTCGCTTCAGAAGGCCTTAATTAACCCCCTGGAGCCGTATGGATTACTTTTATGATTGATGGATGTGCTTTTTTGGGCTTCAAAATCTCAGGTACTATTCACTCCCATTATAAAGCTTGGAAAAGCCAGAATATTTTTTAATATAACTCTGACTGTGTTTGGCTGAAAGAGGAAAGTCATATACACCTAGGATGGCTTGAGGGTGAGTAAATGACCATTTTTGGGTGAACTAACCCTTTAAGATGTAAATTGTTTACACAGCAAAAGTTAAATCAACTCTGCTCAGAATACATTTGGTCCTGTTCTAAACAGTGTTAAAATAACACTGAAGCAGAGTTAAAGTTAATGAGATAATTAAGCAATTAATTAAGTGATGATTGAGCAATAATGATACACACCTGCTGTTAACAAGCAGAATCACTGAAGAAAAGAGAAACACAAGAACTACAACTGACTATAGTTGACTACAATTAACGACTGACTACAACTACAACTGACGTTAAAAACGTTAAATCTATGTAGATCTGATTAAACAACTCCAGAAACAGCATTAACAGCTTTACATATTACTAATCAGATTGACTTTATTTTCAAACATCTACAGAATTGAGAATTAACAGAGGTGTATTGGTCAAGAAAAGAAAAGAAAAAAGACACCACCATCATGGAGATCAGCGTGACTTTCTATGCTAGATTTTTTTAAATTATTAATGCATATGTTGTTGTAAAACAGAGAAGTCAGTGCTTTACAGTGAGCCAATATTAGCTGCTTTTATGTGATGTAGTCATTGTGAGACTGCCTGATTGCATCCAAAGCAACTAATCATATATTGTCATTTGTATGTTTTGGTTTTGCCTGATCAACTCTGTGAGACTACAGCATGTGAAGAAAGAATTGCAGCAAACTGATATATTGAGTAAATTTAAAACCATCCAGTGCGTAAAAAAATTTAACTACAGCATTACTTAGACATACACAGACATCAGGAATCAGCATATGAATCTCAACAATGGTGATAAAAAACTCATGCTGCAATGCATACTGGGTATCACCATAGGACAAAACTCCCATCATGCACTGCAATATGAATAATTATTGTCACCACTGTTGAGGATTGTATGCTATGTTTTCATGTATAAGCAACTTTTTTGTTGCAATTTTGTAATAGCTGAATCTCAGTCAAGGAACCAAAGCGAAAGAAATCTCTTTGTGATGGTAATTTAAAACAGCTTTCAAGCAGCAAATTCAAGCTGATCTGCTCCTTTAGTCTTTTGAATCAGCAATGTACAAGCGTTTGCTGTGAAACACTATTGCAATGGCTCAAACACAAATTATTTTGAAGACATAAAAGCTCAAGAGCACAACTAAAACAAACCCTGACCATCATGATGGTGGCATAATTTTTTGACCAATAAAACACCAACATCTAAACCTCTGTTAATTCTCAATAAGAAATAAAGTCAATCTGGTTAGAAATAAGTGAATCAGGTCTTTTAATCAGATCTTGAGAGATTTAATGTCTTTTATCTTCAGTTGATTTCAGTTAAATGGTTTTGGCTGAAGTCAGTTGCAGTTCTTGTTTCTCTTTTCTTCAGCGATTCTGCTTGTTAACAGCAGGTGTTCATCATAAATGTTCAATCATCACTTAATTCATTTCTTAATTATCTCATTAACTTTAACTCTGCTTCAGTTTATTTTAACATTATTCAGAGAGGGACCAAATGTACTCTGAGAGTTGATTTAACTCTGGGGATTTTACTGTGTAGTCACATGACATGAGACAAAGTCTTAAGTATTTCCATCATAGTTTATCTTCTTACCAAATAAAAAATGTATCCACCTCAAGTGAGCATATCCTTTTTTATAGTCACCTTTTCATAATTTCAGTATGAATTTAAATTCTTCCCATACTAAATTATCTGAGCTATGCTATTCAAATTAATTTTATAGTTCTATAAAATAAAAATTTTATTTTACCAAATTAATTTTAGGAGAAACTTCTGGGGTAAAGTTAATAAGAAACACAAATGAGAACTTCATAAAGTCTCTTGAGCAATCAAAGATCAGTGTCTAAACAATAAAATATTAATTTGGGCAAACATCCACACAATCTGTAAACATACATTATGATCTCATCATGCTACATATTAATCGTTTAAAAAAATCACATCATCATCATTTAAAACCATATTTTCAGTCAGAATGGCAGTGTCTCGTTCATTTCAACAACCCTTTTTCTATAGAGGAAATATTACTTTCTTCTTCCTCATTCAACTAGCAAGATGGCCGAGTCAGAGTGCAAGGAGGTTTGGCCTAGTGCCATGCTGATGTCACTGTGCGCTACTCTTATCCTATATAATGGATCAAACAGTCACACCATGCCAAACCCTGTGCTTTATCAGTGCCTTCATATGTAGGTGTGGCATTTCAAGTTCAGACACACAATAACTGCACAGACACGTGTGTGTGTGTGCGCGCGGACTGCCACGCATGTGTGCATGTATACTTTGAGAAGTTTGAACGAGACGTGACCTGCTTCGTGTCGATCGGTAGCTGGTATTGTTAGGTAATCAACGACATGTAATTGTGTTGCGTGTTATCTGGCTCTCAGGGTCCAAGGTGCTCATATTGATCAAGAGTGGCTCATTCACTCAAAAGGGCACCACTGTTTAGACAGCCAAAGCCCAACTACTGTATCCCTTACTTCCTGCCTTTCTTGCTTTCTTTAGAAAAGGGCAGATAACATAGTTTTGTGATCATGCCTGCACTTTAAACAAAAAAGGTTCTTCAGCCACTTAGAAACCATTCTGTTATCAAGAGCCATTCTTCACTATAGAGATGTCTTGATACGTCTATCAATGTATTGATTGTTCATTCATTGTATCTTTTTATCGATTTATCATTTGTTTATTCGTTCATCATATCTATCTATCACTGCATCTGAAATCAAATACTTCCCTACTGAGGGTGCCAAAAGAGTAGTATGTCCGAATACATAGTGTTCGAAAAAACAGTAGGCGAAAAGTCCCCAGATGACCTACTACTTCCGCTGAGATTCTGAAGTGGCCATTCAATGGACACTTTACTGCCCCATGTGGCCATGGGAGGGCATTTATGAATGGAAGTGAAGTGTCATGTGACAATGAAAGGTAGGTCATGTGACAGTAACAACATGGCGGATGTAGTATGTTCCGAAATTCATTCATACTATATAAAACATACTTTTTAATACTCGTGAAGTAAACTCAAATTCAAATGTAGTATCTATCTATCCATCCATCCATCCAAATCAAGTTCATCATTCTTGAAGAAAGTATTCAGTATGACCCTGAAATCACTTTATTTTCTACAGTATATAGAGCCATGGCCCTTGTATATAGCCAAAACTCTGTCTGTGAGTCTGCTGTTGCAGTTACGCCACAGTGCCAATTACATGCTGCATATGCATGCTGTTGGAATCAGGCATTAGTTTATGAGTTCCTATTTTTTTTGCACACTGTATGTTGAGTATTACAGGCTCCTGTACTGTCATGTTCTGTACAGAGGTAAGAGATAATCTGATGAGTCAGTGTTTCATATCTCTCTATAACTTTTAAGTAAAATGAGGCGTGCACTGACTCCGATCTGGATCAGTCATCGCCTGCTGCTCCGGTTTTTAAGTTTAGCACCAAAATATTTATCCTTTTAGGTCACCGTCACAGACTAAAAACTTTTTTAGTTTTACTAATAGTCTAGACAGATAGTAAAACATTTCTAGCTCCCGAGACATGAGTCATAAAGCTCATCTCCACTTTTATACCCCATATCCATAAGATATCTTACTGCCCTCTAAAGTCTCTATATAGCAGAGCATGTTTATCTGTATCTGCGTGCTGGTCTCATTCCAGCAGCCTCCAGCAGAGATAGAGCTTGGCTCACTTTATCTGTGTGTGTATGTGTGTGTTAATACTGTCTAGATTAGGATGAGGGTTATTCTCATGCCTGAGGGACAGAGAGGGTTTTTTGTTAAAACCGGATTGTTGATCTTGATTCTGCTCTGATCCATAAACCGGTTCTGGCAGGTTCTGACCGGTTGATTCCAGCCTTCACAGCTCTTGCGAATGGAGGCTTCCTCTTTTTGTGCTGCCTGCCTTTCTCTCTCTCTCTCTCTCTCTCTCTCTCTCTCTCTCTCACTCTCTCTCTCCCTCTTCCTGATGGATGTCTGTAAACTCTTGACTCTGTCTAAGCTTCAACTTAAATTAGAGAGTGATCCGCAGGGATCGACTACTGCATCTCCATTACACATATACACTTGTAAACAGACCTGTAAATAAATGTACAGAACATCGATATGGTTCGAGAGATTCAAAGAACACAAAAATACTCAACTATCGTATCTGAAGAGGCAGCATAATCTTAGGCCTGATTGGCAGGCTTCAAAATACAGCATTAGAAAGTCTGCAGCCATAATCCAGAACTGCTTTAACATAAAGCAAAAGTTCACTTAAAAACGAAAAAAGATGTTGTCATTATTAAGCTGTGTGGCAAATATCATATATTTACCATTCATGTACTATAGTATATACATGGTATTCCAAGGTATTACAAAGAATATTAAGGTATTATTATTGATGTACCATATTGGCCATACTATTATAGCATGGTATAGCAGTACCATATTATTATATCATCATAATACTATGCTATTATTTAGCAGTACCGTGTTTTCCGGACTCTCAACTTGATTGACTTAACAAATGGCTAATTTGGGTGAGAAATTAGCAAGTCCAAATAGTTATTGTCAAATGAAGTTCTGACTTCAGATAACAAGGAGGTTCAGTCAGGAATGTCTTCCACATTGTCTTCCACACTGCCACATTCAATTCCTCCAATACAGCCCCACATTTGTGTGTGTGTGTGTGTGTGTGTGTTTTAGACCGTCTGAGTGCCAGTGTTATCAGAGTGATTATCTATTTGTCACTGTCTGCTTCAAGGTGCTTGTGCTCCCAGCATTCCCCAAATCATCTATCAGTTGTTAGCTACTGATGTCCTCTGACAAATCTTTTACTTGTTCATTACAAGTTGTTATTCTGCTCTTTTAGTCCACGTGTACAGTAGACACTTGTGGCCTTTTTAATTTATTTTTTATTTTTTTATCCATGATGATGATAATATGACTTGTTTCTTGCAGGAATCAAATCAGCAACATTCTATATATATATATATATATATATATATATATATATATATATGGGTTCATCTCAATGAATTAGAATGTTGTGGAAAAGTTCATTTATTTCAGTAATTCAACTCAAATTGTGGAACTCATGTATTAAATAAATGCATTGCACACAGACTGAAGTACTTTAAGTCTTTGGTTCTTTTAATTGTGATGATTTTGGCTCACATTTAACAAAAATTCACTATCTCAATAAATTAGAATACTGCAATAAAAGAAAAACATTTTTAGTGAATTGTTGGCCTTCTGGAAAGTATGTTCAGTTACTGTATATGTACTCAATACTTGGCCTCCTTTTGCCTGAATTACTGCATCAATGCGGCGTGGCACGGAGGCAATCAGCCTGTGGCACTGCTCAGGTGTAATGGAAGCCCAGGTTGCTTTGATAGCAGCCTTCAGCTCATCTGCATTGTTGGGTCTGGTGTCTCTCATCTTCCTCTTGACAATATCCCATAGATTCTCTATGGGGTTCAGGTCAGGCGAGTTTGCTGGCCAATTAAGCACAGTAACACCATGGTCATTGAACCAGCTTTTGGTACCTTTGGCAGTGTGTGCAGGTGCCAAATCCTGCTGGAAAATTAAATCAGCATCTCCATAAAGCTTGTCAGCAGAAGAAAGCATGAAGTGCTCTAAAATTTCCTGGTAGATGGCTGTGTTGACTGTGGACTTCAGAAAACACAGTGGACCAACACCAGCAGATGACATGGCACCCCAAATCATCACTGACTGTGGAAACTTCACACTGGACTTCAAGCAACATTTTCTGTGCCTCTCCACTCTTCCTCCAGACTCTAGGACCCTGATTTCCAAATGAAATGCAAAATTTACTTTCATCTGAAAAGAGGACTTTGGACCACTGAGCAACAGTCCAGTTCTTTTTCTCCTTAGCCCAGGTAAGACGCTTCTGACGTTGTCTTTGGTTCAGAAGTGGCTTGGTACGTGGAATGTGACAGTTGTAGCCCATTTCCTGAAGACGTCTGTGTGCGGTGGCTCTTGATGCACTGACTCCAGCTTCAGTCCACTCCTTTTGAAGCTCTCCTAAGTTCTTAAATCGGCTTCACCTGACAATCTTCTCAAGCCTGCGGACATTCCTTTCACTTGTACACCTTTTCCTACCACACTTTTTCCTTCCAGTCAACTTTCCATGAATATGCTTTGGCACTCTGCAAACAGCCAGCTCTTTCAGCAGTGACCCTCTGTGGCTTACCCTCATTGTAGAGGGTCTTGATGATCGTCTTCTGGACAACTGTCAAGTCAGCAGACTTCCCCATGACTGCTGTTGGGATTACTGACCTAAACCCAGTATTTATACCCTGAGAATGGTAACTTAATAGAACTTGAAATTAAATATTTGAGATACTGATTTTTTGATTTTGATGAGCAGCCAGCTGTAATCATCAAAATGATAACAAAAAAGTATGAAAATATTTTACTTTGTCTAATAAATCTAGAATATATTTAAGTTTTACTTTTTGAATTAAATTACTGAAAAAAAAAACTTTTTTTATGATATTCTAATTTATTGAGATGCACCTGTGTGTGTGTATGTATATATTGCACCCACCAATTTTTTTTCCCCAAGCCCTGTGAATTTTAGTGACAACTATTTTCTTGCCCCTAGACCACTCTTGTTCTCCTTGTCTCTTCCTAGTTCTCTCTTTGCGTGCGAGTGTCCTTGGCGTCTCTTAGTCACGTTTATTTTCAGTCTTTTCCCTGGCTGCCAGACCGATAAAGCTCTGCCTGCCTGGCCATGGTGGTGGAGGGTGGAGGGATGTGCGTGTCTGTGTTGTGTTTGTGTGTGAGATGTGAAATGTCTGCATATGCGAAGTGGTTTCGTGCTATGTTGGGGTCCATTTTAGCAGCAGAATTATGATGTTGACCCCAACTTTCCTCAAGGGATGGGTGTGCATATGTGTGTGTGTGTGTGTGTGTGTGTGTGTTTTGGGGGCCAAGGGAGGGGGTTGTACAGTACTTACTGGGTTACAGTAGGCACATTGCTGACGTCTGTGTTGTGTTCCGTGTTGTTCAGTCTGTCAGGAGTTCCTGAGGAGAAGAGAAGTCTCATCACGCAGAAGAGCAAGATGACGATGGACGAAGACCCAGAGGTGCTCGTGAAGGGTGAGAAAGAAATTCATATGTCATTATGGCTATAAAACCAGATGTATTGTTTGCATGCATTGGTGCATTTGTGGGTATAACAATTTCCATTATTAACAATGATTCTACTGGTCACTTGGAATCAGATTGATCTGAAGTGAATCAGATTTGTATTTGTTTCAGTTTATTGTGAAGATTGCAATTTCTAAGGTTTATTTATTTATTTATTTATTTATTTTATGACAACCTGGTAACCTTATCTGTAGTAAGTTAATCTGAAATCTGACTCATAACTACCTCTCTATAAACTAGGGTGCAGCAGGCTAAACAGTGTCCACACACACATATTCTTGCCTATCTTTGTGAGGACACTGATTGACACAATGCATTTTCTAACTCCTTACCCTAACCTTACCCATCACAACTAATTGCCTAACCTGAACCCTTACTCTAAACCTATCCTTGACCTAAATTTAACCTTGACCCTGAAACAGGCCTTTAAATTGGTCTCAGAAAGTGAAAAATATACTTGTACAAGCACACGCACAAACACACACACACACACACACTTGGCAGTCTAATTGGGGACATACCATACATTTTAAAATAAAGGTTTATATTATATTTTATAACATTATATTACTATAATTTAACTCAAATAAACAGAATAAAATGTACCAATTTTGTTTGCAGACATTAATGATTTTAAACAATCATTATTGATAATTATTTACAGATACTATGGTTCAAAATCTGAGTATTGTCTAATGTATTATGCTCGTGAAGGCTGCATTTATTTGATCAAAAATACAGTAAAGCGGGAATATTGTTAAATTGTGAAATATTTTTAAAATTTAAAATAATTGCTTTCTATGTGAATATATTTTAAAATATCATTTTTTTCATGTGATGTCAAAGCTGAATTTCCAGCATCATTACTCCAGTCTTCAGTGTCACATGATCCTTCAGAAATCATTCTAATATGATGATTTGCTGCTAAAGAAACATTATTATTTATAACTTATTATCAATTTTGAAATGTTGCATTATTTACTATTATTTATTATTGGTTATTGAACACTAATAATCAGTATTGTTATTTTTGTGGATAAAAACAATATTAACCAATCTGACAACTATTAAAACCATTAAAAATATTTACATTACAAAAATTATGCATATTTATAAATTGTTTTTCAAATGAGTATGAGTACTAGCCAAAGGAATTTTTTGTCATCTTTAGCTCACTTTTATGTACAGTTTTGTCCCCAATCTATACGTAAGTCCACACGCACATGCATCAGTTATAGCTTGCAGTATTTTCAGTGACACACGGATTGGCTGACACACTGCACAGTGCACACTAATTGAGACAGTTAGACGTTGTTAACCAACACTTAAGTTGCTGACCACAGATTTAAGTGTGTGTGTGTGTGTGTTATTCAGGGTTGTCTATGATCTCAGAGTGTGTAAATGTGAGCACTGTGCGGTATTTGCTGCATTGGAGTGGTAATAATACTCAATCACATGTAATGAGTAATAATAAGCAGGGCAGAGTAATATTAGTGTAGTGGGGTCCAAATGCTCCGCCAGCCTGTCTCATGCTGGCCTGCGGAGCTGCTAAATAAGACAGTCTTCCCCCAGTCTGTCTGGCTGACTCACTCACACACACACACACACACACACACATTCAAAGGGAAAGGTAGCAGGTGCAGTACATCTGCAAGCAGCAGCGGAAAAAAGGTAACATGGTCCGGGTGTCATGAGGGTTTCCCAAAAAAAAAAAGCAGTTTTCCCATGAAATGTTTCTTGATAATTGGCTCCGGTACACATTTGTGCATAGCCAACAAACTTGGTTTGAAGGTCTGGAGGGAGATTTTTATCCCCAGTGTGACCTTAACACAACCCTCTATTAAGTTGTGTGAGCGGTGGTTTGGTACGCTGCTCTCGACTGGATGTGGACGGGCTGGTTTGTGCTGTTCCGACGTTTTCCATGAGCACTCAGCCTGACTCTGCATGAGCACTGTGATGCGCTGGCTCTCAAAAAATGATATTTCAAATTACACATCATTTATTTCTGTTTTGAAATGAAACCTTCATATTCTCAGATTGGTCTGTTACAATATTTATCATGTATAATATGGGTATTTTTCTCTTTCTTTTTCAGGCTGGCTCCTGCGAGAGGTGCAGGGAGGCTGGCTCCGTCAGAGGAGGTTCTGGTTTGTGTTAACAACCGACTCTCTCGACTACTACAGCGGTCCGGACAGAGATGCTCGCAGACTGGGCACGCTTGTACTCACGTCCCTCTGCTCAGTGCTGTGGCCCGATAAACACACCTACAAACAGACAGGTAACACACCTGCAAATAAACTAGGAAGTCACAGTGACCATTCCCTATCATTGTGTACACTCTCCAAAAATGGGCAAAAATGTTATGTTTAGTGGCACAGTAGCTTGTCACTGGAGCAGTGCCCTTGAAGGGACAACTTTGTGCCTTATTTACATCTAAAAGATCTATAGTCGTATCTTAAGAGAGGTAATAGGCATCTTTAAGGGGTAGATAAGGTACAAAATTGTCTTTTTAAGTGTACTGCCCCGTTGATAAGCTGTTGTATCACTAAAAGTTACATTTTTTTTCGGAGATTATATGGGAATTTCTTTTTCTTTTTTTTTTGCATTTTCTGGTTTATAAATAGATTTTTACTTTGTTTATGCATCATTTTTATCTTTTGAGTATGTCTTTAAAGGAGGATTAAAAACAACCAATCAGAACAGTTTTTCTGTTTGCATTGAAAGAGTGTAAAACTAAGAATACATTCTCTGAATTTACATTTTCTGTGATGATTTTAAAGGGATAGTTTGGTCAAAAATTCAAATTCTGTCATCATTTGGAACAACATTTATAATGTTGTTCTAAACCCAGAAGACCTTTTTTTTTATCTTCAAAACATAAATGAAAATATTTTAAGTGAAATCTGAATGGTTCTGTCCCTCCATTGAGAGTCCAGGTAATGGAATCATAGAAGATCCAAAAGGTCATAAAGGCGTAGTAAAACCAATCCGTCTGAATTGAGCGGTTTCATATGCTTTCAGTGTTGTGAAGAGATCCACATCTAAACAATCATCGACACACACGTAGAGCATATCACATATGGTAAACATGGAAGATGATTGGTTGTGTGAGAATCAGTGAGGTTTGTTCAAGCATGTGACGCACATACAAGCTTCCATGTTTACCATATGATGTGCTCTATGTATATATGTTCATATGTGAATAAAAGCGTAAATTATAATAAAGCCCAAAATAATGACATAATTTTCATTTTTAGGTGAACTATCCCTTTAAGGTTGTCCTTGTTATTTACCATATTATATTTAATTTTTTTTTACTTCCACAATCAATCTCTCCTCATCCATGTTTGACATAGCAGAAATCACTTATCATTTGTCACTTTTTTTGTATCACGGTTAGTAAATGGTGTGAACTTACCTTTTAAAGTCCAGTGGAAGATAAACACAGTGTTTCATTCACTATTTAAGGATTTGCCCTCACGATGACATGCATTTTTTCAGAGAGAGCAGATCTTTTGGTCAGATCACAGGCACAGAGCAGCCGTGAGACCTGCTGATCTCTTGTCGACATTGGCGTGAAATCTTTCTTGTGGGAAGACTTTGATCGACTTTGAAATGAAATGCAGGATTGTTTGAGGCCAAATGAGAAATGAAGGAAGACAAATGACATGCATTGTTGTCTGGGGAGATGGTAGGCAATGACCAGACAGACTCAAAGGCTTAGTCATACTGTGTATATATATATATATATATATATATATATATATATATATATATGTGTGTGTGTGTGTGTGTGTGTGTGTGTGCGCAGTGCATATTCACATGGCAGCTTTCAACAGCACAGTCCACAAAACTCTGAACTTTTCCCAGATTAACTTTAGGGACTTTCCTAGATAAAAGTGTGTGTATATATCTGAAAGTGTGTGTACAAGGGCAGCGGTTGGTCAGGAGTCATTCATTATCCAGCACAGCAGACACGATTGGAAATGACTTCTTCTTTTAAAAAACAATTTGTCATATAATATCATGTCTAATGCTTTGGCTCATCCACAGAGTAAAACAGATCCTTTAATGAAAACATTAATGAGGTACAGTATCATGCCCAAGAAATGGGAGTTGTTTACAGTGGACACCAAATATTTTGGCCTGCAAATCTTATAAACACAGTGGTCCTGAAAAACCTGGAAATATTAAGGAATTTATCTATTGAATAGTCATAGAAATGAATTAAAGAGAAATTTCTACTGTGGATATACATGGTTCGGCTCTAAAATATTTTTATTGGCTGGATATTGTTCTTTGTGAGTATTGTGTAAAGCGAAAACTTGCCTAGTCTAGAGAGATTGGTGGGCTTTATGGAGATTGTAAAGAATTGGTGTATCTTTAAATGTCTCAATTTTGAACCAAAGCGTCATTCTTTTGACTGCCAAAGTTAACAACAAGGGAGAAATTATATATTAGTAAGATCCTCATAAAAGATCCAGATTCAGCTCTAGGAACATCTGAACACATTTACTGCAGGCCAGGCACGTGAAATATGAGGTTGTCAGAATGCTGGAGCTCTAGTACATTTGTCTTTAATCAGAAACAGTATAAGCACATATAAGTTTTATTGCATTTTTTTTTTTTTCTCTTTATGTATATACTCTCGTAATTGTTGGGAGATGCTATTTTTGTATTGCTCGGCTTTGATGAATGAGCAGAACTAAAATATTTGAAATGTGTGTGTGTGTGACAGGTTACTGGAGTCTGACAGTGTATGGCCGCAAGCATTGCTATAGACTATTCACAAAGCACTACAATGAGGCGGTGCACTGGGCGTGTGCCGTGCAGAAAGTCATCGACAGCAAAGCGCCGGTGGAGACGCCAACACAGCTCCTCATACGAGACATTGAGGTGATATATATATATATATATATATATATATATAAACTATAAACTATAATATAACAATATTTTTTCAGAGAATATACATGTACACATACATATATATATATATGGCAGCTTAGCTCCTAAAGAGTTCATGGTCAGGATGGCACACGTACACAGACACTGTGTAAACCATCTAAACCCCACCCACTGTCATCTCTCTGCCCCAGTATATTATTATTAGTTTGTTGGCTAGTGATTTTACACTTATAGATGTGCTGCTCGGTATCTCGTGTCCCTGGAAATAGTTTTGAAGGCAGCGAGTAGCTCTTCAGAATATCCCTCTTGTTATGATGTAATGCCGGCGCTCTCGGAGAGATCTGTATTAATAGGATGTTAGTTGCTAGCCCACAGAACTCCACGGAATCCCATTGAGGTTGCATATAAACAGACAGCAGACAGACAGGCAGACAGACAGGCGTGAAAACCACAGTGGTTGAAATGTTAAGTGGCCAGACCCCTAAATGATCTTGCTGATTGCTATATATCTTTTAAAGATAAGTTATGTGTGGATATTAAGCAATAAGACACAGAAAGCTGTGCTGTATTCTCAATATAGTTATGGCTAAAAGACATTATATTCTTGCTATATTGCCTTTTTTTTTAAATGGATACCATATATTATAAGAAATTTTGCTGTGGTGAAGATATAGTTACTGACATGCATATAATAAACTTAAGTTTACAATACTATTTTTACTATTATTTTACCATATTATTTATGTATACTATTTATTTGACCGCTCACAAACTCACACATACAGTACATAGTGGTAATGGTAGGAGGTCTTGTCATGTTTAACTGCTCTTGGGTTCGTTTATCAGGTCCGTTATAAGCAAACATCCCACAACAAACATGAACTGGCCTTATTCACCCTTGAAATGTACACAGCAGCTTTCATTATACACACATATACAGAGCAGACCTTGACCAGGGTCTGTAAGCTGAAATTCATTTCCCTTTCCTTCATCTCTCTCATCCGTTTCCCCAAAACAGCATTTACATTTGAAACATCATTTCATCATTTCATTATCGACCCCATAACAAAGAGGTAATCTGTTTAGGGAGACATAATGGTTCACAGCAGATATGTCTGTCTTGGGTTTATTTATTTCAAGGTGTTTAATTGGCCTTGCATTACATGTGTTTATGTGCATTGTTTTTGTATAGGAAAATAAATTCAATCCAGAGGTTGTGGAGCACATCTATCAGCATAATCCCATCCTGAGGTACACACAGAGCCCCCTCTACGCCCCACTGCTGCCTTTCCCCTACGGCAGTCTCCACCACACACGTGAGTCAAACGCACACACATTATTATTTTGCATATGTCACACATACACACCCCTGCTCATGTAGTCCTGGAAGAACATATCTATCAGCCAATCGGATAAGATGCACACCCTCTTTCTACAACCTTGCCGCTTTGGTGTAACCATGGTGAACAAGCAATATATTTACCTGTTAAGCAGAAGCAAAGCAAACTCAGCATCTGTTTTTAAGTGCTTTGAAGTTCTCAGCTTTCTTCAGTGATGAAGAGCCTTAGTCTTTAGTCTTGCTTTAGTCTGTTCTGGTTTTGTTACCTTTTGGTCTTTTTATTTAACTCGATCTTCCTATTTCTTTGAATTCATCATAAATTAAAAATTGACAATTCTTGTTTTAACCGAAAATTGCATTGTTATATTATAAATGATTTATTCACGCACAATCTTTAAAGAGGACCTATAATGCCACTTTTACAAGATGTAATGTAAGTCTCTGGTGTCCCCAGATTGTGTCTGTGAAGTTTCAGCTCAAAATACCCCACAGATCATTTATTAGCTTGTCAAATTTGCCCCTATTTGGGTGTGAGCAAAAACACGCCGTATTTGTGTGTCCCTTTAAATGCAAATGAGCTGCTGCCCGTTTTTCAGAAGAGAGTGGAGCTTTAACAGCTCGCGCTTCGGTTGCTCAACAACAACAAAGCTGGAGAATCTCACGCAGCCAAAATGAGGATTGTCATTACCAGTGTTGAGCTTTACATTGTTCAAACCGGAGTCGGACACTGATGGAGAAACTCAGGAAGAAGTTACAACTTTTAGAATTCATCTGGACGTTTCTGAAGGCTTAGTGGATACATTTATGTAGTTGCTGTGGAGTTGATTCAACTCAGCGACTAGCATATGCTGTCATGTTAATCTTTTGTGCAAATCCAGCATTGAATTGACCCTCGTTTGTGAAACAGTTCAGTGTTAAATGACAGCATGGCAACAACACTCTACTACAACTGTTCCTCTTCTCTAAAGCAGCCCAACATGGCCTCACACCCATTGTTGCATGTTCTCGGGGGCAGGGTTTATGTACATTTTTAAGCTTGTTGTAGTCCCTACCAGCTGTTTGTTGTAGTCCTTAAACAGAGAATTCTTTAATAGAAAATATCTCCCATTGCATTGAACTTTGAGCGTTGTAACTTTGCAGATGTTGTTTATGCTCTAACAGCAACATTACACATTAACTAAAGTTAAAAAAAGTGAAATCATAATCAACCACCCCTTTAATTAAAAACATAAACGTAAGGGCATCTCCAGCAACCTGTCACTTAAATAAGATTGCAGCGATTAGCAAGCAACAAAGATTCACCGATCCAATCAATTTTTGATGGACGACATCAAGGCATTTGCTGCTTTTTTCTTCTTCTTAGAGAAGCTGTTTCACCAAAACATTATGACCAATTGGCTAATACGCTGTTGGTCCACCGCATGCTGCCAACACACTGAGACATGGACTCTACAAGACCCTTGAAGGTGTGCTGTGGTATCTGGCACCAAGATATTAACAGCAGGTCCTGTAGGCTGTGAGGGAAGTCTCAGTGGATCAAACTTGTTGGTTCAGCACTTCCCACAGATGCTCAATTGGATTGAGATCTGGGGAACTTGGAGGCCATGGCAACACCTTGAACTCTTCATCATGTTACTTAAACAATTCCTGAACAATGTGTGCAGTGTGGCAGGTGCATTATCCTATGTGGTCCTGTTAGAAGATGATCAGTGATATTCACTTCTCCTGTGACTGGTCATCAGTGTATGCCACAATAGGGAAGACAATCACAATGTCAGTTTCATGCCAACTTTAAGGACATTTGGCTGTGTAAGCTGTTCTTGACACATTTTGCATCCTCCAGACTCATGAAGTTTATCTATCACGCTTTCAGTGTCTGGCTCATCATATATAGACTGATACTCTAAATGCGCAAAATGATCATCAGGCAGAAATCACCTCAAAGGCGTTCTGATTGGCTAAAAAAAAGAATCTGACTGTGACCTGCAACCACTTTTATTTGACAGAGACTATGGTGTTTTTAGGATGTAGTATAATTATCTGCATTCCATTCTATGTCATTTTTTTTTTTTTTTTCAAATCAACTTTTTAAAATAAATTAAATCACATTTAATTGTAAATCTACAGAAATTATGGCGTATTTGGTTACATTTAATTGTATTATTTCACTGGTAATTGTAATAATTGATAGGAATGAATAATGAAGTATGGAGATGTAGGCGTACATGATTTGGGAAAATCTAATAGTGATTTTTCTGATAAAAATTATTATTGCATTTTAAAATACAATTTTTAAATAATAATAATAATAAAAAAACCTCCAGGTTTGCTGAGTTTGTTTGTAGAGATGCACAATTTGTCCAGAAATGTTGTGAAAATATATAAATATGAATGTATAATATAATAATCTCCATTATCATTATCGTTAATAATCATTTTACTAAATTAAAATGTTAAACAAAATAAAACATTACTATTGTAATATTTAACTGTAAAATCAAGTATTTAATAAAAATATAAAAAATAATAATTTAATAATAATTTAGTTTTTACTTTACAGCACTGTAAAATTACAATATGAATACTTATAGTTTGTTTTCAAATGTTAAAACACCAAGCATTGATTTTGATGGAAAAGAGTCCTTAAAGCTTCTCTTAAAAAGCTGGTTTATATTGTCCTACTCAATTTCTTCCCATTGTGCCAGTTAACACACCTTCTCTTCCTCTTCTTCTTAGATATGGCTGGTAAAGGCTACACATCCATCCGTGAGGAGGCGGTGAGGCTGTTTAACTGCCTCCAGCAGTTAGAGCTGGCCCGCGAGCCCATTCCTCTCATACAGGGCATCCTCCAGACCTGCCTCGACCTCCGGCCGCTCCGAGATGAACTCTACTGCCAGCTCATCAAACAGACCAGCGTCACCAAATCAAGTGTGCAGACGCAGCCGAACCCGCAGCTCAGATACTGGCAGCTGCTCACCTGCATGAGCTGCACCTTCCTGCCCAGCTGTAGCATACTCAAATACCTGCGCTTTCACCTGAAGAGGTCAGTTACACACAAATAATACACAAGAATAATACTCTCAGAGAGTGTTGGCATTACATCATAACAGCATTGTTAATCTGAAGAGTTGCAACATGAATATATACACTCTACTGGATGTGTACGCTTTTTTCAGTGCAGCCTGGATCTCAACATACACACATAAACATTATCTAGAAGGCCTTGAGTATAAAGACTCACCACTGCTTCCGGTCCTGCGGTTGAGTGTATAGGAAATGTGGGCTGCCTGAGGTTGACTGGATTGGAATGTTCACTTCCTGTTCACTCATTCTTTTTCCTCTCCTTGAGGGGTTGGGAAACAGCACAATGCTTTCTGCATCCCATGGCTAATTGACTTTTAAAGTACTGCCAGGGCGGAGGATAGATAGGGGAGAAGGGCAGAAAATAAGAGAATGGCTAAATAAACGAGTGTGCCGTGAGGAAATGGTGCGTTGACCACAGGGCTTTGATTACAGAGGCGGCTGGTGTAATGGAGACCGAGGACTCTCTGTTCTCCTGAGGCCCCCAGACGCTTCCTGCATGTGTTTACTTAACGCAATTAGGGCCTACGCCATGCATGTGATTACCAAGTGGCTGACACTTCATATCGCAAATAGACAAACTAAACAGAGATGCCACACAACTTCCCCCTGAATTTTTGGAGGAAAATTTTGTGGTTTGGATGTGAAATTCTGTGAATGGTCCCTGTAAAGTTTGAAATCTTCTTTTTTTTAAATATCTTCCCCCATGTATCAGGGTTCAAAGTTTGAGTGTGGACTCGGAGGTTGAGAGCTACGCGTCCTTCATAGCCCAGGCTCTAGAAAAGACGCGTGGCCGTGAGTGTGTGCCCTCTTGGGAGGAGATCCAGGGGCTGATGGGAAGGCAGGAGATACTGTGTACTGTGCACTACCCTGGACCGGGCTGCTGCCAGATACCTATCACCTCGCACACTACGGCTAATGAGGTATTGCATCAGTCGTTTCCTCTACAGCAGAGACTGGGAACCTTAGGCTCATGTGCCACTATTGGCACACAAAGTAGTCATCATTAGCACACTAACAATAAGAATGAGACACATTCATTTTGTAGTTTATTTTATTAGTTTTTTTTCTTTTTTTAATAATGTTGAATTCTCTTTTTGCAGTTATCCTTCCACAAAAATGTAAGAAAATGTATTGATTTATTAATATAAGTAAATGTTTTTTTGTTGTTGTATATATTTATTTAAGAAAATATTTGAGAAATTGTTCTGTAAATTGTTTTTGGCAAAAATATTACAGACCCCCTGCTCCATACCAGACATCTCTACTACCACAAGTAGAAGGGATGTGCTTACTGTAAACACATTATTGCATATTCACATATAAACAAAGCTTTGTGAACTCTTTGACTCTGTGTCATTTTTATATATTTTATATATTTAATTATATATATATATATATATTTTAAGTTTAAGTTTTTTAGCTAATATTTATATTTCATTTCGGCATTTTTTTATTTTTTTTAAGCACAGAACAGAATGACTGAAACTTGAACTAAAATTAAAATAAAAAACTGAAAATATGCAAATAAAAACAAATTCAAATATTGACTTCAAACTATAATAGTATATAAATAAAACTAAAATAACACTGTTTCTCTATCTCATTTTCTCTGTCCAGGTTGTGAGAAAGATGGCGGAACGCCTCGGACTGCAGGACAGCCGAAACACATTTGCTCTTTTTGAGCAGAATGCATGCTGGGAGAAAGCTATTGGAGGCAGCACCATAATCGCTGATGTCATCACCAGATTTGAAAAGTAACTCAGTCTAAATTTCTTCAACCAATTGTATTATGTGGAATACAACAAATAGCTGAATGTACCAAACCTAAAGTACCACAATACTACCATAGTTTGTTGGACATATGTGACAATTGGACAATACTGTGGTATTTTTTAAGTACTGTGTAAAGACCATGTTACATGAATATGGTAATCATTCAGTACCATAATATACATCAAGGTACCATGATATTACCATCCACAATAGCGCCACAGTACAGTACAGTGCAGGTCTGTTTTTTTCTTTATCTTTGATTTATCCACTTTCCCAAAACTTTAGCACACTTTAACCAACCCACCTGATACGCACACACACACACACACACACACACACACACACACACACACACACACACTGTGAGAATGGACAAGCGGCTCTTTATTAGTATTCAGTGGTCCAGCAGGCATCTCAAGGTGAGACTGATGTCATTGCGTTAACTGATGTGGAAGGCAAACTGAAGGAGAGATAAGCCAAGCCAGCCAGAATTCAAGGCATCCGCTTTATTCTGGGAAATGTGTTTGTGTTTGTCTGTGTGTGCTTTTGCACGTCTCAGTGCCAACTCTTCCCAGAAATGTGTCTTTCTCTCACACTCATATGTGTGTACACACACACACACAAACAAAATCCAGCGTGTGCAAAACTGCACATGCAGCAGAAAAAGCTGAGCGAATCAGGGTGAGTCATGTGATTGAGAATGATGATATCGCTCTGTTGGGGTGATTTTAGTCGTGTGTTTAGAGAGCGTTGGAGGATTTAATTTGTTATCGCAAGTCTCCTGAGCTACTTAAAGACATGTGGACTTGTGTAAACATAGCTGAAACAGCTTTAGGGTGCTTAAAGGGATAGTTCACCCAAAAGTGAAAATTGTCATAATTTACAAGTCTTAAATAGTTCCAAACCTGTATGAATTATTTCTGCTGAACACAAAAGAAGATATTTTGAAGAATGTCGGTAACAAAACAGGTGATAGGGACCACTGACTTCCATAGAACTTTTTTTTTCTTTTTCTTTTACCATGGAAGTCACTGGAAGTCACGCAGAATTGTCTTTTTTTTTTTTCTTTTTTTTTTTTTTTTCATTTAAAGATATATACAGGTACTGGTCATATAATTAGAATATCATCAAAAAGTTGATTTATTTCACTAAATCCATTCAAAAAGTGAAACGTGTATATTATATTCATTCATTACACACAGACTGATATATTTCAAATG
This sequence comes from Elopichthys bambusa, assembly GCA_037101425.1. Classification (NCBI taxonomy): domain Eukaryota; kingdom Metazoa; phylum Chordata; class Actinopteri; order Cypriniformes; family Xenocyprididae; genus Elopichthys; species Elopichthys bambusa. The sequence goes on from CM074435.1 coordinate 28,787,709, forward strand.
TTTATTTCTTTTAATTTTGATGATTATAACTGACAACTAAGGAAAATCCCAAATTCAGTATCTCAAAAAATTAGAATATTACTTAAGACCAATACAAAGAAAGGATTTTTAGAAATTTTGGCCAATTGAAAAGTATGAACATGAAAAGTATGAGCATGTACAGCACTCAATACTTAGTTGGGGCTCCTTTTGCCTGAATTACTGCAGCAATGCGGCGTGGCATGGAGTCGATCAGTCTGTGGCACTGCTCAGGTGTTATAAGAGCCCAGGTTGCTCTGATAGTGGCCTTCAGCTCTTCTGCATTGTTGGGTCTGGCATATCACATCTTCCTCTTCACAATACCCCATAGATTTTCTATGGGGTTAAGGTCAGGCGAGTTTGCTGGCCAATTAAGAACGGGGATACCATGGTCCTTAAACCAGGTACTGGTAGCTTTGGCACTGTGTGCAGGTGCCAAGTCCTGTTGGAAAATGAAATCTGCATCTCCATAAAGATGGTCAGCAGCAGGAAGCATGAAGTGCTCTAAAACTTCCTGGTATACGGCTGCGTTAACCATCACTGACTATGGAAACTTTACCCTGGACCTCAAGCAACGTGGATTGTGTGCCTCTCCTCAATTTCCCTGATTTCCAAAGGAAATGCAAAATTTACTCTCATCAGAGAACATAACTTTAGACCACTCAGCAGCAGTCCAGTCCTTTTTGTCTTTAGCCCAGGCGAGACGCTTCTGACGCTGTCAGAGTGGCTTGACACAAGGAATGCGACAGCTGAAACCCATGTCTTGCATACGTCTGTGCGTAGTGGTTCTTGAAGCACTGACTCCAGCTGCAGTCCATTCTTTGTGAATCTCCCCCACATTTTTGAATGGGTTTTGTTTCACAATCCTCTCCAGGGTGCGATTATCCCTATTGCTTGTACACTTTTTTCTACCACATCTTTTCTTTCCCTTCGCCTTAATGTGCTTGGACACAGAGCTCTGTGAACAGTCAGCCTCTTTTGCAATGACCTTTTGTGTCTTGCCCTCCTTGTGCAAGGTGTCAATGGTCGTCTTTTGGACAACTGTCAAGTCAGCAGTCTTTCCCATGATTGTGTAGCCTACAGAACTAGACTAAGAGACCATTTAAAGGCCTTTGCAAGTGTTTTAAGTTAATTAGCTGATTAGAGTGTGGCACCAGATGTCTTCAATATTGAACCTTTTCACAATATTCTAATTTTCTGAGATACTGAATTTTCCTTGATTTTCCTTAGTTGTCAGTTATAATAATCAAAAATAAAAAAGAAATAAACATTTGAAATATATCCGTCTGTGTGTAATGAATGAATATAATATACAAGTTTCACTTTTTGAATGGAATTAGTGAAATAAAACTTTTTGATGATATTCTAATTATATGACCAGCACCTGTATGTATGTATGTATGTATGTGTATATATATATATATATATATATATATATATATATATATATATATATTTTTTTTTTTTTACATTTATAGATTAATAAATATCTAAAGGTTTCATTTTTATTGGTTATATATTAACATTATAGATATTAATACTTTATTATAAATAATATATATATACATATAAACACCAATAATACAAATGTTTTATATATATATATATATATATATATATATATATATATATATATGTGTGTGTGTATATATGTATATGTATATATATATCTGTTACATTTTAAATGTATATTAAATATAATATAAAAACTAAGTGTAATGAAAAAGTATATTAAAAATTTATTTTAATTAATTAATTAATAAAATGCTAAAAGGCCTTCAAATATTGGTTTTAGACAGTGGGGGCCTTCAAGTCACTAAGGTTGAGAACCACTGTAATATAAATAAAAATAAAAATAATCTTCATTCTTTATTTATTAAATATGAAATGTATATCAAATCTAAATAATAACATATGTAATTCATAAAAATAAGTATTTTTTAAATATAAAAAATGTCAGAGAACATACAAATAGAGAAATTTCAAAACTGCTTTTTTTCTTTTCTTTTTTTCTTTTTCAAATGCTTATTTAGTTAAATCTGACAAATTGCAGACTTTTCTTGTTAAATTAAGCCATTCTTTGTGATGCACATTGAACCCCTATAGTGAGGTGTGTGTTTTTTTGTAGCCTACAAAGTTGTATCTATAGTGCAAAGTGTATTTGCTTAATGCTTCACATGTATATCTGATCCATATGCATATTCCATTAGGAAATCTCTGTGTCTCTGTCTTCCAGTTTGTCAGCTAAAGATCCAGACTCTGACTGCCAGTGCCGACTCTGCTTCAAACTCTATTGTCTGTTGGACACCGATAACATCAGTACCGACAGCATTGAGTACCTCTTCCTCTATGAGCAGGTAAAACAACACAAGACAGGCAGGGACGAGCAGAAATGAGAAAGTTGAATGTAGATTATTAAGTAAAAAATTAGGCCTAGAAGAGTCTGACAGAAGCCTAAAAGAGAAATGGCCTTCTGTGGAATGTGTTTTATAAGGCCTAATAATGGATGTCTTCCTCAGAACATTTGTATTACAAGCCATTAATTCCTGCTGGATAATAAAAGCAGGGTTAGTGTAACACGACTGCTGCCAACCCAGTTTGGATCTGTCTGCAGACGTCCATTTAAGACATTATATATGTGCATGAAAGAAAGAGGGATTTTCCAGTTCTTTCTTTCTGTTTGTGTTTAATGTGGACTAGTTTCACACTTGTGTGGATAGATGTGTGCATATCATCTTTATCAGTCGAATGAAAAGCAAACATGCAAACCCAACACACTATTGAACTCAGTAAACTTTCCCTTGCTTGACTTCCTCCCTCCCTCCCTCCCTCTCTTTCTGTGTCAGTGTCATGAGATGGTGGTGCGGGGGCAGCTGCCAGCCTGTGAGGATGACCTTCTTTCTCTGGCGGCGCTGAGACTGCAGTGTCTACTGGGAGATTTTAGCGCCCTCTCTCCGTACCCGCCATTGGAGCAGCTCTTTCCGGCTGAAGTGGTGGAGGCCCGGGCCCTGCTGGCCCCCGTCGATCCCCCTGGCTGCCCTTCCTTCCCCGGGGGTCTGCTGGCTGGGACGCTGTGGGGGCACAAGCGGCGTCAGGAACAGGACCAAAGACTGCGGGCCAGGCTGAGGGAGGAGGGAGCCGTGGTGATGTCGACCATTTTAGAGCGCTGGAAAGCCCTAGTGGGATACAGTCGCAGAGACAGCATGGCCGCCTATCTCACCATCGCCCGGCAGTGGTCGGGGTTTGGCTGCACACTCTATGAAGTGGACTTCTACATTGTGAGTGGATGATAAGGCTACTGGTGAAAAGTTTATAATCATCAAGATGTTTTTGAAAGAAGTCTCTTATGCTCACAAAGTCTGCATTTATTTGATCAAAAATACAGTAAAAACGGCAATATTGTCTATTCCACAAAAAATATTTAGCAGCAAATCTGTTTTCAACATTGATAATAATAAAAAAAATGTTTCTTGAGCACCAAATCAGCATATTAGACTGATTTCTGAAGGATCATGTGACATTTTGACTGGTAGGTTACCACGGGATCATGTTTCCAGAGAATCACAGCTGTGTCTGACATCCTTCTGTGTGTCTTGTAGAGCTCGACAGGAAGCTTCTCTCAGAAGTTGTGGCTGGGTGTGGCGGCTTCCTGCGTGTCTCTGTATCGTCAGGGTGAAGCCGAAGCGTTGGAGTCTCTACCGATAGGTCAGATCTGTTCTTATGGCGTCTCTGATAGCAACACATTCAGGATCACCGCAGGAGATCGAGACTTGCTCTTTGAGACCACAAAGGTAAGAGGGCTCTGACTGCTATCGCAGTGTTTGTGCATGTGTCATGAAATATTCTTCAAACCATGCAACTTGTTGAGAATATATATATATATTTTTGAAGTGGTTAGTTACAATATCAGTCTGTAAGGTGATTAAAAACACACCATAACTATGAGCCAAGACTTATGAGCCATACAAGCCAAATCAAAAAACCAAAAATTCTTAGCGGACTGCAGGTGAGCTCTTTTGCCTTGGACCAGTAAGCAACACAAAACACCCTAGCAACACTATAGAAACCACCAAGGACGCCCTATACTATAATACTACGGTATATAAATAATACTAAAATAACACAGGCAGCCACAAAACCACCCACAATACCTTTGCATTGGAGAAACCACTCAAATTTTTTTCAGGAAAATTACAAAATCTGGTGCTTTAAGTAATAAAACTATTTCTATAGCATTTTACATACACACAGATGCCATAAGTTTAAATTGTTAGCAATAATGGGCAGATGCAACTTGGCCTTTGTGTTAGCATCATGCATTATATTGTTAGGCCAAAATACTCAAGAAGCATATACCCCTCATTAACATGAATCATAATGCCACAATTCTAAACTAGAAAGACGTTGACATCAAAGGGTTTTTATAATGCATACTACAAACCAATACAGGTCAGACCAGCTGTGACTTTCAGTGTGCACACATGTGGAAACACTGAGACAACCAGTTTATCTTCTCCTGATATTAGCTTCAGGCTCACGGCCATCCTGTGCCTCACTATTATGCGTTTTAACCTCACGAATCTCTTGAGTTTTCTTGCCAAAATACATCTACGTGCCTCCTGAGTGATGCAAGAATTTCTGTTCTAGCTCACACATACGCTTTTAATGATGTCTAGTCATTGCCAGTTATCAACGGCCGCCCAGAGTTGTTCTGAACCCAAATAACTCTTATAAAAATCAATATGACTAATGAAAAAAGTTAAATATGACCATTTAAAAGTGAGTACATCTGTCAGTTGCTGTTTTTCAATTTAAATTCATTTTTATAGCACTTTCCACTATATTTACCAAAAAATAGTCCCTTATGAAATCATATATAAATTATACATATATTCTTTTGGTAACACTAATATAAAAAAAGGTTCATTTGATAACATTAGTTAATGTATTAACTAACATGAACTAACTATGAGCAATACATTTGTTACTGCATTTACTAATCTTTGTTAACTTTAGTTAATGAAAATACAGTTCATTGTTTGTTCATGTTAGTTCACAGTGCATTAACTAATGTTAACAAGATTTTAATAATGTATTAGTAAATGTTGAAATTAATAAATGCTGGTAGAATGCTGGTTCATTCTTAGTTTGTTAACTAAAGTAGTTAACTAATGTTACTGATGAAACCTAATTGTAAAGTGTTATAAAAACATTCTATCGCATTGTTTCACACTACATACAATACAGTTCAAAAGTTGAGAAGAAATTATTTATTCAGCAAGGATGCATCCACAGAAATATTAAGCAGCACAACTGTTTTCAACATTGATGATAAGAAATGTTTCTTGAGCAGCAAATCAGCATATTAGAATGATTTTTAAGGGACACTGAAGCCTGGAATAATGATGCTGAAAATTCAGCTTTGACATCACAGGAATAAATTACATTTTAATAACAGTGTAATAACATTTGTCGATATTACTGTTTCTACTGTGTGTACAGAGTCATTGTACTAGTGTAAAGTGCAAAGCACTGTAACAAATTTCACAGTGGAAATTTACTAAAGTCATTTCTCTCTCTCTCTCTCTCTCTCTCTCAGCTGACTGAGATCATGCAGCTGATGAATGCTTACTTCAGTGCCACCCGTCGCCAGCTAGGCAAAGATGACTGCATCTCCATAGAAACAAACCCTAAGCTCCACCCCTCCCTACTTGAGCTCCCCTCTCACCCGGTGTGAAGAGAGAACGACTCGCTCGCTTGCACACACGCACACACTGACTGATGTACACGTGCATATGCAGTCCTGGCTGATTGCTTCCCTGTGATGAGCTTTGCAAAGAGGACTAACTCAGATGAGACTGAAAGGAGCAGATGCTGTGGAAATGGAGGAGGAGTGGAAGGTGTCCAGGGAGCCACAAACAGGAGAGCAGGTTCAGGAACTCACTTTGCTACACCGCCAGCCAAATCCAGAAAGGACACGGGGCCCTCGACGGTCCCTGCCACCTGGGAACCCGCCAAATATCACAGAAAGGAAAATAGCGTGACTTCAGAGATGAACTGTGCAAAAAAAATAATTTTCTTAAGGAGTATTTTGGTCTTGTTTTCTAGTATTTAAATCTTTAAACATCCTTAAAACAGCATAAAAATACTTTTACTTCATTTGAAAAATTTAAATTTCATTTTACTAATTTTTAGACTAACTTCTCAAGGAATTCACCTTGAATTAAGTTCCTTTTCTTATTATCATGTTATGTTGTTTTAAGCATGTTCTTTTTTTTGTTTTTTGGGAAAACAAGGCAAAAATACTTTTTTTTTTTTTTTTTTTGCAGCGATGTCTTTGTATTCCACTACAGGAAGATGTCAGAAACATGCTGCCATTGCACTCACACATACACAGTCGCTGCGCTTTAAACACTCCTTTCAAAACTTCGGCCTGGCTCGCTGTTAAACTCATTCATCAAACCTTAAATGAAAGCCGGTGGAAGTCACTTTCACGCCGCCCTTCAGAACTGTCCATTACCGAACCGACAGTGGTGCATGTGTGCGTGAGAGACAGATTTGAATATTTTAAGCTGTAGAAACCAAAGGATCTTTAGCTCATCTGAATGATGCGAGTGTATTTGTGAAATGCTTTGAGCCTTACATGGTGCTGCTTGACTGTGCTGTTAGCTTACGGTAACTCTGCACTGTGCGTCCTGTAGCCACAACAGCCTCAGATCTTTAGATCCGGTTAAAACCAACTAACTTAGACACCCTATTTCAGCCTGGTACCTGTGAAGGTAAATGTCATTTTGACATTTTCAAAAAAAATTACAATTTTGGTTCAAACCAAGTTTCCCAGACCTCTTGAATACACTTTGTAACACTGAAGATAGACAAATAATCAACACTATTGATATGCGACATTATCATCCCATATTCAAAAGATATTACATTTCCATTAAAAGGGATAGTGTATCCAAAAATGACAATATTGTCACCATTTACACATGCTCATGTTGTTGTAAATCTGTATGACTTTCTTTTATCTTGCTGAACACAAAATAAGATATTATATTTCAGTTTTTTTTTTTCCATTTCATGAAAGTCATTGTGGTCCAAACAATGTAATTACATTGTTTGGACCCCATTCACCTTCATTGTATGGACAAAAAAAACATTTTTCAGAATAACTTAATTTGTGTTCCACAGAAGAAAGAAAGTCATACATGTTTGGAACGACATAAAGGTAGGTAAATGATGACAGAATTGCCATTTTTGGGTGAACTATCCCTTTAAGCCTAACCTGTAGCCTCTGTCTGTTGTGCTTTGTTATGAAGCCTTATGCCGGCTTTATGACGGCTCATTGTCTCCTTTAATGTGTGTTAGTTTCTACTAGTTTTATTTATGGCTGTCTGTTGTATACATTGTGTGAAAGTGAGTTTTTTTATTGTCCTTTTTACTTTTGTTATATATATCTTTCATAAAGACCTGTATTTGTATTTTAGTGCTTGCATTGAAATAATTACAAAAGAGCTGATGATGTCATAGTTAAATTATGATGTCATAATCTTTATTGACTTTTTTGGTTATTTGTTGTTTATTTTCCCCCTGTCACGTGAGGTCTACAAATAACTTGTTAATAATCCGTTTATTTTATAGATCTAATAGGACTTTTGAGATTTTGTCATAACCAAAAAAAACAAAAAAAACAACAAAAAAAAACTAGTCATTCGCCCCTTTTAAAGTGGACCAAATTTCTAGGGGTCTTTTTTTTCCCTTCGAATGACTGCCAAACTATCACTGAAGCAATAAAACCCGCCTAGCCGTCCTGAGCATGAGCCCATTTTCAGTATGAGGCTTCAGGTTGCCTTCGGAGGAGCCACTAGTGCCTGTCAAACAGTTTGTACAATCTTTAATTCACTCCATAATCAGTTTCATTTTTTTCTGTATTTTGGTTCTGAACTATCTTTGCTCTACAGCAGTTCGTCTACCTGAATACAAAAAAAAAAAAAAAAAAGGTTACCAGCTACTTGAAATTCAAAGGTGGTGGGCAATCATGTCTTCAATGTTGTTTATTTTGTTTTAAGAAGTGTCTTTTGCCCAAACCGTGTTCTTCCTACAGCCCGTGACGGCAGTAGTGGTTGTCACATACTCTTGTCTTCTTTTAATGTCCCTCTTTAGCTGCAGGCAGCTCCGACCCACTGTCATTCATGTAACAAAACTCGAACAACAAACTCTGCTTTAGATGGTTTGTATGCTGCATGGTACCTTTATTATGTTACACATGTAATAGTCAATTGCACTATTGTTTGTACAGCTAACTTAAATGTGCAATAATGCAAAATGATGAATACTGTATGTAATAAAAAGCAGCACCATTACAACATCACTTTTGTGTCCATTAAATTACTTTGGTTAGGCCACTCAAGGACATTCACAGAGGACATTATCCATAAGCCATTCTTGCATTGTCTTGGCTGTGCTTCGGGTCATTGTCACAGCATGATGCTGCCACCACCACCACCACACTTTACTGTTGGGATGGTATTGTGCAGGTGATGAGCAGTGTCTGGTTTCCTCCAGACATGATGCTTGGAACCGAGGTTCATCAGACCAGAGAATCTTGTTTCTCACAGTCTGAAAGAGTCCTTTAGGTGCTTTTTTGCAAATTCCTAGTGGGTTTTCATGTGTCCTCACCAAGGAAAGGCTTGAGTCTGGCCATTCTGCCATAAAGCCCAGATCGGTGGAGTGTTGCAGTGATGTTTGTCCTTCTGTAAATTTCTCCCATCTCCATATATGATCATGGAGCTCAACCAGGGTGACCATCAGCTTCTTGGTCATCACTCTAACCAAGGCCCTTATCCATTGATTGCTCAGTTTGGCCAGGAGGCCAGCTCCAGGAAGGTCCTGGTTGAGGTCCAAACTTCTTCCATTAAGGATTATGGAGGCTACATGTTTCTGTGAACCTTCAGTACAGCAGAATTTATTTTGTAGTCTTCCCCAGATCTGTCTTGAATCTTGATACACTGCCTCTGAGCTCTACAGGCAGTCCCTTTGACTTCATAACTTGTTTTTTGTTCTGATATGCATTTTTAGCTGTTAGACCTTTTATTGCGAGCTGTGTGCCTTTCCAAATCAGCCACAGGTTAACTCCACTCCAGGTGTATTTCATCTACAAATGGAATTTGAATGCTCCTGAGCTAAATTTCATGTCTCCCAGAAAAGGGTATGAAAACTTGTTTTGTAATTATTTTTATTTATTTTTTATTGTTAATACATTTGCAAAGTTATAACAAATCTTTTTTTTTTTTTTTGCTTTATCATAATGGTGTATGGAGTGTCAAATAATGTGAAAAAAGTAATTTAAAGTTTAACATAAGGCAGCAACAACGTGAAAAAATGAAGGGGTTTGAATACTATATAAAAGGTTAATACAATAACAACTGTTGTATTCATTTCATCTCTCTCCAATGCAATTTTTATTAGGGGAACACTTTGCATTGGAAAGACATGAAATGAATATAGCAACCATTGGAAGAAATAAAGTGCAACTGCTACCATGTGTGTCAGGGGTGTCCTATCCTGCAGCGTTTAGCACTAGTCCTAATTAAAAACACCCAAACAAGCTAATCAAGTTCTTCAGGATTACTAGCAACTTCGACTCGTGTGTTAGGTCAGGTTAGAGCCAAACTTAAAGGGATAGTTGATTTTTTTTTCTTCTTCTGAACATAAAATACTTTGAAGAATGTCTGTAACCAAACAGTTGATGGGCCCATTAACTTGCAGAGTATGGGGGGAAAAATACTATGGAAGTGAAAAGGGCCATCAACTAAGCAGGATTGGATTCAGTATGTCCTTGATTCAGTTTATCAGTATCCATCAGTACTGGATTATGGTAAAGAGATGAAAACCAGAGGTTATCAGAGGTAATAGCTTCCATTTTGTAGCTATTTCATGTGCTTTAAGGCCAAATGACATGCCATCTGCTGTGAGTGATTCTGACCTGATTGCAGATAGTTTGTGAGGGTAATCAATACACTCTAATGAACAACAATCATGGAAACGTTCTTGTAGAAAAACATTTATTCAATCTCATGAACTTCAAATAAATGCATCAAGTCTGACAGCAAACTATATACACAGAATAACATTAATAATAAGAACATGTGGTAACCGAGGAAAAGAAAGCACTTGAGAAATAAATCTGGCATGAGAGTTCCATGTGAAAGTTCTACCACTCCCAATACAAAAAAAAAAAAAAAAGAGGCAGGAGCAGAAGATTAAATTATTCAAATGAGGAAACGTTATACGTCTGGATTTTGGCGTTTGGTGATCGAGTCTGCCAGACTTTGAGGTAACATCACTGATTGAATTGACTAGAAAAAGAACCTGATGAGGGTTCACTGATTGGATGGGATTGAGGTACAGCATAACACTTGACTTGCTGATTATCTCTCAAAACTCTGAGATAATCATCTAGAATAATCCATGACAATGAGAATGATTCAAAATGATTCAATCACACAATCATAGTCTTTCCCCTGAAAGCAAGCGCCTTTTGTCTAAAAGCATTCATGCGTGAACGTGAGGGAGTAAGATGGTGTGTTCATAAGCTGCTTCGAGTCTGATCTTTTCTAAGAGGCTTAATCTTTCACACTCCCTCCTACGGTTACATTCATCTGAGACCACCCAGTCTTATCGGTAGACGTCCAAAATGTGTGTGGTCAGGGAAGTTTGTGTGCAGGCCACCTTGACGTAGATTGATGTAGACTGTGTGCAGAAGAGTGCAGAGTGCAGTACAAAAATAGATTAAGACAGAGCCATAAATTCTCTGATCAAAGAAAGGAAATCAGGGAGAAAGAGAAAAGTTACAGCTCAGGATAGAGGCACAAAATTATGAAGAACGTCTGTATGATAGGCCTGCAAACATGAGAAATCACATGTATATACATAAACAAGTGTCTCTTGCCACAGCAGTAATGTAGAAATAGGCTCTGGAGGAACAGTATGACGAGCCATGAAAGATTTATGAACATGAGTCTTAAGAAGTGCATTCACTACTGAAATTCTGTTATTCGCTACTAGAGTCACTGCGCATTTTATAGGATGAGTTTAGAGGCTTTCTTTTCTGGCTTTTAGAGAGTAGGCGGAGGGGTTTTCACTGCTCTTGTGTGCCCCAGGAGATGTAGTCGGGACGCGTGGCGGCGCTGTACTCATCCACAAGCTGCTGAACCACCTCGCGAGAGTTATCCAGCTCATCAAAGTTGTCCTTGAATATGTCCTCCTTCCTGAACTGCTCAAGGAAGGCCTCCCTCTTCCTTAGCTTATCATACTGACGACAGGTACGCTCAAACAACTAGGAGTGAGGGAGAGGAGAACAGAGATTAGAAAAGTCTGCGCAAAAGTTTTCCCCTTTTCCAGTCATTTGTGATTACGGGATATACTTTCCCCTCAGTCAAGATAAATGTGAAAAAGGATTTTAATATTGAAATAGAATAGACTATTTTATCACAGTTGCCAAGAGCATAGACTTTCTAGCATTAATATTAGGTTACTATAGCAACATTTTGGTTTTGGACATTCTGTTTCGCAGTCACATTTTGATTGGCACCGTATTTTTGACACATTGATCTACAAACTTCCCGCAATACAAAGAATGCAGCTCTAAGGAGTAAGCTAAAGGTATGATTAAACATGAAAAAAAAAAAAAAAATTTAGAGGGCTAGATTGTTGTTCGTAGTTAGTTGACTATTTCGCTATATTGTTATGGTTTGTCACTGGTTGCAGTTCAAGCTGTTCTAACTTATGATGAAATTATGTATCAGTTAAATGCGTCACAACGAGTGTGTGTTTTATAGTAAAGCAGACACAATTAATTACTTTTGGTGGTGGTGGTATCATGGCAACTTGGGTGTATTCATGGTAAAACCACTGAAATTGTGTATCTAAGATATTTAAATCTGGTGGTTTAAAATGTTTCAATTTATGGATATCGTTAAGTACAATTTTTGGTTACACTTTATTTTACAGTGCCATAACAACATTGTAATTACACAAATAAGCACTGAGTACTATTAATTAACTACATGTACTTATTATAGAGTTAGGGTTAGTTACTTGTAATTATGCATAATTTACTGTTATTACTATAGTAAGTACATGTAGTAAAGTGTAACTATGGCACTGTAAAATAAAGCGTTACCAAATTTTTGAATGTTGGCCTAGGCAATTTTCCTTTTTGTTTTAGGTAGTAATATTGTTCAATGCATTGCCATCTGTATTTGCTCAGCAGCTTTTAGTTTCTTAGGGCTTACTGAAGAGATACATACAATACAGATTCATACTGATAAACCAATTTTTGAGCAATACATAAATGAAGGTCAGGGCTTACTGAAGAGATGCTGGTGTGATTAGCCATCATAAGCCCACTGACACGGTGAGCTGAGGGCAGGTAGGGAGATCTGCGGGACAGTGCCACCTGGATACTAGCTGGACCCCATGGGATGAAATTAGCTAACTTCCTCTCCCTGATTCTCTGCAGACTTTTATGGACCTGGAAGGACACATAAACATGACGGCATGCACATATTGCTCAGAATGTGTTGTGTTTATCTAACAAGCGCACACCTGTGTGGGGTCCACCTCTCCCTGGATGATGTTGAGAATGGCGATGTAGCAATGATTGGTCTGCCGGTCTCTGCCTGTGGACACCATGACATTCTTAGGCTGCAGGAGTCTCCTCATCACATCAAGAACTGTAGTCTTCCTCACACTTGCCACCTAAAAAAAAAAAAAAAAAAAAATCATAGTATGATTTAAAGAGCATTTATTTTTAAGAAAAGTATTAAAACCAAGATAGTGGACACAAAGGAAAGAAATTAAGTTAGATATTAGTCTCAACATACGGACTGATCGGTGGTCAGTGGTGTGTATCCAGTCATGAGAAAGTGGAGGCGGGGAGTGGGGATGAGTGACGCAATGAGACCAATCAGATCATTGTTCATATATCCAGGGTAACGGAGGGTTGTTGTGCTTGCTGACATTATGGTGGACACCTGTTAGAGAAGAGAAACACTTGTCTTTAGACAGTCTGTGGATAGGTGACACAAAGAATGTGAAAAAAAGTCACGTTTTAATTTTACTGTGTCGTCTTAATTATTTGGGTGTGCAAAATGGTACACTTGAAACCTGTCGTGTATGTAAACGCAGCTGGTATTTAAGAACACAATAGCCTGGACTGGTGAAACAGGTTTTCTATTAACACTCTGGTCACCATTTTTTGAAATCTATGCACTGTACTATGAAAGTTGAGGTTCACCATATGACCCATTTCTATTAGAGGCGATGAAGACAGTGATGGATGAGTCGAGAAAGTGAGCTATTCACCTTGAAGCAGGGTGCTGTAAGAATGGGCGTATAAGAGGAAAGCATAGATGAGGTCTAAACGGAATGTCACTGGTTATTTATTACCTCCTCATTAGAATGTGACACGACAGCATGTAAGGCTGCCGATTAAAACTTTCAGAACAGGAAACTCCCCCTGTTGCATCCCTCCTGAAACTGACATTCTGTGTTGTTTCAAATTTTGTGGTTTAGCTTATTCACTTTCTTGACAGCTGCGTGTATATACACTCCAAAATCATGCTTTCATTTGTCTCGTTACCCTTGGTGGCTTTATAGTTAGGTTGGTTTTCTGATTGTCTGATGTAAGAAAATGCACATCTTGTCACAGGAGAGCTGCCAGCGCCCAACTGTGATTAATATATGAGTGACTATACGGTCTCAACTTGAACCACGCCAGGCCAGTCCCTTTCTGCTGAAGGGAAGGGCTTTAAAATGAAAAGGACACACTTTGGGTTGGAAGCCTAAGGACAGATGAATAGGCCCCTGTATTTTCAACATTAAGATTTAATACAGAATGGCGCCATGTTGGGGACAGTTTAAAAATGTTTAGGATCAAATGTCAGTAAGTGTGTTCATCAATTATGCTTAACGGTGTCATATGATGCTTTTTAATGTTTTCCTTTTCCCTTAGTATGTAATGTATCTGTTTGTGCATGTATCTGCAAAGTTACAAAGCTCATAGTCTCCCATAAAGGGAATTATTCTATCTAGCAGAGAACACGGTACCAGACCTGCCTAAAACGCTTTGATAGAAGTCCAGATATTATTTCCTCAAACGTCTATGTCACAATGTGAAATATAAGTGTAATGCCCACCAAAGGCATACGCAAAGAAAAAAGACGAGGATTCATTCAATTGTAGTGTTGTCGCCATGTCGTGGAGACGCTGTGTGTTTGGATGCTAAAGCAAAACCGTTTGCAAAAGTTTGTTTGTGCACAGCGCTTTTTACAGAGGACAGCTTCCTGAACCTGGGAGAGTACAATGCCGGCTTGAAATGATATGGTAAATCCGACATTAATAACTTTATTTACAATTGCTTAAAGCCTTGGAAGCTGAAGATCATGATTATGAAAAGGTGTGTTACATTTCCAACAATTTTTTTTTTTTTTTTTTACATTTAAGCATGTTAACCCATATAAAGCTATTATATTAACCCAATAAACAAAATAATAAACTTTTAAAATAGCATCATATGATCACTTTAATACATCATGTAAAACACCTTAAACACAAGGCTGCACAATCATATTTTAGATAAGATCTGTATCTCATCTTAAAGACACCAAGCAGGTTTGACTTTGGAATGAGTCCTCAGAAATTATGATTTCAGAAGATACTGATATCAAACGGCTTTTCTAAAATGCTTTTTTTAAAAGTTCCTTCATCAGTATCAAAGACGCTGAAACTGTCATCCATGCATTTGTCTCATCCCGCCTTGATTACTGTAATGCCCTTTTCATTGGTCTACCCCCCAGCTCCATTTCCAGATTACAATACATTCAAAGCTCTGCTGCTAGAATACTCACCTATACCAAGCGTTCTGCTCATGTCACCCCAATTTTGTATGATCTTCACTGGCTTCCAGATGTTTACCGTATTAAATAAATGTGCTAATAATATTTCTGAATTTAAATCATTACTCAAAACTCACTTATTTTCTGAATGTTATGTCTCTGAATTGATGATTTATTTATTGATTATTTAACTAATAATTCTCTGAATGTTATGTTATGTCTCTTAAGTTCTGTTTTGTATTTTCTTGTGCTTGATTTTATTCTCCTGTCCATATAATGTTCCTTTACTTGTCATCATTGTCTACTCTACTTGTATTGTCTCTTCCTTGTTAAATGTACATTGTAAAGTGTCTTTGAGCCCTAGAAAGGCGCTATATAAATAAAACGTATTATTATTATTATTCAACATTTGAGTAGTTTTGCAGCCCATAGAAATGTAATGAAATCTTTTTAATAAACCGCTCATAAGCTTTATGTTGCACATCAAATGAGAGCGCCGCACACCACTGCTGCACACACAAGTATCCAAGAGGGATGGACAGAGAACAGAAGACGAGCGGGATAATGGCGTTGTTAAGAAATCAAATTATTTAAAGGGGACACATCATGAAAATTTGACTTTTTTCCATGTTTAAGTGCTATAATCGGGTTCCCGGTGCATCCACCAACCCAGAAAATGTGAAAAAGGACAACCCAGTAACTTTGTTTTGGTAAGCCTTTCTCTGCAAGCATGTGAAAAAACGAGCTGCTCAGATTTTGCTCCCCTTGTGACGTAGGAAGGGGATCTTATTATAATATTACTGCCCGCTGAATCTGTATGTTTCCACCCACGGCGCCGCAATTAAGTTTTCGCAAGCGACAATGGTGTACCAGTAACACTGGTCCTGGAGTGCAGCTGTCCTGCAGTTTAGCTACAACCCTGATCAAACACACTTGAATGTCTTCAGGATTACTAAAGCTACGCAAAGGAAGGTGAGTTGTGTCAGAGCAAAACTCTGCAGGACAGCAGCACTCAAGAACGACCGTCCCTGAGCTTGTGGTATGTCTCAGCTATGTAAACATTATCACTGATCTGTTAACGGCTATAATAGTAAACATAAGAATCTCCATAAACTCCTGGCATCTGAGCCGCTAAGGATGCAGTGGTGTAATTTTATTTATGAAGGGAATGTGTCCATATAAATTCATATATCAGTATGTGCAAGTCATTTTACACCAGACTGCTCTGCACATGAGGGTCAGTAAAACTGTATTCACGGAGATCAGAGCCATGGTGTTATTTTCATTCATTATTTTCATTATAATCACTCATTATAAGCTCATTTGCATTTAAAGGTACACACTAGGGCTGGGCGACATGACGATATTATCATATATCGACGATGTCTTGCAAGTATCATGATGTCGATAATAAAAGTCAGTTACAGACGATAATCGCCAATATCGAGAAAAAAACAAAACAAATTTATTTAACATAGTCCCGTGGTTACCATTCACATATTTATTCACATGCAATAGCATAAATGAAATATTTTGTAGCCTATAGAAATAAAAAAAATCTACTCTGGAATCACATTTACTTAAGGCCAGGAATCTAATAGGCCTACTCTTTATAAAATGAACATTTTGATTTTGTTTATTAATGTATTTTTATTTTTAAAACATTCAAGCGTGAGATGAAGCAGACAACACTTCTGTAGGCCCCACGTGCACAGAGAGCCGCCTCATAGGTTATTTCGTGGACAAATACACCGAAAATGTTGTTAAAATATTCCTGTAAACACAGTTTTGTCACGCATGTGTGTGTAACAGACTATATTGGATTTGTGTATTGACATCAACCTAGGCCTATACCCGCGGTGCTAATAATGTTCATTTTTGTTTAAACCGACAAGATTGTTAAATTAGAATTAAAAGGCTAAATTAAATTAGAATGGATAGCCTAAATGTCTATGACTTTCCAGTGGTTTCGTTTTACACGCGCAAACAACAGAAAAGGAGGATTCACATCACGTACCTGCAGCGCAAAAACTCATATAGCCTAAATAAAAGGAATAAATACACAAAATATATTCACTTAAACAATTAACAGATTAACAAAATGAAAGAAAAAAAAAAACCTGAAGCCATATCCTGTTTTAATCGATTTATTTTTTTGTTAAGTTGTTTTCACTGGTGTAAGGAAGCAGTTCAAGTGATCACAATATCAGATATCGCAATATTTTTAAAGGCGATTATCGATAAAATATTTTTTACATATCGCCCAGCCCTAGTACACACACCAATCAGCAACCAAACCAAGCACATTTTTTTCTCTCACCCAAAAATAGGCAGTTAAAACATGATATAATAAAATTTTGAGCTGAAGCTTCACAGACACATTCTGGGCACACCTGAGACTTATATTACATCTTATAAAAAGGGGCATAATAGGTCACCTTTAATATGTATTTCTTTTAAATAATAAAATATTGTTAAATGCCTGAAATTGGCATATGTTGAAAAAATTCAGGTCTTAGGTCCATTTATTTAAAATTACCCAAGACCCAAGGCTACTAATTGCAACCCCCAAAAATGTATTGAAATTGTCAACATCCATAATCACCTACTTCAGAGGGGAAAACTGTTCAGAGATTTACTGTACAAGTTTATCAGTGGTTGTGTCCTCCAAAAAGAGAGATCAGATACAGGATGTCTTTTGAAACTCACCAGTTGGTTGATCTGAGAAAACGAGGGGTTCTGAATGTGCAGCCGGTCTGTGGCGATTCTGTTCAAAGCCGTGTTGTCCAGCACCACCTGACAGAGACATGGAGAGAGAATGAAAAGGAAAGAGATTTTTAACCATATCAGGACTGTGTGTTAAAGGTCTTCTCAGGTCCATAATGTTGTTATGGAATTATTTCCCACGTATTCATTTTAAATAATAGAATATTGTTAAACGCTCTAAACAAATAATGGAAAGCTGGCATTTGTTTAAAAAATTCAGGTCTTGGGTAAAAACGCATTTATTTTAAATTACCCGAGACCCAAGTGGAGGACCTACTGTGTTGTTGCTTTTGTGCTATTTGAACTCCAATTCAAATACTGGATCTAAATCGAGGTATCAAATAGGATGCAGAATTGTAATGGAGTACATCAGAGATGACGTGTTTTTGTAGGCCAACCCGGAAGTTAGCGGTGCATGGGTTCCCTCGATCGAAAGCCTATGCATTTTTCCCATAGACTTTTGAAAAAAATCGCAAAAAATAAGCTCTGTGTTTAACAAAGGGTTATGACACTTACATGTTTTGTCTATCAAGATAATCTTTACAAGTTAACACAACATATATACATTTTGAAGCCTAAATAAAGTCGTCAGATATAAAAAGCTAACAGTAGGCTATAAACGGACTACAGCACACCATGGTCGCGGATCAACGTCACCACCACCAAGCTTCCTCAAACTTTATTTAAAAAACATGCTCACTGATTATGATCTGCGCTGTGTATGAATACTTATCCACTTTTTCATGAGAAATTCTGTCCATTGGTTTTGTCCAAAAATGTTAGGAAATAATTTTGTTTATGCGTGCCTCTGAGATATTTTTATCTTTTGTTAATGATGTTTTATTTATTTGTTTATTAATTTGTTAGTTTATATAAACCTTAATATTATTTTCTTTGTGTTTAAAAATTCTTATGTTTGATCATTGTGCCCCAAATAAACTTTAAAGATTATCTTTCACTGTATTATGTTTGATTGTATAATCACAACTTGTGGTTACATCTCGGGACAAAACAAAAAACCATTGTCGAACTACAATCTCTCAAGAAAAATAAACAACTAGTAATCGATTAACTTAATATCACTGAATTCTGTGTACTACAATATGTTAAAAGACTAAATATATATGTATATTAACTGACAGGTAAAGCTTCTAAGAACGTGAGAATGAAACGCGGGCTAGTGAATCTGATTTCCTGTTTGTCATGATGATGTCTAAAGTCCCCGACAAAGGAAGTAGTTCCTTTTAGCAACTTGTTAGCAACCGCCGTTTTTAAGACACAATAAAGGTTTAAAAAAAAGAAAGAAACACAAGCAGCTTATAACTGGTGTGTTTTATGTCATAGATCAAAACATGAAAATATTTAGAGGCTTTGTTAACCACAGACTTTATTTCAGGCGATTTAGCAAAAACCTATTCGAAAACCCATAGACTTGGCGATGGAACCGGAAGTCCTAAAATGCTAACTCGCTTCCGGGTTTTGCATACAAAAACACGTAATCTCTGAGGTACTCAATTCAAAATAGAATTTTACAGAAAAACATAACACTCAACTGGTAGAGTATGACACTAACAATGGTCAATTGGCCAGAAAACATAAGGTACAGCATCTCACAAAAGTAAGTACACCCCTCACATTTCAGCAACCATTTTATTATGTTCTCAAGGGACAATACTATAGAAATGAAAATTGAATATATAGAAATGAAAATATATACTTTAGAGTAGTCAATGTGCAGCTTGTATAGCAGTACAGATTTACTGTCTTCTGAAAATAACTCAACATACAGCCACAGAGGTGGATAGTAACAAAGTACATTTACTTCGTTACATTTACTTGAGAATTTGTACTTTTTAGAGTAGATTTAAATGTGAGTACTTTTACTTTAGCTTAAGTATATTTCTAATGAAAAGTCTGTACTTTTACTTCCCTACAATGGGCGACGTCCCTATCATTACTTTATTTTAATGCAATACTGTACATGTTAAGAATTGCGTAGGTTATTCCAAGTCTCTTTTTTTCATGAATGATGTCCCATTCACAAATGAATCACACTTTTGAATCGATTCTCTTCCAAGACTTGATTAAACAAGCTGGCAAAACTGTCTAAATTGGTTCACGAATCAGTTTGAATGATTTGTTCAGTTCCCTGCACGCACTGAATCGTCTGAAGCGGTTTCTTACTCGGAGCGTTGGATGAAGCAGCAGTGGACCTACAGTCAATTAAAAGCAAATCTGCAAATGCATCTTACTGTTTGCCAGCGATGAAGATCTTTATTAGTTGAACTGCGTATGCTGTCTGTGAACAATTCCACAGGTACTGATTTCATTTGATTTCAATTCATACAGCCAATAGCCTACATTTTACAACCAAACAGATTATTACTCCACAATAACAAAGTATGTAGCATTTCTTTACTGTTTTTTGGACATGTAATCAAATGTATATTTCTGCAGGCGATTTAATTTAATGTATAAATTAAAATACATTTTGGAGAACAGATGGAAGAAGATCCGTCATTGTGTCTTTAATCATTGTTTATGTTCAGCGGTTATGAGCACGAGCACATGTAAAGAGTTTGCTCTCTTTCTTCTTTCAAATGTAGCTGTATAGCCTATGTTATTATTATACAAAGCAAAAGACATGCAATGATATTCGGGCTACAAATGCCAGAAATAATGATAGTTTCTTCTGTGTTTGTTGAAAAGATATCTAATTATGATAATAATAAAAAAATAATAACATGCTATTGTATTGTATTGTATACATAGCCTACATACAGACACTACAGCTTAGAAGTTTGGGATTGGTAAGATTTTTAATGTTTTTAAGTTTCTTTTGGTCACCAAGGCTGCATTTATTTAATTAAAAATACAGTAAAAACAGTACTATTGTGAAATATTATTACAATTTCAAATAATCGTTTTTTTATTTGAATATATTTTACAAAGTGATTTATTCCTGTCATGTCAAAGCTGAATTTTCAGCATCATTACTCCAGTCTTCAGTGTCACATGATCCTTCAGAAATCATTGTAATGTGCTGATTTGCTGCTCAAGAAACATTTATGATTATTATCAATGTTGAAAACAGTTGTGTACTTTTTTTTCTCCCAGGATAACTTGATGAATACTTGAACTTGAATGAGTTCAAAAGAACAGTATTTATCTGAAATACAAAGCTTTTGTAACATTATACACTGCCGTTCAAAAGTTTGGGGTCAGTAAGAATGTTTATTTTTATTTTTTTGAAAAGAAATTAATACTTTTATTCAGCAAGGATGCATTAAATCAATCAAAAGTGTCAGCAAAGACATTTATAATATTACATAAGATTCTATTTCAAATAAATGCTGTTCTTTTGAACTTTCTATTCATCAAAGAATCCTGAACAAAAAAAATATTGTACAGAAATATTTTGTACAATTGTACACAATAAATGTTTCTTGAGCAGCAAATCAGCATATTAGAATGATCATGTGACAATAAAGAGGAAAATTCAGCTTTGCCAACACAAGAATGAATTACATTTTAAAATATTTTAAAATAGAAAACAGTTAAATTTAAATTGTAGTAATACAATATTACTGTTTTTACTGAGCTGTTTTTACTTTTTACTGTATTCTGCATTAAATGCAGCCTTGGTGAGTAGACAAAACTTTTTAAAAACATTAAAAATCTTATCGATCCCAAACTTTTGAGCGGTAGTGTACATACATATATATATATTAGTAACTAGCTACTTGAGTAGTTTTTCTGTGTATACTTTTTTACTCTTACTCAAGTAACTTAAGATTATTACTTTCACTTTTACTTTGAGTAAATATTTCTATAAGAACTTGTACTTTTACTTGAGAACAGTTTTTGGATACTTCTGTACAGCCATTATTGTCTAAATAACTGGCAACAAAAGTGAGTACACCAAGTCAACATGTCAAAACTGTGTCCAAAGTGTCAATATTTTGTGTGAGCACCATTGTTATCTAGCACTGCCTTATTCCTCCTGGGCATGGAATTCACCAGAGCTGCACAGGTTGTTGCTGGGATCCTCTTCCACTTCTCCATAATGACATCACTGAGCTGCTGGATATTAGACACATGTCGCTTCTCCACCTTCTGATTGAAGATGCCCCACAGGTACTCAATAGGGTTCAGGTCTGGAGACATACTTGGCCACTCCATCACTTTCAGCTTCCTCAGCAAGGCAGTTGTCATCTTGGCGGTGTGTTTGGGGTCATTATTATGCTGTTCAGCCCAGTTTCTGAAGGGAGTGTCACAGTACATGTTGGAATCCATGTTTCCCTCAATAAAGTGCAGCTCTCCAGTACCAGCAGCAATCATGCAGCCCCAGACTATGATGCTACCACCACCATGCTTGACTGTAGCCAAGACACAGTTTTCTTGGTACTCCTCACCAGGGTGTCGCAAAACACGCTGGACACCATCTGAGCCAAACAAGTTTATCTTAGTCTCATCAGACCACAGGACATGGTTCCAGTAATTCATGCTCTTGGACAGGTTGTCTTCAGCAAACTGTTTGCGGGCTTTCTTGTGAGCCAGCTTCGGAAGAGGCTTTCTTCTGGGACGACGGCCATGCAAACCAACTTGCTGCAGTGTGCGGCTTATGGTCTGAGCACTGACAAGCTGACCTTCCGCTTCTGCAACCTCTAAAGCAATGCTGGCAGCACTTATGCATCTGTTTTTTGAAGTCAGCTTCTGCACCTGATGTACAACACGAGGACTCAACTTCTTTGATTCAACTTCTTTGGCCTGTTCCGTGTGTAACCCGTCTTGGAAAAACTCTCTCTATGACCCTGGCCACTGTGCTGTAACTCAGTTTCATGGTGTTACTGGTCTTCTATAGCCTAGGCCATCTTTGTGTAGAGCAATAATTCTAATTCTCAAATCCTCAGAGAGTTCTTTGCTATGAGGTGCCATGTTGAACATCCAGTATGAGAGAATTGTACTCAAAGCACCAAATTTTAACTGCTCTAATACAAGATACACATATTTGTATGGTCATGTCAAGCAGACAAAAACATGAACATGATGAATAGGACATGTGGCTTTGCATGGTTAAATGACATACAACTGTTATCACTTAGAGTGTACTCACTTTTGTTGCCAGCTATTTTGAAAATAATGGCTGTATGTTAAGTTATTTTCAGAGGACAGTAAATCTATACTGCTATACAAGCAGCACATTGACTACTCTAAAATATATCCAAGTTTCATTTCTATAGTATAGAAGACATACTAAAATAGTTACTGAAATGTGAGGGGTGTACTCACTTTTGTGAGATACTGTATACCTTAAAAACACTGCAAGTCTCTTTGAATTAAGGAAGTGGAATCAAAATGAAAGAAATTCATATAACTGATGTAAGAGTTTAATCTAGAACTGCAATCTCACAGTCAGTGTAGAACAATATCAATATTATTTTTTTACCATAGTATTTCATATTAATATTTATTTATTTTTATAAAATAAAACAAATAAATAAATAAAACAATGTGGTGAATATTTTGTGGTGCTGTATGGAAAAATTACAGTATCTTTATCATTCTTTTGACAGTACTGCGTTGAATTAATGATTATTTAAAGTTGTTTTTTTTTTTTTTGTTTGTTTTTTTTGCAAAGCTCAAGTACTACTGTACTTAATTCAAATTCCAGTTAATGAACTGAGAGCAAATCAGTTCTTAAAATAAACCTTGTGCCTAGTTTGTATTACATTTACACAATATTTATACAATATTTTGTATGACTAGAGAATGTTTTCCACTTAAAAGAAAAAGGGATAGTTCCCATAATTGACCTTTACAAACTTTTTGAGGCCTGAATGTTTTAGTGAAATTGACTTCCAAAGAAGGGACAGAACTATCCTTTTAAATAAAAGTTAAGTTTACATTAATAACACCTCATACTTGGAGTTAAGTCTAGATCTGTATTCTCATGAAAGCAAGACAGAAAGTCATCTACCCCTATTAACCTCCTTATCTTTTCTGCTGACTCTCTGATCTGACATTATTATATAAGCCAGAGAGGAGCATGAAGCTAGCAGACAGCTGCAAGAAACACAATATGCATAAAACAGATCTTACCCTTTACTAATGACATTAGCTCCACTAAAGCTCAATCTATTCTGAACCGCAGCCCTCACACATAAAGATTTGCTGGATGTATGAATAATGTCTTTTGCTGGGATGATCAAACCGATCAATCCCTATAAAACTAATATAAGGATATACATAGTTACTGACTCCTCAGAGAGTCAACAAGATGTGTTATTTGTCGAATAAATATCTGCTTAATCATGTGCTGATGGTTATCAAAACCGCAATTGTTGACACATCTATAAACTTCCATTCCAGATGTACAGATATGACAGCACTTTGCATGGTTTATGAAATTAACTCAATGGCTTGGTCCCTGTTAATAAGGAGGAAATGGAAAGAGGAATGTGAATAATCATGTAAGACTATCTTCCTTTTCACCATCTGCTGGTGTTTGAGGAATGAAAGCAGGGGAGAAAAAAAGAAGGTCTGTTTGGGGAGGTGGATTGTGTAACTGTGAGGAAATGTGCAGTTAGAGTAGCAGGCTGTATATGAGAAGGGCTCTGTTTCAAATAGAAACACATTCATTTAGGTTTCTACAACCTAGCAGTGTGTGTGTGTGTGTGTGTGTGTGTGTGTTTGTGTGTGTTTAACACCTCCCAAATTCTAGGCCAGCTGAAAAGGTTAGCAGACAGTGTGTGTGTGTGTTTACATGTGTTCATTCACTCACCACACAATCTGCATTCTGGGTCAGTCTCTTTAGTGTCAGAAGAGAATTATATGGCTGTACGACAACATCACTCATCTCATCCTGGTTAGGAAAGACCGAGTAGGTCTGAACTAGTTTTTTAGGATACCTAAAAAAACAGAAGAATAGCTGAACGTTTAAGGCACAAGAACACGCACCCAGCTGAACTCCGCTGGTGCCCTTGAGGTTGCACACGCAATGGTATTAAACACACCCCTAAAGAGAGGTAATTACACCCGGTGATGGCTGCTGCCTGCATCTCCCTCTAATTACACTGACTGCCACCCAAACACTTCATGACTGCAAGTCTAGACGAACAATGCGGAGGGTGTGGATCTACACTTCAGGAGAGGGAGTATGGACTGCAAAAATCAGTCAGAACAGGGGGATACAAAGTCCTCTTGAGTCCTATATCAGCGAGTTGAGTTTTCGCACCTGTCGTTCAGTCGTTCCAGTAGGTAAGACCCCAGACCAGATCCTGTTCCCCCAGCAATAGAGTGGCAAAGCACAAACCCCTAAAAAAAAAAGAAGAAGAAAAAAAATAAATAAATAAAAAAAACACACAAATTACATGTATATGATTAAGTTGCTTTAGGTGCTAACTAAAACCAGAAAGAATAGTTAAAAGTTGTGCTGCCCACTATATAGTGCCAGTTTATCAAGTGGGAATATTTACCATACTAGAGCTGATTAACAGGGGCATTTTAGTCTTTACGAGGGCATATTCTTTTAAACCATATAAAAACACAAAGCATTTACAGTATTGTTCAAAAGTTTGGGTCACTATATATATTTTTTTTTTTTTCTGGAAAGAAAAGTAATACTTTTATTCTGCAAAAAAGGCATTAAACTGATCAATAGTGAAAGTAAAGAAATCAATGATACAAAAGATTTCAATAAATGCTGTTATTTTGACCTTTCTATTCATCAATATATATATGCAAAATCAGCTTTGACATCCCTGAAATAAATTGCATTTTAAAATATAAAAAAGTTCTTAAATTGCAATAATATTTCACAATATTACTGTTTTTATTGGATTCAAATAAATGCAACCACCATAGTGAGCATGGGGGGAGGTAAACAGGAGGGAACTTTTTTGCCCCAACATTTAAAAAGATCTGGGGAATTTTTGCCCTGAGCCCTGATTCATTTCTGAAACTGTCACTCACCTTCAGCAGTTAGCATGTTATGCCGCACACACACAAGTGCATGCAACTAACAGACTTTTAACATTATTCTCTAAACCACTCCCTAACCTCCACTTACATACAAGTTACACACACGCACACACCAGCAACTGTGGGTAATAAAGTGCGCGACACAGATTACGCAGGGAGGTCAGAGTCTGTTGTTTTAATGGGAGGAACATCTGTATCTTGTACATTGCAAAATAAGGCATAAAATAGCACTTTTGTATAACCGTCTAAACCATTCACATACATATATAATGTATATGTATATTCAATTTTACATAGTTCTATGTATGTCAGCAACCTGAACAAGAGTAGACAGAGCACTGTAGAAAGGGGTAAAGGAAAGAAAAAAAAAAAGGGATGGAAAAAAAAAAATGAAAGTACGTCAAACGGTACGTCACTTTACCATCTGGAGATCATCAGAAGCGTTTTACTCTGTTTAAAAATATAATCCGTTTAAAAACCCAAATATTCTCAAAGTCAGAGAAAACAGTATTAATGAATGACACAGAATAAAAAAATAAAAACCAACTCATTGATAATACACCATCACTTTTAACATTTACTTAAAGCTATTTTTCAGCATTTATTTCTGAACTACATTTGCTATAGTATGGTAAATCACTTTATGCAAAAAAAAAAAAAAAAAAAAAAATCTCCAGACAAAGAAGTGTACAGTCAATAAGAGACATACCTCAAGACTGTCACTGCCATCTGCCTCTCTGTCGATGATGTCAAAGATGTCCTCATGGATTTTTTCTCCCTGAAATAAACAAATATGTTGACAACATTTGAATTAAAAGACAAAACCTAAAAAAGTTGTCAAACATGACAATTCTACTGTTCTAGCTACCAGTATTTTTGGGTAGTTGATATAATTTTGCCAAACAGTGACAGCTTTGCAATCATGTTCTTCACGTTTTCTTTTTTTTAAATTTTTTTATTAAAAATAGTTTAATTCTTGTACAGTTATATATGCATTTTTTATGACCTCATTTGTAAATAAGAAACTATAATGGGTCTGTATAGCCTGTATAAGTATCTTTGTAAAAATTAAATTGTCACACTATGTGAACTGCAAAAAAAGTGATTAAACAGGGGCAAAAAGAGAAAAAGAAATGATAACCACAGAAGAAAAAGAGAAAAAGAGGAAATGACATAGAGAAAAAGAAATGATAACCAGTTATAGGACCTAAAATATAACATTTAATCTAAAATCTTTATAAAGAAAAAAATGTGACCGCAATTATCTGACATCTAACATGACTGCACCTGAGAGAAGCCACTGGCCCAATTGTTACCAGCTCCACCGCCATGCTCTGACAGGTAGATGTTCTCCGGGTTGTACAGGTTGGCGTAGGGGGAGTTCAGGATGGTGTGGATGACTCTGGGCTCCAGGTCCAACAGCACAGCACGAGGGATGTAGTGCTCATCATCTGCCTGAAGGTGGCGCAACAATAGAAAAAATCAATGGAAATTGCATTTTCATAAGTGCTCATTATCAGGAAATGAAGAGAAGCAGCTCAGGCCTACTCAAGCAGCTTGCGCAGTTTAGGCCTTGCTTTATACGAGTGGTCGACTGATATTGATACTGACATATTGGCCGATATTTGGCATCCTTTAATTATCAGCATCAACCAATAATTTATCTAGCCGATAAATGTTAGAAGAGAAACTTTTATTTTGATAGTGCTGAAAGAGCCAGCTAATTATTAATAGAAAGCAAATGCAGTAATACTTTCTCATATAACATCAGCATTCACATTTATATTTTTTTTAGTCTTTGACTATCTAATAAATATTTAATTCCACAAGCCACACAAACTTTAACGAACTCAGCTCAGAAGTGCTCATTTGTAGCCTGCATAAAAATGTGTGACTACTTCTGTTTTTCATTATTAGTAAAATCATTATAACAGGATTCCAGAATCAAGATGTTGCTATCTATTCAAAAGTATAAATCTGTTTATTAATAAGTTAATTTTTCATTAGATTCAAAAAAATTTTATACTGATTAATTGTCAAATTATTTGTTTCTAATTTAGTATATATTATGTAAAATAAATAAAAGATAATACAAAAATACAGAGGAAATTACTATAATACTGTGACACACACAATCTGTGACAATTCACATCAGAAGATACGCAGCCCCTCTGAAACCGCAGTTTCACTGAAATAACTAATTTAGGTCTTTAATTAAATCTTAAATTTTTTTTATCTGAAAAATGGAACTAGGAGCTGCACCAATTATTTCAAATTAGTATTCCATAAGATGGTGAAAATGCCTTCACATCATGACTGCAGAGGAATAATGGATTTATGACAATCGCAAACATTGGAACCTGGCTCCACCTGGTGGTAAATTACGTGAACTCCTCACTAACAATGAGTTAAGTTTACTTTATACACAGTACTGTGCTAAAGTCTTAGGCACTTTAGTATTCTTAAGCATGTTAGTATAACCAACCTCTAAAGCTACCTGAAAAACTATGTACAAGTGTACCTAGGACAAAAGCTGTTTTAAATGCAAATGGTGGTCACACCAAAAACTGATTTGATTTAGTTAACAGAAGTTAATTGATAAATAAAATCTATATATGACATTATTTTTTAAAGCACCCTCACTGTACAGCATTTTTACATAAGTGCCTATTGCCTAAAACTTTTCACAGTAGGCTACTGTAGCTTTGCATGTATGTTTCTTAAAGTGTCTTGGAGTTTTTTCTGTTTCTTCATGTAATTTTAATACTATTTTATTGATATTTATTATTTTAATATTGTATATTTTTGTTTCAAAATAGTCCACACTGGCCATAATGGCCCAGCAGCAAAGTAAGTTGCTTGATGCCATGATGCTGATACTCCAGGTGTCTAAATAGAAACTCAATGGTTAATATCACTAAATAAAATGTAGATTTTAAAGCAGGATTCTTGATATGATGTGGTTATGGCTGATGATTGGCACGCTGTGAATGCATAATCAGTCTGTATTTGTGTACCTGATAGAAAAAGACATCCTTCCGGTCAGTGCCCTCAGTGGCAAACTCCTCTACAATGCCCTCTGGGCTGATGCCATGCTCAGCACACAGCTGCTTCCAAAACTCAAAACCAACTGCACAGAGAGACAATAAAGACACAATTCAATTCAGTCCATTAATACAGGATGCTTAAGAACACCTGTAATAACGCTGGAAGCTTCATCATATGCCATTATATATTGCTGATTGAAGATTAATATTGCAATGGCTATTGTTTATGTCACATCTTTTTTTAGAAGTTACAGTAAATCTAAATTGACAAAATCAAATGATCATTTGCTGCCTAAGTCTGACTCCTCTCACAGGGAGACTCCTACTGCATGAAAACCATCTTTCTCAGAGTAAAATGATAAACACAATGCAAATCCCTCAAGCTAAAACTATCAAACGTGACAGTAAATACTAAAAAGCAACGTTTCGAATTATGTGCATACGAAAACACAGTAGCTGGGCAGGTTAAGTTACACTACAATTTGATGCATTACAAGTTATCTCCAATT
Source organism: Elopichthys bambusa (assembly GCA_037101425.1). Lineage (NCBI taxonomy): Eukaryota > Metazoa > Chordata > Actinopteri > Cypriniformes > Xenocyprididae > Elopichthys > Elopichthys bambusa. The sequence continues at coordinate 28,816,932 of CM074435.1, forward strand.
GACAGCAAGAAATATTTATCATTATGGATCAGCAAACAAAAACAAAGAGAGGTCAAAGAGTCCTTGGCTTCTTGCAGATGGAAATATACTATAAACAATCTAAATTAGTCCCTGGCCATAATAAACTTTATTTATTAATTTTGTCATTTTAAAGCTGTCCAGTCTGAAAGCTAACTAACATTAGCTAACGTTAACTGTTTATGTAGAGATGGCAATCTTATTAGCAAACAGAACGTAATAAAGCAAATGGCTCACTCTGATTCCCGCACTGTCCGAGCTGCAGGGTGATGATTTCTCGAGGCATGCTTTCCTGTTATTTCCACTGTATAATCAGAAAAGGTGAGAGATGTGCTGCTGTCAGTCAATCACAATCCCTGTGCGTGTTCCCGCTCCAACAGCAACGGCCTTACGGGTGAGCAGTGCGCATGCGCTGACGCCGGCCCCGCTACACATTCACACTGTGAAGGCCAGCAAACGTGAACGGATCCATTAAACAGATCCATTAAAATGTACCGAAAGTACCGAAAGAGCTCTTTATCGTAAAGAGCGAAAAACAGATATTCACAAAATACAGAAAGAACAGACGTAGAGAGCATTACTGACGTAATGCATGACGTAATACGTTTGCGTGTACATTAAACAACATCAAAGCTGCGCGTCAGTTGCGCAAACAGAGAAAATTTGCCTACTGTACAGTGTATTAAGAATATCCAGGTCAGGTTGTTTGTTAAATTTCACCTTGTATAGTAACAAATATTCACAAAGAAAAACTTTTATTTATTTCCCTAATTTAATATAGTGTGATAACTGTAATTACTGCATTACTTGCAAAATTATTTTGCACTAAAAATATTTTTCAAACTGATGCCAAGGACTCCCAAATTTGATCTCCCATATCTCATTTTTATTTATTGGTTTAAAGAGTATTAAAATAGGCATTGTTCATTAAATTATTTATATCATTGTAGTATTGGAGTGACCACCCTCTCTCACACACACAAACAATCCATCCCTTTATATAGACTACCTAAAATGGTGCCTTTAGAGGATACTGAAGTGCTTCAACATATATTTTTAATAAAAAATAACTCTATAATAACTATATAAATGAGCAAATATGTAGCAAACTTAAAGGGAAAACTTAAGTTATGTTAATAATCTGCTAAGTACAGAAAGCAAACTCTTCCCAAGTAAATTAAGAAATAAATATCAAGTTAGTTTAATGTCCGTTCTAGTAAACATACTCTATATTTACTAATCTTACTTAAGATTTAATAGTAAAATTACTGGAGGAATTCCATTTAACTAACAAGAGTTTTATTGTGTTCTGCAAACATCTTAAATACTATTATTCTCAACATGGTTTTAATCTGCCATTTTAAGATATGGAGACTTAAAAAAACTAAGTGCAATCAGTTTCCACATTTTCTTCAAGTAAAGTGAAAGAGGAATAGTATGTTGTACTGACAAAAGCTTTGTTAGTATGGTTCACAAGAGTTCTAGTAACTAAAAAAAGGCCTGTAGAGAGTACTTAATTTACTTTAAATAAATTTAATTGATACCATTGTTGTGGTTTGCATGCTAAATGTTGAAATCTGTGTGACTCAAATGCTGTCAGTGGCAAGATGTTACAAATACCCAATTCAAAGTTTCATAAGCTGTTCATAAAATCAGCGTTAGCACAAACATTTTAAAACATCATTACTGAATATGAAAATTAAACATATAACTAAACAACATCTAGTTAGAAATAAGATCACCTTTTAAAAGTGACCTATTACTTCTTTTCCTTTGAAACCACAAACTGTGTTTTTTTGATGCACAGCTGCACCAAAATGAAAAGAATTACATAAACAATGTTCCAAGTGCTCAACCAAAAGGAACATGAATTACCATAATGGTAAGATTTGCTTGACAAAAAAAATCAATTAATCTTAACTTGTGTTTTCTGAGTAAACAAGCCATTAATAGACAGCAAGAATAGCTTTTACCTTGATTTTACCAAAGTAGATCCACAAACATAACATTGAATCCTGTTGGGGAAAATTTAATCACAGAAAAAGATTTTATTTTTGAGTTCACACAGAAGTCAATATCTGTTTCAGCTATGCAAAACACCTCTCTGAGCTCAACAGACAAAGCGTCTGGGGGTAACGATGGGACATCCAAACTGAGAGCTTTCCCGAACCAAGGGTGTCGGATAATTTAAATAAGTTCTAAGACAGAAGGGGGACCATTGTGTTTCTTGCTTTTTAATTTAAAATAGTCTAAGACAAAAGGGAAGGCCATTTGTGTGTGTGTTTGTTACCTACATCCTGTATGGAAAAGTACTGAGGAGAGTTGCTCAGACATTTGGGGTATAAATGTTTGTGGGTTCTTTTGTGTCCTTAGTTCACACTCGGGGCAGACATTGTATGGTTGTGTCGACTGTGGACTCATTCTTGCAAGAAATTAAAATCTTTATAAAGTGAATTCTCTTAAGGTTTGTCTCTTATTAGTGATGTCAACTAATTAATTTTTTGCCGCAACAATCCTCAGTCCGTGTGCTTGTAAAAAGTCATTCTGTGGGTTTGTAGATTTCATGGAATTTAATATGTAAACTTTATTTAACAAAATTAATTTCTTGTTTTTTGGACAGTTTTTTTTGTTAAAATTAATTAAAATTGCCTGTAACAAAATCTACTCAATTTTGTCATTAAGGATTTATCTATTCTTATTGAGTAATTCCAAACAGAGAGAATATTGAATGAATCCAACATGATGGAAATGAGCTGTTTTCAATTGACAAGCATTTCCGATTGCAGTGCGCACTAAGAAATGACGTGGAGTTTCCCACAGCAGACAGTGTGAGGACATTTCTGATGGAGCTCTTTTTGGGGGCTTTGCTTAGTTTTGTGTTAATATTAACAAAGAAGGCTATATAAGACAGATGTAAACCTACTGAGCACTGCTATTGAATGGTTTATGTTCACGATGCCTGGCTTTACTGGATTCCCACTGACAATGTAGAGGCTGACGGCGATGATGATCTGACAACGCTATTTTTAGCTAATTCTTTGATAAAGGTAAGGAAGATAATTGAATTTGTTTCTTAAAAACTGTTGTTAATTGTCCAGGTTGTGTTATTACCACCAACAAAGTAGGAAATCATGTTTTAGACTGATTAATGGCTAAAGCAGATGAGCTGAAATTAGCCTATCGGTGCCATTCAACAGTATATGCCGTTTCCAGTGCTCACATGCACCGCTCCCTTTACAGCCCTTATAATTATCATTTCAACATTTTGTTCAACTCTTACAACAAACTATGAACACATAGATTAATTTGGTTGCACAGTATAATTAGGTATTAGAGTCACAAAAATGAATTAAAGTGCCAAAAAAAAAAAAAAAAAAAATTTTCAGTTAACCGTTAAAACGTCTTGAAATGTGTTGTTTTTTTTCTTTCATGTGTTTTTTAATAGGTGCAATGTAATGGGATGGTGGTGTCAAATCTGCAGATTGCAACAAGGGGTGATCTTTTACATTACAGACTGCAACACCGGTCATCTGTACCTGGAAAATCATTGCCTTGTCTGCATTTGTATTGCCCAATTTTCTGATGAATGAAGAGTTCTTAATCTTTGACATCTGTCTGTTATTTATACTTAAAATCCAATTTAATTAATTAAAATACATTAATTTAAATAATCCACTTAATATTATTAATAATATTAACTTAATTTTGTTATGTCAAAATAATTTCATTAATTAGTATTCATTAATATATGTAGTATTCACCAATATTTTTGTTTAAATTTTGCTTAATTTTTTTGTGTGCTATTTGCAGTTACTCATTTAAGATTCGACCCTTCCTATTGGAGCATTTCACACAAATTCTTGTCCAAGCTCTTGTTTTATCCAGACTGGACTATTGTAATGTTCTCTTGGCAGGCCTTCCAGCATGAACTGTCAAGCCTCTACAACTGATCTAGAATGCTGCAGCAAGACAGGTCTTTAACGAACCGAAGAGTGCGCATGTCACACCTCTCTTCATCAGTTTGCATTGGCTGCCAATAGCTGCTTGCATCCAATTCAAGGCTCTGTTTGCCTACAGAACAACCACTGGCTCTGCATCACTATACCTAAGCCCACTACTTCAGACTTATGCGCCCTCCAGAAGCTTGCGTTCTGCAAGTGAACGGTGCCTTGTGGTGCCATCCCAAAGGGGCACAAAATCACTCTCACGGACCTTCTCTTGGTCTGTTCCTGGCTGGTGGAATGACCTACCACGCTCTATCCAAGCAGCTGAGTCTTTAGCCATTTTCAAAAAACTGCTGAAGACATATCTTTTTCGTCAACACTTGACCCAGTAATATTCTTATAAATAAAATTCTTATTTCTTAAATTTTAATTAATAATATTGCTTGTAATCTGTTGCCACAATTTTTTTGAGTAGGTATAGGGTATTCTTTTTTTTTCTTTTTTTTTTTACAGTGTATGCTGTGTGGGGGGAGGGGGAATTGTCATCCAGTACGCATGCATAACAGCATGTCTTGAACATTTTTTTTGTAATTTTACTCAAACTGCATTATATGGGAACTATCTTTTCAAATATTTCAGCAACAATTGTGGCATAGAGTGATGGCACTTGGGCAGATCGCTCCTGTTTGCCAGATCTGAGCCACAAGCAGGCCACAGCAATGCCACATGTCAGCCAAGAGCAAAGAAATAAACCAGAACTAGACCTTATTTGAGCAAAAAAAATCATTATTTATAGAATCATCCATGAAATACCGGGTGAATCTTATTAAACTGAGGGGGTAATTTGAGTCGAAACGTCACCGGGTTAAGCACCTTGGTCACAACATACGGTCCAATGAATCTGGGTCCCAGTTTACGTGCAGAAAGTCTGAGGGGAATGTCCTGGGCTGACAACCAAATCTTCTGTTCACACACGTAAAGTGGGGGCTTAGAACGGTGACAGCCCACCGATGCCTTGTCCCCTTTCACCAGTCCGAGAAAGGGCTTCTCTGGCGAGCCTCCATGTACGAAGGCACCTCTGAATAAAGGCATGCGCGGATGGAACAATAGCATCGGATTCTTGCGAGGGAAATAACGGGGTCTGGTAGCCTAAACAGCACTGGAAGGGTGATAATCCCGTAGACGAGACCAGGAGTGAGTTATGTGCGTACTCGACCATGGTTAATCTAGAACTCCAAGTCAACGGCTCTGCTGATGCCACGCAGTAATATTGTGAAATATTATTACAATTTAAAATAATGGTTTTATATTTAAATATACTTTAAAATATTATTTATTTTTGTGATAGCTGAATTTTAATCAGCCATTACTCCAGTTTTCAGTGTCACATGATGCTTCAGAAATCATTCTAATATGCTGATTTATTATCAGTGTTGGAAACAGTTGTGCTGCTTAATATTTTTTTGGAATGTGTGATACTTATTTCAGGATTCATTGATGAATAAATGGTAAAAAAAAAAGAGAGAAGAATTTATTCAAAATAGAAATATTTTCTAACAATATAAGCCTTTACTATCACTTGTAATCAGTTTATCACATCCTTACTGAATAAAATGATTAATTTTGCTTTCAAAAATGACTGAACCCAAACTTTTGAACAGTAGTGTATGCTGTTATAAAATGTTTCTATTTTGGAAATATATATTGTTACAAAATATTTCTAACCACAAAAAGATTTCAATACACACCATGATTTAAATGTATGTCTGTAACCTGTGCAGTCTGAACAGCTTCAAGCGTCCAGCAAGGTCCCCTGAACCCAGGTCGCTGGCATGGGAGGTGGGCCCGCTAACAAGAACACCAAAGACCACAGTTTCTAGTGCAAGTTTACCTGCACAGTTATCACTAGCTGGTCTCAGTTACAAGTCCACCAACTAACTCTACAGTTTGATGAATTTGTCAAAACGGCACATTGAGCATTATGATAGGTCAGATCGCCTGTCAATCCAACTACTAGCAAAGGGTGAATTGTTGATAGCAATTCCACATGTTGGAAAAAATAGTTTTTTAATACATTACACTTGTGATCGGAGAAACAAAGCTTCAAAACAATTGAACCAATTGCTTTGTAAAATGATTCACTGTTTCGAAGCATTTGAAACACCACACACTGGTGACTCCTGCTGATCAGAAGAGCATAAATGGAACAAAAACTCCTGCCAAATATACATGAAAACACTTTTTACAAAAAATAAATAAATAAATAAAAATATATGAATAGATAAATAAAAATAAAACACTAATCCATGCATCACCAGAAGTGTATATGTGTATTTGATTGTCAAAATATTTGGTATAGAAAACAATAGAAAAAAACGGTCGGTTTTGAAATCTCGTAGAGGAACAAAACAGACTGTCTTTAAAATCTCATTAAGAACAAAGAAACAAAACCGTCCGTCATTGAAATCTTGTAAAGGAACAAGACTGACCATCATTGAAATTTCGTACTGGAGCAAAACCAACTGTCATTGAAATCTCATAAGGAACAAAACTGACTGTCAATGTGATCTCGTAATCAAACAAAATTGGCCACCTCTGAAATCTCATAACCGAATAAAACAGGCATCACTGAAATCTCATAAACGAATAAAACCGACCGTCATTGAAATCTCTTAAAGGAACAAAACCGACCATCATTAAAACCTCATTACAGAACAAAACTGACTGACACTAAAAACCACCGCCATTGAAATTCGATAACCCAGCAAAACCGACCATCATTGAAATCTCATAATGGTACAAAACCAACTGTCATTAAAATCTCATAAAAGAACAAAACATACCGTATTGAGTTCTCGTAATTGAACAAATTAAAATTGGACTGACTGACAATGAAAACTGATCATCATTTCAATCTCGTAACTGAACAAATGAAAATTTGATTGACTGACAATGAGAATTGACTGTCATTTAAATCTTGTAATGGAGCAAACCAGTCCATCATGGAAATCTCACAAAGGAACAAGACCAACCATCAATTAAATCTCGTAACGAAATGAAACAGACCGTCGTTGAAATGTTGTAACTGAACCAAACTGACTATCATTGAAATCTCGCAATTAAACAAAACTGACAGTTTGTTTCACATTCAACCGTCATTGAAATCTCATAATAGAACCAAACTGACTGTCATTGAGATCATAACCGAACAAAACCGACAGAGATCCCGTAACCAACCAAAACCGACCATCATTGAAATCTCATAACGAAACAAAACTCTTGTAACTGAATAAAACTGACCATCATTGAAATCTTGTAATGGAGCAAAACTGACACTGAAAACCGACTGTAATTGACAAACGGTTTGAATAGTTTCGAACTCGAATGTCATTGAAATCTCTTAATAGAACAAAACCGACCGTCATTGAGATCTCACAACTGAACAAAACCAACCATCATTGAGATCTTGTAACCAATCAAAACTGACATCATAGAAATCTTGTAACTGAAAACCGAATCTCATAACAGAACAAAACCGACTGAGACTGAAAACCTAACGTCATTGAGAACTCATAACCCAGCAAAACCGACCTTCATCAAAATCTCTTAATGGAACAAAACCGACCATCATTGAAATCTCATAACCCAGCAAAACTGACTGTCATTGAAATCACATAATGGAACAAAACTGAGACTGAACCCCTGACATTTCATCACAAAACAAAACCCACAGTTTGTTTTGTTCCTTTATTCTTTTACGAGATTTCAAAGACAGTCGGTTTTGTTTCGTACGAGATTTCAATGATGGTCGGTTTTGTTCTGTTAAGAAATTTCAATAGCGATCACTTTTGCTGGGTTACGAGATCTCAGTGACGGTAGGTTTTTCAGTGTCAGTTTGAATCATTTCGAACTCAACTGTCTTTGAAATCTCGTAAAAGAACAAAGGGACAAAACCAACTGTCTTTGAAATCTCATAACGGAACAAAACCGACTGACACTGAAAACCTACGACAGATCTCGTAACCCAGCAAAACCGACCATCATTGAAATCTCGTAACGAAACAAAACTGACTGTCTTTGAAATCTCGTAAAAGAATAAAGGAACAAAACTGACTGACACTGAAAACCTTCCGTCATTGAGATCTCGTAACCCAGCAAAACTGACCATCATTGAAATCTCATAACCAAACAAAACCAACTGTCTTGGGAATCTCATAACAGAACAAAACTGACTGACACTGAAAACCTACCATCATTAAAATCTCGTAACCCAGCAAAACCGACCGTCATTGAAATCTCTTAACAGAACAAAACTGACCGTCGTTGAAATCTCATAACTCAACAAAACCGACTGTCATTGAAATCTCGTAATCGAACAAAACAGACCGTCATTGAAATCTCTTAAAGAAACAAAACGTCTCAGGTTATGTATGTAACCATGGTTCCCTGAGAACAGGGAACGAGACACTGCTTTTGAAACGCATTTGGGGGAACGTCATTACGTGAACCGGTGTCTGAATGCAACTATCAAATCTCACCAATCCTTTTGGCTGGCAGCAGCCTATGACGTCATTATAGACATGACCCGGAAGTATAAAAGAGTGCCAAGTGCCAAGCAGTCAGTACCTTATTGTCTTCAGGGACTGTTCAGCAGGTAGCCCCAATGCATGGCAGGTAATGCAGTGTCTCGTTCCCTGTTTTCAGGGAACCATGGTTACATACGCAACAAAGGGGAGTACATTACTAGCCTAGGGGCTGATCCTCAATAGGGAGGCGTCAGAGAGGCCTTCAACCATAGACCAGCTTAGGGAGCTAAGTACTATGCAGGACAACCCTCATTGAGGGGAGTATAGGCTCAACCTAACAGTTAACCGTACTGTAGGCACAAATCATGAAGGCCCAGAAAAAGGGCCTGCAACATGACACAAATTCTACAAGAAGGTAGAAATACATCACAGCAGCCTTGCAAAAGGCCAACATGTGAACTACATGCTAAATCTGCTAGAGTAACACCCAGAAGTGGTGAGGGAAAGCTTTAAGGGTGGCCAATAAAGGCAACACACCTAGAACAACTCACTTGTTGATAAGCAAGATCCCACAAACATGGAACTTATTAGAAAGAAACGAGTCAAACAGCAGATAAGACTGTAGAGTACCCACATAACAGTCAACCTTAACACAATCTGACAAGCAGTGTACTCAGTAAAAACACTTTCTGCTCTTTAAGGAAGAGGAGTACAAACATACGCCATCACGCTCTGATGCGGCCCAAAGGGGAAAAGACTAATACAAAGTAAGAATGAAAAGCTCTAGAAAAGTGGGGCCATAGCAATACTAGCATCTTTTATTCACACAGTGATAAGGGCCTACCACCTGAGACAACCGCACCAGGGAGACTAACAATAGTCTGCTACGTTAGCAGCTATCTATTCTGCACCTACACCAAAGGGGAAACGGGCCTCGGCCTGACAACTCTGACGAGAGGAGGCCAGAACTAGGAAACTACACTCTCCTGACAGGGTAGTAATAAGAGGGGTGAAAACTACAGTATATCACCTAAATTCTAGTTCTAGCCTAGGCCAGCTATAGCTGTGGGCCTATAAGGCCACACATAAGCATAGATCTGCCTGGGGCTAAAACTCAACCTCAAAATTCTCAATAGAGAGGAGGAAATATACTCTAAAAACAAGAGCTCAGAGGAGCGAAACTCAACCCAAGTCAAACAATGTCAGGCGGCCCGAAGGCCGACGCTTAACATAGATCTAACTGAAGTAAAGAGTGCCAATCTCTAATACCAACTCTAGCTATGACCAGAGGAGAAAGCTACTCTACCATATGGTGGCTGAAAAAGGTGGCCAAAAGCGAACACAAAGATAACCAACCTAATGGGAACTTCAGGGCCCTAAATTCCCTTCCTAATTCCTTCATGCACCCAGGAAAGGCTACACAGGAAAACTACAGTCAATATATTAAAATAAATATAGGCCAAGCTTAAAACCTGCAGCTCGAAGAACGGAGACATACCATCATAGAAGGATGGAATCTATGGTCCTTTCAAGCCTGAAAGAGCCTCTTCACTATCAAACCAAAAAGTGAGCCACAGAAATCTACATCATGGGCCCAGCCCTTGGTCTGATCGTAAGAAGCACCTAAGTAAAAATTTTTTACTTAGGAGGTGGAAGAAGAAAGGAGAGGGTAGAAGTAACTACCCTCATGGAGAGGAAATCAGTCACCGACGCAGCTGCCGTCTGTAACTGACTTCCTCCCTCAAATCTTTCTTCCTCCTCCTGTCTGTCTGGGCCCAGAATCGGATCAGAGCAGAAAGCAGGTTAAAAAACGCTGCCACTGATCCAGATCCGTCAGCAGATCAGACAGGTAATGCCTGTAACTCTGTCATCGTATGTGGAGCAGCACCAGTCTGACCCGCTGCCACGTATGCCCTGTCATTCAAGCCTTTTCACTTAAAAGAGCTTCAAAGGCAGGACCAGAGCTTTAATGCCTGCGCCCGCCCCATGACGAGGTAGTTAACAAACAATTCGTCAATAGTGAGGGCACCGACACATACCCATGCTGGCGCATTCCCTCAACATCAACGAAATCAGCTTGCTGATGTCGGTGAATATGAGCCGAATATGGGTTCTTTCATGCCCTCTCGATCGCCTCATGTAGATCAGGAAGGAATGGAAGGCTCACGAAGGCTGTTTAGATTATGGTCAGAAAGGAATCACACGTCGAGCCGTCCGTGTGCGATCCTTTTCTTAACGCACACATGGCAGCTGCAGTCTGCCAGAGGCGCGTTCCAAAATCTAAACAGCTCCGTATATGCGGGGCAGGGAGGCCTAGAAGTTTCAAAAGGCTCGCCTTTCTTCTTTCTAAATACTTCTCTCAAATTCCCCCGCAAGCCCCATCTGTGAACCCCATGATTTCAGTCGTGGCCCTGCCTCAGCACAGGCGGGACCAGAACCACCGGCACAGATGTCAGCCGCTCTCCCCTCGAGAAGATGGCCAAATGAGAGCGGAGCGTCCTAAAAAACAGATGCTCACAGTCTTCACAAACAGCGCCCTTAAGCGCTGTCCGTGCATGCTCCTTACCCAGACAGAAAATGCAGATTGTGTGTCAAAACCTGGGTGTCAAAACCTGGGACACAGATTCACACACTTACTGAAATGTTTGTTAGTACATAATAAAATCCCTTATCAGATTTGAAGAATCGCAATCAAACAAAACAGTCCCTGAAGACGATAAAATACTGACTGCTTCTCTAGGCGCTCCTTTATATTTCCAGGTCGCATCTATAATGACGCCATAGGCTGTCGCTGGCCAATAGGATTGGTGAGATTTGATAGTTGCATTCAGACACTGGTTCACGCGATGACGTTCCCCAAATGCGTTTCAAACGCAGTGTAGAGTTCCCTTTTGAAAGGGAACTGACCATCATTGAAATCTCATAACATTGAGATCATTGAGATCTCGTAACCCAGCAAAACCAACCATCATTAAAAATCTCTTAACAGATCAAAACCATCATTGAAATCTCATAACCTAACAAAACCAACCGTCTTTGAAATCTCATAACAAAAAAACAAAACAAAACAGACTGACAGAAAACCAACCATTATTAAAATCTCTAAACAGAACAAAACTGACCATCACTAAAATCTCATAACTCAGAAAAACCGACTGTTTTTGAACTCTCGTAAAAAAATAAAAGAACAAAACTGACTGACACTGAAAACCTACCTTCACTGAGATTTCGTAACCCAGCAAAACTGACTATAATTGAAATCTCTTAACAGAACAAAACTTACTATCATTGAAATCTCATAACTCAGCAAAACTGGCTGTCACTGAAATCGCGTAACAGAACAAAACTGACTGTCATTGAAATTTCGTAATAAAACAAAACTGATTGTCTTTAAATCTCGTTAAATAATAAAGGAACAAAACCAATTGACACAGAAAACCTATCGTCATTGAGATCTTGTAACCCAGCTAAACTGACATTCATTGAGATCTCGTAATCCAGCAAAACCGACCGTTATTGAAATCTTATAATGAAACAAAACCAACTGTCTTTTAAATCTCGCAAAAAAACAAAGGAACAAAACCAACCGTCTTTGAAATCTCATAACAGAACAAAACCGACTGACACTGAAAACCTACCGTTGAGATCTCGTAACTCAGAAAAACCGACCATCATTGAAATCTCGTAACTAAACAAAACCGTCTTTGAAATCTCGTAAAAGAATCAAGGAACAAAACAAACTGACACTGAAAATCCACCGTCATTGAAATCTTGTAAGCCAGCAAAACTGGCTGCTATTGAAATTTCTTAACAAAAAAATCCAATTATCAATAAAATCTCATAACCGAACAAAACCAACTTTCTTTGAAACCTCATAACAGAATAAAACCGACCGTTATTGAAATCTCTTAACACGACAAAACCAACCATCATTGAAATCTTGTAAAGAAACAAAGGAACAAAACCATGTGACACTGAAAACTTACCGTCACTGAAACCTTGTAACCAAGCAAAACTGACCACTATTGAAATTTCTTAACAGAAAAAAACCGACCATCATTGAAATCTCTTGACGAAACAAAACCAACCATTTTTGAAATCTCATTACAGAACAAAACCGACTGACGCTGAAAATCTACTGTCACTGAGATCTCGTGACCCAGCAAAACTGACCGTTATTACAATCTCTTAACTGAACAAAACCGACTGTCATTGAAATCACGTAAAAGAACAAAGGAACAAAACTGATTAACACTGAAAATCTACTATCATTGAGATCTCGTAACCCAGCAAAGTTGACCGTCATTAAAATCTCTTAACAGAAAAAAAACGGCCATCATTGAAATCTGATAACTCAGCAAAACCGACTCTCATGGAAATCTCATAACCGAACAAAACCGAATGAAACTGAAAACCTACCGTCATTGAGATCTCATAATCAAGTAAAACTGATCATCATAGAAATCTTGTAACGAAACAAAACCGACTGTCTTTGAAATCTTGTAAAAGAATAAAGGAACACAACCAACTGATACTAAAAACCTATCATCACTGAGATCTTGTAACCCAATAAAACCAACTGTCTTTGAAATCTCATAACAGAGCAAAACAAACTGATCCTTTAAACCTACTGTTATTGAGATCTTGTGACCCAGCAAAACTGCCTGTTATTGATATCGATTGACAGAAAAAAACCAGCCATCATTGAAATCTCATAACAGAACAAAACCAACTGTCTTTGAAAATTCATAATAGAACAAAACTGGCTGACACTGAAAACCTATTGTCATTGAGATCTCGTAACCCAGCAAAACTGACCATCGTTGAAGTCTCTTAACAGAACAAAACCGACCATTATTTAAATCTCATTACGCAGCAAAACCGACTGTCATTGAAATCTCATAACAGAAAAAACGATTGAAACTGAAAACATACCATCATTGAGATTTCGTAACCCAGCAAAACTGACCGTCATTGTAAACTTGTAACCGAACAAGACCATCACTGAAATTTTATAACAAAACAAAACCGACTGTCTTTAAAATCTCGTAAAAGAATAAAGGAACAAAACCAACTGACACTGAAAACCTACCGTCATTAAGATCTTGTGACCCAGCAAAACCAACCATCATTAAAATCTCATAACCGAACAAAACCAACTGTCTTAGAAATCTCATTACAGAACAAAGCCAACTGACACTGAAAACCAACCATCATTGAAATCTCATAACTCAGTAAAACTGTCTTTCAGTGATATCTCGTAACCCAGCAAAACCGACCGTCATTGAAATCTCGTAATCAAACAAAACCAAACATCATTGAAATCTCGTAACAGAACAAAACTGATTGACACTGAAAACCTACCACCATTGAGATTTTGTAAGCCAGCAAAACTGACCATCACTGAAATTTTATAACGAAACAAAACAGACTGTCTTTAAAATCTCGTAAAAGAACAAAACTGACTGACCAACAGATCAGAACCGACCAAAACCATCTGTCTTTGAAATCTCATAACAGAACAAAATCGATTGATACTAAAAAAAACATACTGTTATTGTGATCTCGTGACCCAGCAAAACCGACCATCATTTAAAATCTTTTCACCGAACAAAACCAACCGTCAATGAAATCACTTAACAGATAAAAACAGACCATCATTGAAATCTCATAACCAAAGAAAACCAACCGTCACTGTAATCTTTTAACAGATCAAAACCAACAATCATTGAAATCTCATAACCGAACAAAACCAACCATTATTGAAATCCCATAACCCAGCAAAACCGACTTTCATTGAGATCTCGTAATCCAGCATAACCGATAGTTATTGAAATCTCATGACAGAACAAAACCGACTGACACTGAAAACCTACTGTCATTGAAATCTCATAACTCAGAAAAACCAACTGTGATTGAAATCTCTTAACAAAAAAAAAGAAAAACGACCATCACTGAAATTTGATAACACAGCAAAACCGACTGTCTTTGAAATCTCGTAAAAGAATAAAGGAACATAACCAACTGATACTGAAAACCTACTATCACTGAGATCTCATAACCCAGCAAAACCGACTGTCACTGAAATCTCGTAACCGAGCACAACCGACCATCATTGAAATCGTATTACTCAGCAAAACCGACTGTCATTGAAATCCCATAAACGAATAAAACCAACCGTCTTTGAAATCTCATCACAGAACAAAACCGACTGACACTGAAAACCTACTGTCATTGAGATCTCGTAACCAAACAAAACCAACTGTATTTGAAATCTCGTCAAAGAATAAAATAACAAAACCAACTAATACAGAAAACATACCATCATTGACATCTCATAACCCAGCAAAACCGACCTTTATTAAAACAAAACCGATTATCGTTGAAATCTTGTAATAAAACAAAACCGAATATCTTTGAAATCTCGTAAAATAACAAAAGAACAAAACCGACCGACTTTGAAATTTTACTGAAAACCTACAGTCATTGAGATCTCCTAACAAAAACAAAACCGACAGTCACTGAAATCTCATAGCTGAATAAAACAGATTGATACTGAAAGTCTAACACCGTTGAGATTTCATAACTAGCCGTGGTTGAAATCTCGTAACCGAACAAGACCGACCATCATTGAAATTTCGTAATGAAAAAAAACCTACTGTCATTGAGATCTCGTAATGAAACAAAACCGACTGTCTTTGAAATCTCGTAAAAGAATAAAAGAACAAAACCAAATGATGCTGAAAACCTACCATAATTGAGATCTCACAACCCAGCAAAACCGACTTTCATTGACATCTCGTAATCCAGAAAAACCGATTGTTTTTGAATTTTCATAACAGAACAAAACTGACTGATACTGAAAACCTACCATCATTGAGATCTCCTAACCAAACAAAACCATTGAAATCATTGAAATCTTCTGACCGAATAAAACCGACTATCATTGAAATCTCGTAACAGAACAAAACCGATTGACACTGAAAATCTAACACCGTTGAGATTTAGTAACCCAGCAAAACTGACCGTGGTTGAAATCTTGTAACCGACCAAGACCGACCATCATTGAAATTTCGTAATGAAATAAAATCTACTGTCATTGAGATGTCGTAATGAAACAAAACTGCCTGTCTTTGAAATCTCGTAAAAGAATAACAGAACAAAACCAAATGATACTGAAAACCTACCGTAAATGAGTTCTCATAACCCAACAAAACCGACTTTCATTGAGATTTCGTAATCCAGCAAAACCGATTGTTATAGAAATTTCATAACAGAACAAAACCGATTGATACTGAAAACCTACCATCACCGAGATCCCATAACCCAGCAAAACTGACCGTCATTGAAATCTCTTAACAGAATAAAACCACACATCGTTGACATCTCATAACTCAGCAAAACCGACTGTCATTAAAATCCTATAACCGAATAAAACCAACTGTCTTTGAAATTTCATCACAGAACAAAACCGACTGGCACTGAAAGCCTACCGTAATTGAGATCTCATAACCCAACAAAACCGACTTTCATTGAGATCTCGTAATCCAGCAAAACTGATAGTTATTGAAATTTCATAACAGAACGAAACTGATTGATACTGAAAACCTACCGTCACTGAGATCCCGTAACCCAGCAAAACTGTCTGTCATTGAAATCTCATAATCAAACAAAACTGACCATCATTGAAATCTCGTAATAGAACAACACTGAAAATCTAACACTGCAGAGATTTCATTATCCAGCAAAACTGACCTTGGTTAAAATCTCATAACCGAACAAGACCAACCATCATTGAAATTTTGTAACGAAACAAAACCGACTGTCTTTGAAATCTCATAAAAGAATGAAAGAACAAAACCAACTGATACTGAAAACATACCATCATTGAAATCTCTTAACCGAACAAAACCGATCATCATTGAAATCTTGTAATAAAACAAAACGTAATATCTTTGAAATCTCGTAAAATAACAAAATAACAAAACCAACCGTCTTTGAAATTTCATAACACAACAAAACCAATTGACACTGAAAACGTACCATCACTGAGATCCCATGACCAAGCAAAACCAACCATCATTGAAATGTTGTAATGAAACAAAACTGAATATCTTTGAAATATCGTAAAATAACAAAAGAACAAAAACAACCGACTTTGAAATCTCGTAACCAAACAAAATCAACCATCATAAAAATCTCCTAAACAAACAAAACCAACTGTCATTGAAATCTCATAACCGAACACAACCAACCATCATTGAAGTCTCATTACTCAGCAAAACCGACTGTCATTGAAATCCCATAACTGAATAAATCCAACCGTCTTTGAAAACTCATCACAGAACAAAACCAACTGATACTGAAAACCTACCGTAATTGAGATCTCATAACCCAGCAACACCGACTTTCACTGAAATCTCGTAATCCAGCAAAACCGATCGTTATTGAAATTTCATAACAAAACAAAACCGATTGATACTGAAAACCTACTGTCACTGAGATCCCGTAACCCAGCAAAAGTGACTGTCATTGAAATCTCTTAACAGAACAAAACCAACCATCATTGAAATCTCATAACTCAACAAAACCGACTGTCATTGAAATCTCGCAACCAAACTAAACCTACTATCATAGAAATCTCGTAACGAAATTAAAACCGACTGTCATTGAAATCTCGTAACCGAATAAAACCAACAGTCTTTGAAATCTCAACACAGAACGAAACCGACTGACACTGAAAAGCCACTGTCATTAACATCTCGTAACCAAATAAAACAAAACCAACTGTTTTTGAAATCTCGTAAAAAAATATAAGAACAAAACCAACTGATACTGAAAACCTACCGTCATTGAGATCTCCTAACCAAACAAAACCGACCATCGTTGAAATCTCGTAACAAAAGAAAACCGACTGTCTTTAAAGTTTTAAAAGAGAATAAAGGAACAAAACCAACTGATGATGTAACCCAGCAAAACTGACTACTGTTCAAATTCCTTAATGGAAAAAAGTCGGCCATTATTGAAGTCTCATAACCAAACAAAACAGACCGTCATTGAAGTCTCGTAAGTAAACAAAACAGACTGTCGTTGAAATCTCATAATAGAACAAAACGAATAAAACTGAAAACCTACCGTCATCTACCGAGATCTCGTAACCCAGCAAAACCAAACGTTATTGAAATCTCTTAACCGAACAAAACTGAACGTCATTGAAATCTCTTAACAAAACAAAACCGACTGTCTTTAAAGTCTCGAAAGAGAATAAAGGAACAAAACCAACTGACGATGAAAACCTACCATCGTTGAGATTTTGTAACCCAGAAAAACTGACTACTATTGAAATTTCATAGCTGAAAATATCGACCACCATTGAAATCTCAGAACAAAACCGACTGTCTTTAAAATCTCCTAAAAGAATAAAAGAAAAAAGTCAACTGAGGCTGAAAAACTACCATCACTGAGATCTGGGAACCCAGCAAAACTGACCATTATTGAAATTTCTTAACGGGAAAAAATCAACCGTCATTAAATCTCGTAACTGAAAAAAAAAAAACAGACTCGTTGAAATCTCGAAACGAAACAGAACCGACTGTCATTGAAATCTCATAGCAGAACCAAACCGAATGACACTGAAAACCTACCGTTATTGAGATCTCATAACCCAGCAAAACCGACTGTTATTGAAATCTCTTAACCAAACAAAACTGATCATCATTGAAATATCATAACCGAACAAAACCAACCGTCTTTCAAAACTCGTAAAAGAATAAAGTAACAAAACCAACTGACACTCAAAACCTACCGTCACTGACATCATGTAACCCAGCAAAACTAACGGCTATTCAAATTTCTTAACAGAAAAAATTGACCATCATTGAAATCTCACAACCGAACAAAAGCGACTGACACTGAAAACCTACCGTAATTGAAATCTAGTAACCCAGCAAAACCGACTTGTATTGAAATCTCTTAACTGATAAAAACCGACCATCATTGAAATTTCGTAACCGAATAAAACAAACCGTCTCTGAAATCTTGTAAAAGAATAAAGTAATAAAACCAACTGACACTCAAAACCTACAGTCATTGATATCTTGTAATCCAGCAAAACTGGCAGCTATTGTGTATTTGCTGTTTTCGTCTACCTTCTCTCACCTATTTTGCTTCTTGTCAACATATTTAATATCATGATAAATGGCAAAAAGGCAAAAAATGGACATTTAAACTGAAGCAGTTTAAACTCCATCCACACACAGGATAGAATAAAAACATTCTAAGTCACTGAATCAACATCTCTCATCATTTTGGAGGGGGGAACGGATTTCGACAGCTGTATATTTGCCGTCGAATTCCGTTCCCCCCCCCCATTGAGATTCTAATATTTGTCTTACTTGCTGATTCTCACACTTCCAGATGGCTTTGTGGACAGTGTGCTGACCACTGGTGTAGTTTTGTCCAGAGAATCCTCGGTTCTATTCCAGGCTCGTGGGTTTTGTCCGTCTGCCTTCTCTCACCTATTTTGCTTCTTGTCAACATATTTAATATCATGATAAATGACAAAAAGGCAAAAAATGAACATTTAAACTGAGGCAGTATAAACTCCATCCACACACAGGATAGGATAAAAATATTTTAAGTCACTTCATCAACATCTCATCATTGAGATTATCTGATTATCTATTGAGATAATAATATTTCCCCCCTCTATTGAGATTGTAATATTTGTCATACTTGCTGATTCTCACACTTCCAGATGGCTTTGTGGACAGTGTGCTTACCGTTTGTGTAGTTTTGTCCAGAGAATCCTCGGTTCTAATCCAGGCTTGTGGGTTTTGTCCGTCTGCCTTCTCTCACCTATTTGGCTTCTTGTCAACATATTTAATATCATGATAAATGGCAAAAAGGCCAAAAATGATCATTTAAACTGAAGCAGTTTAAACTCCATCCACACAGGATAGAATAAAAATATTTTAAGTCACTTCATCAACATCATTGAAATCTCATTACTCAGCAAAACGAACTGTCATTGAAATCTCGTAACCGAATAAAACCAACCGTTTTTGAAATCTCATCACAGAACAAAACTGACTGATACTGAAAACCTACCATCGTTGAGATCTCCTAACCAAACAAAACCGACCGTCATTGAAATCTCGTGAATGAATAAAACCGATTGACACTGAAAAACTAACACCGTTGAGATTTCGTAACCCAGCAAAACTGACCGTGGTTGAAATCTCGTTACCGAACAAGATTGACCATTATTGAAATTTCGTAACGAAACAAAACCAACTGTCTTTGAAATCTTGTAAAAGAATAAAAGAACAAAACCAAATGATACTGAAAACCTACCGTAATTGAGATCTCATAACCCAGCAAAACCGACCGTTATTAAAATCTCTTAACCGAACAAAACCGATTATCATTGAAATCTTGTAATAAATCAAAACCAAATATCTTTGAAATCTCGTAAAATAACAAAAGATCAAAACCGACCGACTTTGAAATCTCGTCACTAAACAAAACCGACCATCATTGAAATTTCGTAACGAAACAAAACCAACTGTCATTGAGGTCGCGTAACCCAGCAAAACCGACTTTCGTTGACATCTCGTAATCAAGCAAAATTGATCGTTATTGAAATTTTATAACAGAACAAAACCAATTGATACTGAAAACCTACCGTCACCGAGATCCCGTAACCCAGCAAAACTGACCGTCATTGAAATCTCGTAACCAAACAAAACTGACTGTCTTTGAAATCTTGTAAAAAAACAAATGAACAAAACCAACTGATACTGAAAACCAACAGTCGTTGAGTTCTCCTAACCAAACAAAACTGACCATCATTGAAATCTCGTAATAGAACAAAACCGATTGATACTGAAAACCTACCGTCACCGAGATCCCGTAACCCAGCAAAACAAAACCGACCGACTTTGAAATCTCGTCACCAAACAAAACCGACCATTACAGAAATCTCGTAACAAAACAAAACCAACTGTCATTGAAATCTCGTAACCGAATAAAACCAACAGTTTTTAAATTCTCAAGACAGAACAAAACTGACTGATACTGAAAACCTACCATCGTTGAGATCTCCTAACCAAACAAAACCGACCGTCATTGAAATCTCGTGACCGAATAAAACCGACTATCATTGAAATCCCGTAACAGAACAAAGCCAATTGACAGTGAAAATCTAATGCCGTTGAGATTAAATAACTCAGCAAAACTGACCGTGGTTGAAATCTCGTAATCGAACAAGATCGACCGTCACTGAAATTTCGTAACGAAACAAAACCTACTGTCATTGAGATCTCGTAAGGAAACAAAACCGACTGTCTTTGAAATCTTGTAAAAGAATAAAAGAACAAAACCAAATGATACTGAAAACCTACCGTAATTGAGATCTCATAACCCAGCAAAACCGACCGTTATTAAAATCTCTTAACCGAACAAAACCGATTATCATTGAAATCTTGTAATAAATCAAAACCAAATATCTTTGAAATCTCGTAAAATAACAAAAGATCAAAACCGACCGACTTTGAAATCTCGTCACCAAACAAAACCGACCATCATTGAAATCTCGTAACGGAGCACAACCAAATATCATTGAAATCTCATTACTCAGCAAAACCGACTGTCATTGAAATCTCGTAACTTAGCAAAACCGACTGTCATTGAAATCTCGTAACCGAATAAAACCGATTGATACTGAAAGTCTAACACCGTTGAGATTTCGTAACCGAGCAAAACTGACCGTGGTTAAAATCTCGTAACCGAACAAGACCGACCATCATTGAAATTTCGTGATGAAATAAAACCTACTGTCATTGAGATGTCGTAATGAAACAAAACTGACTGTCTTTGAAATCTCGTAAAAGAATAAAAGAACAAAACCAACTGATACTGAAAACCTACCGTCATTAAAATCTAGTAACCCAGCAAAACCAACTTGTATTGAAATCTCTTAACTGATCAAAACCGACCATCATTGAAATTTCGTAACCGAATAAAACCAACCGTCTCTAAAATCTTGTAAAAGAATAAAGTAATAACAGTTGACACTCAAAACCTACAGTCATTGATATCTTGTAATCCAGCAAAACTGGCAGCTATTGTATATTTGCCGTCGAATTCCGTTCCCCCCCCTATTGAGATTCTAATATTGTTTATACGTGAGAAACCTCACAATTCTTGATGGCTTAGTGGACAGTGTGTTGACCTCTGGTGTAGTTGTTTCAGTGAATCCTAGGTTCGAATCCAGGCTCCTTACTTTTTCCGTCTGCCTTCTCTCAGCTATTTTGCTTCTTTTCAAAATATTTAATATCATGATAAATGGCAAAAAGGCAAAAAATGACCATTTAAACTGAAGCAGGTTAAACTCCATCCATACATAGGACAGAATAAAAATATTTTAAGTCACTTCATCAACATGTCTCATCATTTTGGGGGGGGGGAACGGATTTCGACAGCTGTATATTTGCCGTCGAATTCTGTTCCCCCCCTTATTGAGATTCTAATATTTATCATACGGATTGTTTCTCACACTTCCAGATGGCTTTGTGGACAGTGTGTTGACCTCTGGTGCAGTTGTGTCCCGGGAGTCCTAGGTTCCGATCTAGGCTGGTGGACTTTTTCCGTCTGCCTTCTCTCACCTATTTTGGTACTTTTTAAAATATTTAATATCATGATAAATGGCAAAAAGGCAATAAATGAACATTTAAACTGAAGCTGGTTAAACTCCATCCACACACAGGACAGAATAAAAATATTTTAAGTCACTTCATCAACATGTCACCACTCTTCAATGGCTGTGCGAAGTTGCTGGATATTGGCAGGAACTGGAACACGCTGTCGTATACGCGATCCAGAGTATCCCAAACATGCTCAATGGGTGACATGTCTCATTGCAAAAATGTTGACACAGGTACGTTTTTCTAATGAGCAGTTTTTATTGATATAAAAAGTAGTTTAATAATTGTTTTACAGGTTATTATAAGTTTGCAATGATCAAGGAAGATATTCTCACCCTTAATATAGCTACCACTGCCCTCTCCCCAGATACAAAATTACAAATTCAAGAAAAAGAGGATAATTTGAAAACAGTTTAAATGTAATTAAAATGAGTTCCTTATTGCTTTTATCAAATGGCTAATACTGTACATAATAGAATTATCAGACACACATTCAATTAAAACAATATTTTAAGCAAATGCATCAAATGCCATACTTATGCTGTAATATATAGGCTACTGTAATCCCTGTAGTAAATTAACTTTATAGACGCTCTACAAATCTCAGTTGTAACTCCACTGAATCAACCTACTGAATCAAAAAGTGGTAGTCTCTACCAATTATGAATGATGATCTATAAAAATGTCCACCAGAGAGGACGCTGCCTGAAATATTCACAGAGTTAGGATATGTTTAAGTGAGATTCTAAACCAGGGGTAAAATAAAGCATAAATAAGAGGATTTAGACCTGAGTTAATATACATTGTCCATGTTAGAAACTACTTAGTGTGTGTACTACTTAGTGTGTACTACTTAGTGCATACTAGTTAGTGTGCTACTTAGTGTGTACTAGTTAGTGCATACTAGTTATTGTACTACTTAGTGTGTACTACTTAGTGTGTACTACTTAGTGCATACTAGTTAGTGTGCTACTTAGTGTGTACTAGTTAGTGCATACTAGTTAGTGTACTACTTAGTGTGTACTAGTTAGTGTGTACTAGTTAGTGCGTACTAGTTAGTGTACTACTTAGTGTGTACTAGTTAGTGCGTACTAGTTAGTCTACTAGTTAGTGCGTACTAGTTAGTGTACTAACACTAACTAGTACTAACACTAGTGGACAGTGTGTTCACCTCTGGTGTAGTTGTGTTAGGGAATCCTAGGTTAAACTCCATCCATACATAGGACAGAATAAAAATATTTTAAGTCACTTCATCAACATGTCTCATCATTTTGGGCGGGGGGAACGGATTTCGACAGCTGTATATTTGCCGTCGAATTCCGTTCCCCCCCCTATTGAGTTTCTAATATTTATCATACAGACTGATTCTCACACTTCAAGATGGCTTAGTGGAAGGTGTGTTGACCTCTGGTGCAGTTGTTTCAGTGAATCCTAGGTTTGAATCCAGGCTCCTTGCTTTTTCCGTCTGCCTTCTCTCAGCTATTTTGCTTCTTTTCAAAATATTTAATATCATGATAAATGGCAAAAAGGCAAAAAATGACCATTTAAACTAAAGCAGGTTAAACTCCATCCATACATAGGACAGAATAAAAATATTTTAAGTCACTTCATCAACATGTCTCATCATTTTGGGGGGGGGAACGGATTTCGACAGATGTATATTTGCCGTCGAATTCATTTCCCCCCCCTATTGAGATTCTAATATTTATCATACAGGCTGATTCTCACTCTTCCAGATGGCTTTGTGGACAGTGTGTTAACCTCTGGTGCAGTTGTATCAGGGAATCCTAGGTTCGAATTCAGGCTGGTGGGGTTTTTTTTTCCGTCTGCCTTCTCTCACCTATTTTGGTACTTTTCAAAATATTTAATATCATGATAAATGGCAAAAAGGCAAAAAATGAACATTTAAACTGAATCTAGTTAAACTCCATCCACACACAGGACAGAATAACAATATTTTAAGTCACTTCATCAACATGTCTCCATTTTGGGGGGGGGAACGGATTTCAACAGCTGTATATTTGCCGTCGAATTCCGTTCCCCCCCCTATTGAGTTTCTAATATTTATCATACAGACTGATTATCACACTTCAAGATGGCTTAGTGGACACTGTGTTGACCTCTGGTGTAGTTGTGTCAGTGAATCCTAGGTTTGAATCCAGGCTCCTTGCTTTTTCCGTCTGCCTTCTCTCAGCTATTTTGCTTGATTTCAAAATATTTAATATCATGATCAATGGCAAAAAGGCAAAAAATGACCACTTAAACTAAAGCAGGTTAAACTCCATCCATACATAGGACAGAATAAAAATATTTTAAGTCACTTCATCAACATGTCTCATCATTTTGGGGGGGGGGAACGGATTTCGACAGCTGTATATTTGCCGTCGAATTCCGTCCCCCCCCCCATTGAGATTCTAATATTTATCATACGGGCTGATTCTTACACTTCCAGATGGTTTGTGGACAGTTTGTTAACCTCTGGTGCAGTTGTGTCAGGGAATCCTAGGTTCGAATCCAGGCTAGTGGATTTGTTTTCGTCTGCCTTCTCTCAGCTATTTTGCTTCTTTTCAAAATATTTAATATCATGATAAATGGCAAAAAGGCAAACAATGACCATTTAAACTGAAGCAGGTTAAACTCCATCCATACATAGGACAGAATAAATTTTTTTTAAGTCACTTCATCAACATGTCTCATCATTTTTGGGGGGGGAACGGATTTCGACAGCTGTATATTTGCCGTCGAATTCCGTTCCCCCCCCCCTATTGAGATTCTAATATTGTTAATACTTGAGCAATCTCACACTTCCACATGGCTTCGTGGACAGTGTGCTGACCACGTATGCAATCGTGTCCAGAGAATAATAGGTTCGAATCTAGGCTCCTTGATCTTTCCGTCTGCCTTCTCTTCAGCTATTTTGCTTCTTTTCAAAATATTTAATATCATGATAAATGGCAAAAAAGCAAAAAATGAACATTTAAACTGAAGCTGGTTAAACTCCATCCACACACAGGACAGAATAAAAATATTTTAAGTCACTTCATCAACATGTCACCACTCTTCAATGGCTGTCCGAAGTTGCTGGATATTGGCAGGAACTGGAACACCCTGTCGTATACGCGATCCAGAGTATCCCAAACATGCTCAATGGGTGACATGTCTCATTGCAAAAATGTTGACACAGGTACGTTTTTCTAATGAGCAGTTTTTATTGATATAAAAAGCAGTTTAATAATTGTTTTACAGGTTATTATAAGTTTACAATGATCAAGGAAGATATTCTCACCCTTAATATAGCTACCACTGCCCTCTCCCCAGTTACAAAATTACAAATTCAAGAAAAAGAGGATAATTTGAAAACAATTTAAATGTAATTAAAATGAGTTCCTTATTGCTTTTATCAAATGGCTAATACTGTACATAATAGAATTATCAGACACACATTCAATTAAAACAATATTTTAAGCAAATGCATCAAATGCCATACTTATGCTGTAATATATAGGCTACTGTAATCCCTGTAGTAAATTAACTTTATAGATGCTCTACAAATCTCAGCTGTAACTCCACTGAATCAAACTACTGAATCAAAAAGTGGTGGTCTCTACTAATTATGAATGATGATCTATAAAAATGTCCACCAGAGAGGACGCTGCCTGAAATATTCTCAGAGTTAGGATATGTTTAAGTGAGATTCTAAACCAGGGGTAAAATAAAGCATAAATAAGAGGATTTAGACCTGAGTTAATATACATTGTCCATGTTAGAAACTACTTAGTGTGTACTAGTTAGTGCATACTAGTTAGTGTACTACTCAGTGTGTGTACTACTTAGTGTGTACTACTTAGTGCATACTAGTTAGTGTGCTACTTAGCGTGTACTAGTTAGTGCGTACTAGTTAGTGTACTACTTAGTGTGTAATACTTAGTGTGTACTACTTAGTGCATACTAGTTAGTGTGCTACTTAGTGTGTACTAGTTAGTGCATACTAGTTAGTGTACTACTTAGTGTGTACTAGTTAGTGCGTACTAGTTAGTCTACTAGTTAGTGCGTACTAGTTAGTACTAACACTAGTGGACAGTGTGTTCACCTCTGGTGTAGTTGTGTCAGGGAATCCTAGGTTCGAGTCCAGGCTGGTGGATTTTTTCCGTCTGCCTTCTCTCACCTATTTTGGTACTTTTGAAAATGTTTAATATCATGATAAATGGCAAAAAGGCAAAAAATGACCATTTAAACTGAAGCAGGTTAAACTCCATCCACATATAGGACAGAATAAAAGTATTTTAAGTCACTTCATCAACATGTCTCATCATTTTGGGGGGGGGGAACGGATTTCGACAGCTGTATATTTGCCGTCAAATTCCGTTCCCCCCCCCTATTGAGATTCTAATATTTATCATACAGGCTGAGTCTCACACTTTCCGATGGCTTTGTGGACAGTGTGTTGACCTCTGGTGTAGTTGTGTCAGTGAATCCTAGGTTCGAACCCAGGCTCCTTGCTTTTTCCGTCTGCCTTCTCTCAGCTATTTTGCTTCTTTTCAAAATATTTAATATCATGATGAATGGCAAAAAGGCAAAAAATGAACATTTAAACTGAAGCTGGTTAAACTCCATCCATACATAGGACAGAATAACAATATTTTAAGTCACTTCATCAACATGTCTCATCATTTTGGGGGGGGGGAACGGATTTCGACAGCTGTATATTTGCCGTCGAATTCCGTCCCCCCCCCTATTGAGTTTCTAATATTTATCATACAAACTGATTCTCACACTTCAAGATGGCTTAGTGGGCAGTTTGTTGACCTCTGGTGCAGTTGTGTCAGGGAATCCTAGGTTCGAATCAAGGCTAGTGGATTTGTTTTCGTCTGCCTTCTCTCAGCTATTTTGCTTCTTTTCAAAATATTTAATATCATGATAAATGGCAAAAAGGCAAAAAATGACCATTTAAACTAAAGAAGGTTAAACTCCATCCATACATAGGACTGAATAAAAATATTTTAAGTCACTTCATCAACATGTCTCATCATTTTGGGGGGGGGGGGGGGGGGGGGGGGGGATTTCGACAGCTGTATATTTGCCATCGAATTCCGTTCCCCCCCTATTGAGATTCTAAAATTTATCATACAGGCTGATTCTCACACTTCCAGATGGCTTTGTGGACAGTGTGTTGACGTCTGGTGCAGTTGTGTCAGGGAATCCTAGGTTCGAATCCAGGCTGGTGGTTTTTTTTCCCGTCTGCCTTCTCTCACCTATTTTGGTACTTTTCAAAATATTTAATATCATGATAAATGGCAAAAAGGCAAAAAATGAACATTTAAACTGAGCTGGTTAAACTCCATCCACACACAGGACAGAATAAAAATATTTTAAGTCACTTCATCAACATGTCTCATCATTTTGGGTGGGGGAACGGATTTCGACAGCTGTATATTTGCCGTCGAATTCCGTTCCCCCCCCTATTGAGTTTCTAATATTTATCATACAGATTGATTCTCACATTTTAAAATGGCTTAGTGGACAGTGTGTTGATGTCTGGTGCAGTTGTGTCAGGGAATCCTAGGTTTGAATCCAGGCTGGTGGTTTTTTTTCCCGTCTGCCTTCTCTCAGCTATTTTGCTTCTTTTCAAAATATTTAATATCATGATCAATGGCAAAGAGGCAAGAAATGACAATTTAAACTAAAGCAGGTTAAACTCCATCCATACATAGGACAGAATAAAAATATTTTAAGTCACTTCATCAACATGTCCCATCATTTTTGGGGGGGGGGGGGACGGATTTCGACAGCTGTATATTTGCTGTCGAATTCCGTTCCCCCCCCTATTGAGATTCTAATATTTATCATACGGGCTGGTTTTCACACTTCGAGATGGCTTTGTGGACAGTGTGTTAACCTCTGGTGCAGTTGTGTTATGGGATCCTAGGTTCGAACCCAGGCTCCTTGCTTTTTCCTTCTGCCTTCTCTCAGCTATTTTGCTTCTTTTCAAAATATTTAATGTCATGATAAATGGCAAAAAGGCAAAAAATGATCATTTAAACTGAAGCAGGTTAAACTCCATCCATACATAGGACAGAATAAAAATATTTTAAGTCACTTCATCAACATGTCTCATCATTTTGGGGGGGGAACGGATTTCGACAGCTGTATATTTGCCGTCGAATTCCGTTCCCCCCCCCCCTATTGAGATTCTAATATTTATCATACAGGCATATTCTCACACTTCCAGATGGCTTTGTGGACAGTGTGTTGAAGTCTGGTGCAGTTGTGTCAGGAAATCCTAGGTTCGAATCCAGGCTGGTGTTTTTTTTTCCCGTCTGCCTTCTCTCACCTATTTTGGTACTTTTCAAAATATTTAATATCATGATAAATGGCAAAAAGGCAAAAAATGAACATTTAAACTGAAGCTGGTTAAACTCCATCCACACACAGTACAGAATAACAATATTTTAAGTCACTTCATCAACATGTCTCATCATTTTAGGTGGGGGAACGGATTTCGACAGCTGTATATTTGCCGTCGAATTCCGTTCCCCCCCCTATTGAGTTTCTAATATTTATCATACAGATTGGTTCTCACACTTTAAGATGGCTTAGTGGACAGTGTGTTGACCTCTGGTTTAGTTGTGTCAGTGAATCCTAGGTTTGAATCCAGGCTCCTTGCTTTTTCCGTCTGCCTTCTCTCAGCTATTTTGCTTCTTTTCAAAATATTTAATATCATGATAAATGGCAAAAAGGCAAAAAATGATCATTTAAACTGAAGCAGGTTAAACTCCATCCATACATAGGACAGAATAAAAATATTTTAAGTCACTTCATCAACATGTCTCATCATTTTGGGGGGGGAACGGATTTCGACAGCTGTATATTTGCCGTCGAATTCCGTTCCCCCCCCCTATTGAGATTCTAATATTTATCATACAGGCATATTTTCACACTTCCAGATGGCTTTGTGGACAGTGTGTTGACGTCTGGTGCAGTTGTGTCAGGGAATCCTAGGTTCGAATCCAGGCTGGTGGTTTTTTTTCCCGTCTGCCTTCTCTCACCTATTTTGGTACTTTTCAAAATATTTAATATCATGATAAATGGCAAAAAGGCAAAAAATGAACATTTAAACTGAGCTGGTTAAACTCCATCCACACACAGGACAGAATAACAATATTTTAAGTCACTTCATCAACATGTCTCATCATTTTGGGTGGGGGAACGGATTTCGACAGCTGTATATTTGCCGTCGAATTCCGTTCCCCCCCCTATTGAGTTTCTAATATTTATCATACAGATTGATTCTCACATTTTAAAATGGCTTAGTGGACAGTGTGTTGACGTCTGGTGCAGTTGTGTCAGGGAATCCTAGGTTTGAATCCAGGCTGGTGGTTTTTTTTCCCGTCTGCCTTCTCTCAGCTATTTTGCTTCTTTTCAAAATATTTAATATCATGATCAATGGCAAAGAGGCAAGAAATGACAATTTAAACTAAAGCAGGTTAAACTCCATCCATACATAGGACAGAATAAAAATATTTTAAGTCACTTCATCAACATGTCCCATCATTTTTGGGGGGGGGGGGGGGGGGGGGACGGATTTCGACAGCTGTATATTTGCTGTCGAATTCCGTTCCCCCCCTATTGAGATTCTAATATTTATCATACGGGCTGGTTTTCACACTTCGAGATGGCTTTGTGGACAGTGTGTTAACCTCTGGTGCAGTTGTGTCATGGGATCCTAGGTTCGAATCCAGCCTCCTTGCTTTTTCCTTCTGCCTTCTCTCAGCTATTTTGCTTCTTTTCAAAATATTTAATATCATGATAAATGGCAAAAAGGCAAAAAATGATCATTTAAACTGAAGCAGGTTAAACTCCATCCATACATAGGACAGAATAAAAATATTTTAAGTCACTTCATCAACATGTCTCATCATTTTGGGGGGGGAACGGATTTCGACAGCTGTATATTTGCCGTCGAATTCCGTTCCCCCCCCCTATTGAGATTCTAATATTTATCATACAGGCATATTTTCACACTTCCAGATGGCTTTGTGGACAGTGTGTTGACGTCTGGTGCAGTTGTGTCAGGGAATCCTAGGTTCGAATCCAGGCTGGTGTTTTTTTTTCCCGTCTGCCTTCTCTCACCTATTTTGGTACTTTTCAAAATATTTAATATCATGATAAATGGCAAAAAGGCAAAAAATGAACATTTAAACTGAGCTGGTTAAACTCCATCCACACACAGGACAGAATAACAATATTTTAAGTCACTTCATCAACATGTCTCATCATTTTGGGAGGGGGAACGGATTTCGACAGCTGTATATTTGCCGTCGAATTCCGTTCCCCCCCCTATTGAGTTTCTAATATTTATCATACAGATTGATTCTCACATTTTAAAATGGCTTAGTGGACAGTGTGTTGATGTCTGGTGCAGTTGTGTCAGGGAATCCTAGGTTTGAATCCAGGCTGGTGGTTTTTTTTCCCGTCTGCCTTCTCTCAGCTATTTTGCTTCTTTTCAAAATATTTAATATCATGATCAATGGCAAAGAGGCAAGAAATGACAATTTAAACTAAAGCAGGTTAAACTCCATCCATACATATGACAGAATAAAAATATTTTATTTCACTTCATCAACATGTCCCATCATTTTTGGGGGGGGGGGGGACGGATTTCGACAGCTGTATATTTGCTGTCGAATTCCTTTCCCCCCCCTATTGAGATTCTAATATTTATCATACGGGCTGTTTTTCATACTTTGAGATGGCTTTGTGGACAGTGTGTTAACCTCTGGTGCAGTTGTGTCATGGGATCCTAGGTTCGAACCCAGGCTCCTTGCTTTTTCCTTCTGCCTTCTCTCAGCTATTTTGCTTCTTTTCAAAATATTTAATATCATGATAAATGGCAAAAAGGCAAAAAATGAACATTTAAACTGAGCTGGTTAAACTCCATCCACACACAGGACAGAATAACAATATTTTAAGTCACTTCATCAACATGTCTCATCATTTTGGGTGGGGGAACGGATTTCGACAGCTGTATATTTGCCGTCGAATTCCGTTCCCCCCCCCTATTGAGATTCTAATATTTATCATACGGGCTGGTTTTCACACTTTGAGATGGCTTTGTGGACAGTGTGTTAACCTCTGGTGCAGTTGTGTCATGGGATCCTAGGTTTGAATCCAGCCTCCTTGCTTTTTCCTTCTGCCTTCTCTCAGCTATTTTGCTTCTTTTCAAAATATTTAATATCATGATAAATGGCAAAAAGGCAAAAAATGATCATTTAAACTGAAGCAGGTTAAACTCCATCCATACCTAGGACAGAATAAAAATATTTTAAGTCACTTCATCAACATGTCTCATCATTTTGGGGGGGGAACGGATTTCGACAGCTGTATATTTGCCGTCGAATTCCGTTCCCCCCCCCTATTGAGATTCTAATATTTATCATACAGGCATATTCTCACACTTCCAGATGGCTTTGTGGACAGTGTGTTGACCTCTGGTGAACTTGTTTCAGGGAATCCTAGGTTCGAATCCAGGCTAGTGGAATCTTTTTCGTCTGCCTTCTCTCAGCTATTTTGGTACTTTTCAAAATATTTAATATCATGATAAATGGCAAAAAGGCAAAAAATGAACATTTAAACTGAAGCTGGTTAAACTCCATCCATACATAGGACAGAATAAAAATATTTTAAGTCACTTCATCAACATGTCCCATCATTTTTGGGGGGGGGGGGGCGGATTTCGACAGCTGTATATTTGCTGTCGAATTCCGTTCCCCCCCTATTGAGATTCTAATATTTATCATACGGGCTGGTTTTCACACTTTGAGATGGCTTTGTGGACAGTGAGTTAACCTCTGGTGCAGTTGTGTCATGGGATCCTAGGTTCGAATCCAGCCTCCTTGCTTTTTCCTTCTGCCTTCTCTCAGCTATTTTGCTTCTTTTCAAAATATTTAATATCATGATAAATGGCAAAAAGGCAAAAAATGATCATTTAAACTGAAGCAGGTTAAACTCCATCCATACCTAGGACAGAATAAAAATATTTTAAGTCACTTCATCAACATGTCTCATCATTTTGGGGGGGGAACGGATTTCGACAGCTGTATATTTGCCGTCGAATTCCGTTCCCCCCCCCTATTGAGATTCTAATATTTATCATACAGGCATATTCTCACACTTCCAGATGGCTTTGTGGACAGTGTGTTGACCTCTGGTGAACTTGTTTCAGGGAATCCTAGGTTCGAATCCAGGCTAGTGGAATCTTTTTCGTCTGCCTTCTCTCAGCTATTTTGGTACTTTTCAAAATATTTAATATCATGATAAATGGCAAAAAGGCAAAAAATGAACATTTAAACTGAAGCTGGTTAAACTCCATCCACACACAGGACAGAATAACAATATTTTAAGTCACTTCATCAACATGTCTCATCATTTTGGGTGGGGGAACGGATTTCGACAGCTGTATATTTGCCGTCGAATTCCGTTCCCCCCCCTATTGAGTTTCTAATATTTATCATACAGGTCAATTCTCACACTTTAAGATGGCTTAGTGGACAGTGTGTTGACCTCTGGTTTAGTTGTGTTAGTGAATCCTAGGTTCGAATCCAGGCTCCTTGCTTTCTCCGTCTGCCTTCTCTCAGCTATTTTGCTTCTTTTCAAAATATTTAATATCATGATCAATGGCAAAGAGGCAAGAAATGACAATTTAAACTAAAGCAGGTTAAACTCCATCCATACATAGGACAGAAAAAAAATATTTTAAGTCACTTCATCAACATGTCTCATCATTTTGGGGGGGGGGGGGACGGATTTCGACAGCTGTATATTTGCTGTCGAATTCCGTTCCCCCCCCTATTGAGATTCTAATATTTATCATACAGACTGCTTCTCGCACTTCAAGTTGGCTTAGTGGACAGTATGTTGACCTCTGGTGTAGTTGTGTCAGTGAATCCTAGGTTCGAATCCAGGCTCCATGCTTTTCTTTCGTCTGCCTTCTCTCAGCTATTTTGCTTATTTTCAAAATATTTAATATCATGATAAATGGCAAAAAGGCAAAAAATGACCATTTACATTGAAGCAGGTTAAACTCCATCCATACACAGGACAGAATAAAAATATTTTAAGTCACTTCATCAACATGTCTCATCATTTTGGGGGGGGGAACGGATTTCGACAGCTATATATTTGCCGTCGAATTCCGTTCCCCCCCCTATTGAGTTTCTAATATTTATCATACAGGCTGGTTTTCACACTTCCAGATAGCTTTGTGGACAGTGTGTTGACCTCTGGTGTAGTTGTGTCAGTGAATCCAAGGTTCGAATCCAGGCTCCTTGCTTTTT
The DNA here is from genome assembly GCA_037101425.1 of Elopichthys bambusa. Classification (NCBI taxonomy): domain Eukaryota; kingdom Metazoa; phylum Chordata; class Actinopteri; order Cypriniformes; family Xenocyprididae; genus Elopichthys; species Elopichthys bambusa. The sequence goes on from CM074435.1 coordinate 28,850,459, forward strand.
CCGTCTGCCTTCTCTCAGCTATTTTGCTTCTTTTCAAAATATTTAATATCATGATAAATGCAAAAAAGGCAAAAAATGACCAATTAAACTGAAGCAGGTTAAACTCCATCCATACATAGGACAGAATAAAAATATTTTAAGTCACTTCATCAAAATGTCTCATCATTTTGGGGGGGGGAACGGATTTCGACAGCTGTATAATTGTCGTCGAATTCCGTTCCCCCACATGTTGAGATTCTAAAATGTATCATACAGGCTGATTCTCACACCTCCAGATGGCTTTGTGGACAGTGTGTAGACCTCTGGTGCAGTTGTGTCAGGGAATCCTAGGTTTGAATCCAGGTTAGTGGATTTTTTTTCGTCTACCTTCTCTCACCTATTTTGGTACTTTTCAAAATATTTAATATCATGATAAATGGCAAAATGGCAACAATAATCTTTTAAACTGAAGCAGGTTAAACTCCATCCATACGTAGGACAGAATAAAAATATTTTAAGTCACTTCATCAACATGTCTCATCATTTTGGGGGGGGGGACGGATTTCGACAGCTGTATATTTTTTTCGGCAAATTCCGTTCCCCCCCTTATTGAGTTTCTAATATTTATCATAAAGGCTGATTCTCACACTTCAAGATGGCTTAGTGGACAGTGTGTTGACCTCTGGTGCAGTTGTGTCAGGGAATCCTAGGTTCAAATCCAGGCTGGTGGTTTTTTTTTCCGTCTGCCTTCTCTCACCTATTTTGGTACTTTTCAAAATATTTAATATCATGATAAATGGCAAAAAGGCAAAAAATGAACATTTAAACTGAAGCTGGTTAAACTCCATCCACACACAGGACAGAATAACAATATTTTAAGTCACTTCATCAACATGTCTCATCATTTTGGGTGGGGGAACGGATTTCGACAGCTGTATATTTGCCGTCGAATTCCGTTCCCCCCCCTATTGAGTTTCTAATATTTATCATACAGGCTGATTCTCACACTTCAAGATGGCTTAGTGGACAGTGTGTTGACCTCTGGTGTAGTTGTGTCAGTGAATCCTAGGTTCGAATCCAAGCTCCTTGCTTTTTCCGTCTGCCTTCTCTCAGCTATTTTGCTTCTTTTCAAAATATTTAATATCATGATAAATGCCAAAAAGGCAAAAAATGACCAATTAAACTGAAGCAGGTTAAACTCCATCCATACATAGGACAGAATAACAATATTTTAAGTCACTTCATCAATATGTCTCATCATTTTGGGGGGGGGGGGGGAACGGATTTCGACAGCTGTATAATTGCCGTCGAATTCCGTTCCCCCACATGTTGAGATTCTAAATTGTATCATACAGGCTGATTATCACACTTCCAGATGGCTTTGTGGACAGTGTGTTGACCTCTGGTGCAGTTGTGTCAGGGAATCCTAGGTTCAAATCCAGGCTGGTGGTTTTTTTTTCCGTCTGCCTTCTCTCACCTATTTTGGTACTTTTCAAAATATTTAATATCATGATAAATGGCAAAAAGGCAAAAAATGAACATTTAAACTGAAGCTGGTTAAACTCCATCCACACACAGGACAGAATAACAATATTTTAAGTCACTTCATCAACATGTCTCATCATTTTGGGTGGGGGAACGGATTTCGACAGCTGTATATTTGCCGTCGAATTCCGTTCCCCCCCCTATTGAGTTTCTAATATTTATCATACAGGCTGATTCTCACACTTCAAGATGGCTTAGTGGACAGTGTGTTGACCTCTGGTGTAGTTGTGTCAGTGAATCCTAGGTTCGAATCCAGGCTCCTTGCTTTTTCCGTCTGCCTTCTCTCAGCTATTTTGCTTCTTTTCAAAATATTTAATATCATGATAAATGCCAAAAAGGCAAAAAATGACCAATTAAACTGAAGCAGGTTAAACTCCATCCATACATAGGACAGAATAACAATATTTTAAGTCACTTCATCAATATGTCTCATCATTTTGGGGGGGGGGGGGGGGGAACGGATTTCGACAGCTGTATATTTGCTGTCGAATTCCGTTCCCCCCCCTATTGAGATTCTAATATTTATCATACAGACTGCTTCTCGCACTTCAAGTTGGCTTAGTGGACAGTATGTTGACCTCTGGTGTAGTTGTGTCAGTGAATCCTAGGTTCGAATCCAGGCTCCATGCTTTTCTTTCGTCTGCCTTCTCTCAGCTATTTTGCTTATTTTCAAAATATTTAATATCATGATAAATGGCAAAAAGGCAAAAAATGACCATTTACATTGAAGCAGGTTAAACTCCATCCATACACAGGACAGAATAAAAATATTTTAAGTCACTTCATCAACATGTCTCATCATTTTGGGGGGGGGAACGGATTTCGACAGCTATATATTTGCCGTCGAATTCCGTTCCCCCCCCTATTGAGTTTCTAATATTTATCATACAGGCTGGTTTTCACACTTCCAGATAGCTTTGTGGACAGTGTGTTGACCTCTGGTGTAGTTGTGTCAGTGAATCCAAGGTTCGAATCCAGGCTCCTTGCTTTTTCCGTCTGCCTTCTCTCAGCTATTTTGCTTCTTTTCAAAATATTTAATATCATGATAAATGCAAAAAAGGCAAAAAATGACCAATTAAACTGAAGCAGGTTAAACTCCATCCATACATAGGACAGAATAAAAATATTTTAAGTCACTTCATCAAAATGTCTCATCATTTTGGGGGGGGGAACGGATTTCGACAGCTGTATAATTGTCGTCGAATTCCGTTCCCCCACATGTTGAGATTCTAAAATGTATCATACAGGCTGATTCTCACACCTCCAGATGGCTTTGTGGACAGTGTGTAGACCTCTGGTGCAGTTGTGTCAGGGAATCCTAGGTTTGAATCCAGGTTAGTGGATTTTTTTTCGTCTACCTTCTCTCACCTATTTTGGTACTTTTCAAAATATTTAATATCATGATAAATGGCAAAATGGCAACAATAATCTTTTAAACTGAAGCAGGTTAAACTCCATCCATACGTAGGACAGAATAAAAATATTTTAAGTCACTTCATCAACATGTCTCATCATTTTGGGGGGGGGGACGGATTTCGACAGCTGTATATTTTTTTCGGCAAATTCCGTTCCCCCCCTTATTGAGTTTCTAATATTTATCATAAAGGCTGATTCTCACACTTCAAGATGGCTTAGTGGACAGTGTGTTGACCTCTGGTGCAGTTGTGTCAGGGAATCCTAGGTTCAAATCCAGGCTGGTGGTTTTTTTTTCCGTCTGCCTTCTCTCACCTATTTTGGTACTTTTCAAAATATTTAATATCATGATAAATGGCAAAAAGGCAAAAAATGAACATTTAAACTGAAGCTGGTTAAACTCCATCCACACACAGGACAGAATAACAATATTTTAAGTCACTTCATCAATATGTCTCATCATTTTGGGGGGGGGGGGGGGGAACGGATTTCGACAGCTGTATAATTGCCGTCGAATTCCGTTCCCCCACATGTTGAGATTCTAAATTGTATCATACAGGCTGATTATCACACTTCCAGATGGCTTTGTGGACAGTGTGTTGACCTCTGGTGCAGTTGTTCCAGGGAATCCTTGGTTCGAATCCAGGCTAGTGGATCTTTATTCGTCTGCCTTCTCTCACCTATTTTGGTACTTTTCAAAATATTTAATATCATGATAAATGGCAAAATGGCAAAAATAATCTTTTAAACGGAAGCAGGTTAAACTCCATCCATACGTAGGACAGAATAAAAATATTATAAGTCACTTCATCAACATGTCTCATCATTTTGGGGGGGGGAACGGATTTCGACAGCTGTATATTTGCCGTCGAATTCCGTTCCCCCCCTATTGTGATTCTAAAATTTATCATACAGGCTAATTCTCACACTTCCAGATGGCGTTGTGGACAGTGTGTTGACCTCTGGTGCAGTTGTGTCAGGGAATCCTAGGTTTGAATCCAGGCTGGTGGTTTATTTTTCCGTCTGCCTTCTCTCACCTATTTTGGTACTTTTCAAAAATATTTAATATCATGATAAATGGCAAAATGGTAAAAATAATCTTTTAAACTGAAGCAGGTTAAACTCCATCCATACGTAGGACAGAATAAAAATATTTTAAGTATAAAATATTAATTTTGGTGGGGGGGAACGGATTTCGACAGCTGTATATTTGCTGTCGAATTCTGTTCCCCCCCCAATTGAGTTTCTAATATTTATCATACAGACTGATTCTCGCACTTCAAGTTGGCTTAGTGGACAGTGTGTTAACCTCTGGTGCAGTTGTGTCAGTGAATCCTAGGTTCGAATCCAGGCTCCATGCTTTTCTTTCGTCTGCCTTCTCTCAGCTATTTTGCTTCTTTTCAAAATATTTAATATCATGATAAATGGCAAAAAGGCAAAAAATGACCATTTAAATTGAAGCAGGTTAAACTCCATCCATACACAGGACAGAATAAAAATATTTTAAGTCACTTCATCAACATGTCTCATCATTTTGGGGGGGGGAACGGATTTCGACAGCTGTATATTTGCCGTCGAATTCCGTTCCCCCCCCTATTGACTTTCTAATATTTATCATACAGGCTGACTCTTGCACTTCAAGATGGCTTAGTGGACAGTATGTTGACCTCTGGTGTAGTTTTGTCAGTGAATCCTAGGTTCGAATCCAGGCTCCATGCTTTTCTTTCGTCTCCCTTCTCTCAGCTATTTTGCTTCTTTTCAAAATATTTAATATCATGATAAATGGCAAAAAGGCAAAAAATGACCATTTAAATTGAAGCAGGTTAAACTCCATCCATACACAGGACAGAATAAAAATATTTTAAGTCACTTCATCAACATGTCTCATCATTTTGGGGGGGGGAACGGATTTCGACAGCTGTATATTTGCCGTCGAATTCCTTTCCCCCCCCCTATTGAGTTTCTAATATTTATCATACAGGCCGGTTCTCACACTTCCAGATGGCTTTGTGGACAGTGTGTTAACCTCTGGTGCAGTTGTGTCAGTGAATCGTAGGATCGAATCCAGGCTCCTTGCTTTTTCCGTCTGCCTTCTCTCAGCTATTTTGCTTCTTTTCAAAATATTTAATATCATGATAAATGGCAAAATGGCAAAAATAATCTTTTGAACGGAAGCAGGTTAAACTCCATCCATACGTAGGACAGAATAAAAATATTTTAAGTCACTTCATCAACATGTCTCATCATTTTGGGGAGGGGGAACGGATTTCGACAGCTGTATATTTGCCGTCGTATTCCGTTCCCCCCCCTATTGTGATTCTAAAATTTACCATACAGGCTGATTTTCACACTTCCAGATGGCTTTGTGGACAGTGTGTTGACCTCTGGTGCAGTTGTTTCAGGGAATCCTAGGTTCGAATCCAGGCTAGTGGATTTTTATTCGTCTGCCTTCTCTCACCTACTTTGGTACTTTTCAAAATATTTAATATCATGATAAATGGCAAAAAGGCAAAAATAATCTTTTAAACTGAAGCAGGTTAAACTCCATCCATACGTTGGACAGAATAAAAATATTTTAAGTCACTTCATCAACATGTCTCATTATTTTGGGGGGGGGGAACGGATTTCGACAGCTGTATATTTGCCGTCGAATTCCGTTCCCCCCCCTATTGAGTTTCTAATATTTATCATACAGGATTATTCACGCACTTCAAGATGGCTTAGTGGACAGTATGTTGACCTCCGGTGTAGTTGTGTCAGTGAATCCTAGGTTCGAATCCAGGCTCCATGCTTTTCTTTCGTCTGCCTTCTCTCAGCTATTTTGCTTCTTTTCAAAATATTTAATATCATGATAAATGGCAAAAAGGCAAAAAATGACCATTTAAATTGAAGCAGGTTAAACTCCATCCATACACAGGACAGAATAAAAATATTTTAAGTCACTTCATCAACATGTCTCATCATTTTGGGGGGGGGGAACGGATTTCGACAGCTGTATATTTGCCGTCGAATTCCGTTCCCCCCCCTATTGAGTTTCTAATATTTATCATACAGGCCGGTTCTCATACTTCCAGATGGCTTTGTGGACAGTGTGTTAACCTCTGGTGCAGTTGTGTCAGTGAATCCTAGGTTCGAATCCAGGCTCCATGCTTTTCTTTCGTCTGCCTTCTCTCAGCTATTTTGCTTCTTTTCAAAATATTTAATATCATGATAAATGGCAAAAAGGCAAAAAATGACCATTTAAATTGAAGCAGGTTAAACTCCATCCATACACAGGACAGAATAAAAATATTTTAAGTCACTTCATCAACATGTCTCATCATTTTGGGGGGGGGAACGGATTTCGACAGCTGTATATTTGCCGTCGAATTCCGTTCCCCCCCCTATTGAGTTTCTAATATTTATCATACAGGCTGGTTTTCACACGTCCAGATGGCTTTGTGGACAGTGTGTTGACCTCTGGTGCAGTTGTGTCAGGGAATCCTAGGTTCGAATCCAAGCTGGTGGTTTTTTTTTCCGTCTGCCTTCTCTCACCTATTTTGGTTCTTTTCAAAATATTTAATATCATGATAAATGGCAAAAAGGCAAAAAATGAACATTTAAACTGAAGCTCTTTAAACTCCATCCTTACACAGGACAGAATAACAATATTTTAAGTCACTTCATCAAAATGTCTCATCATTTTGGGGGGGGGGGGACGGATTTCGACAGCTGTATATTTGCCGTCGAATTCCGTTCCCCCCCCTATTGAGTTTCTAATATTTATCATACAGACTTATTTTCGCACTTCACGATGGCTTAGTGGACAGTATGTTGACCTCTGGTGTAGTTGTGTCAGTGAATCCTAGGTTCGAATCCAGGCTCCATGATTTTCTTTCGTCTGCCTTCTCTCAGCTATTTTGCTTCTTTTCAAAATATTTAATATCATGATAAATGGCAAAAAGGCAAAAAATGACCATTTAAATTGAAGCAGGTTAAACTCCATCCATACACAGGACAGAATAAAAATATTTTAAGTCACTTCATCAACATGTCTCATCATTTTGGGGGGGGGAACGGATTTCGACAGCTGTATATTTGCCGTCGAATTCCTTTCCCCCCCCCTATTGAGTTTCTAAAATTTATCATACAGGCTGGTTCTCACACTTCCAGATGGCTTTGTGGACAGTGTGTTAACCTCTGGTGCCGTTGTGTCAGGGAATCCTAGGATTGAATCCAGGTTAGTTGATTTTTTTTCGTCTACCTTCTCTCACCTATTTTGGTACTTTTCAAAATATTTAATATCATGATAAATGGCAAAATGGCAACAATAATCTTTTAAACTGAAGCAGGTTAAACTCCATCCATACGTAGGACAGAATAAAAATATTTTAAGTCACTTCATCAACATGTCTCATCATTTTGGGGGGGGAGAACGGATTTCGACAGCTGTATATTTGCCGTCGAATCCCGTTCCCCCCCCCTATTGAGTTTCTAATATTTATCATACAGGCTGGTTCTCACACTTCCAGATGGCTTTGTGGCCAGTGTGTTGACCTCTGGTGCAGTTGTTTCAGGGAATCCTAGGTTCGAATCCAGGCTAGTGGATTTTTATTCGTCTGCCTTCTCTCACCTATTTTGGTACTTTTCAAAATATTTAATATCATGATAAATGGCAAAATGGCAAAAATAATCTTTTAAACTGAAGCAGGTTAAACTCCATCCATACGTAGGACAGAATAAAAATATTTTAAGTCACTTCATCAACATGTCTCATCATTTTGGAGGGGGGAACGGATTTCGACAGCTGTATATTTGCCTTCGAATTCCGTTCCCCCCCCCCTATTGAGTTTGTAATATTTATCATACAGGCTGATCCTCACACTTCAAGACGGCTTAGTGGACAGTGTGTTGACCTCTGGTGTAGTTGTGTCAGTGAATTCTAGGTTCGAATCCAGGCTCCTTACTTTTTCCGTCTGCCTTCTCTCAGCTATTTTGGTACTTTTCAAAATATTTAATATCATGATAAATGGCAAAATGGCAAAAATAATCTTTTGAACGGAAGCAGGTTAAACTCCATCCATACGTAGGACAGAATAAAAATATTTTAAGTCACTTCATCAACATGTCTCATCATTTTGGGGAGGGGGAACGGATTTCGAGAGCTGTATATTTGCCGTCGAATTCCGTTCCCCCCCCCTATTGAGTTTCTAATATTTATCATACAGACTGATTCTCGTACTTCAAGGTGGCTTAGTGGACAGTATGTTGACCTCTGGTGTAGTTGTGTCAGTGAATCCTAGATTCGATTCCAGGCTCCATGCTTTTCTTTCGTCTGCCTTCTCTCAGCTATTTTGCTTCTTTTCAAAATATTTAATATCATGATAAATGGCAAAAAGGCAAAAAATGACCATTTAAATTGAAGCAGGTTAAACTCCATCCATACACAGGACAGAATAAAAATATTTTAAGTCACTTCATCAACATGTCTCATCATTTTGGGGGGGGGAACGGATTTCGACAGCTGTATATTTGCCGTCGAATTCCGTTCCCCCCCCTATTGAGTTTCTAATATTTATCATACAGGCTGGTTTTCACACGTCCAGATGGCTTTGTGGACAGTGTGTTGACCTCTGGTGCAGTTGTGTCAGGGAATCCTAGGTTCGAATCCAAGCTGGTGGTTTTTTTTTCCGTCTGCCTTCTCTCACCTATTTTGGTTCTTTTCAAAATATTTAATATCATGATAAATGGCAAAAAGGCAAAAAATGAACATTTAAACTGAAGCTCTTTAAACTCCATCCTTACACAGGACAGAATAACAATATTTTAAGTCACTTCATCAAAATGTCTCATCATTTTGGGGGGGGGGGGACGGATTTCGACAGCTGTATATTTGCCGTCGAATTCCGTTCCCCCCCCTATTGAGTTTCTAATATTTATCATACAGACTTATTTTCGCACTTCACGATGGCTTAGTGGACAGTATGTTGACCTCTGGTGTAGTTGTGTCAGTGAATCCTAGGTTCGAATCCAGGCTCCATGATTTTCTTTCGTCTGCCTTCTCTCAGCTATTTTGCTTCTTTTCAAAATATTTAATATCATGATAAATGGCAAAAAGGCAAAAAATGACCATTTAAATTGAAGCAGGTTAAACTCCATCCATACACAGGACAGAATAAAAATATTTTAAGTCACTTCATCAACATGTCTCATCATTTTGGGGGGGGGAACGGATTTCGACAGCTGTATATTTGCCGTCGAATTCCTTTCCCCCCCCCTATTGAGTTTCTAAAATTTATCATACAGGCTGGTTCTCACACTTCCAGATGGCTTTGTGGACAGTGTGTTAACCTCTGGTGCCGTTGTGTCAGGGAATCCTAGGATTGAATCCAGGTTAGTTGATTTTTTTTCGTCTACCTTCTCTCACCTATTTTGGTACTTTTCAAAATATTTAATATCATGATAAATGGCAAAATGGCAACAATAATCTTTTAAACTGAAGCAGGTTAAACTCCATCCATACGTAGGACAGAATAAAAATATTTTAAGTCACTTCATCAACATGTCTCATCATTTTGGGGGGGGAGAACGGATTTCGACAGCTGTATATTTGCCGTCGAATCCCGTTCCCCCCCCCTATTGAGTTTCTAATATTTATCATACAGGCTGGTTCTCACACTTCCAGATGGCTTTGTGGCCAGTGTGTTGACCTCTGGTGCAGTTGTTTCAGGGAATCCTAGGTTCGAATCCAGGCTAGTGGATTTTTATTCGTCTGCCTTCTCTCACCTATTTTGGTACTTTTCAAAATATTTAATATCATGATAAATGGCAAAATGGCAAAAATAATCTTTTAAACTGAAGCAGGTTAAACTCCATCCATACGTAGGACAGAATAAAAATATTTTAAGTCACTTCATCAACATGTCTCATCATTTTGGAGGGGGGAACGGATTTCGACAGCTGTATATTTGCCTTCGAATTCCGTTCCCCCCCCCCTATTGAGTTTGTAATATTTATCATACAGGCTGATTCTCACACTTCAAGACGGCTTAGTGGACAGTGTGTTGACCTCTGGTGTAGTTGTGTCAGTGAATTCTAGGTTCGAATCCAGGCTCCTTACTTTTTCCGTCTGCCTTCTCTCAGCTATTTTGGTACTTTTCAAAATATTTAATATCATGATAAATGGCAAAATGGCAAAAATAATCTTTTGAACGGAAGCAGGTTAAACTCCATCCATACGTAGGACAGAATAAAAATATTTTAAGTCACTTCATCAACATGTCTCATCATTTTGGGGAGGGGGAACGGATTTCGAGAGCTGTATATTTGCCGTCGAATTCCGTTCCCCCCCCCTATTGAGTTTCTAATATTTATCATACAGACTGATTCTCGTACTTCAAGGTGGCTTAGTGGACAGTATGTTGACCTCTGGTGTAGTTGTGTCAGTGAATCCTAGATTCGATTCCAGGCTCCATGCTTTTCTTTCGTCTGCCTTCTCTCAGCTATTTTGCTTCTTTTCAAAATATTTAATATCATGATAAATGGCAAAAAGGCAAAAAATGACCATTTAAATTGAAGCAGGTTAAACTCCATCCATACACAGGACAGAATAAAAATATTTTAAGTCACTTCATCAACATGTCTCATCATTTTGGGGGGGGGAACGGATTTCGACAGCTGTATATTTGCCGTCGAATTCCGTTCCCCCCCCCTATTGAGTTTCTAATATTTATCATACAGGCTGGTTCTCACACTTCCAGATGGCTTTGTGGACAGTGTGTTGACCTCTGGTGCAGTTGTGTCAGGGAATCCTAGGTTCAAATCCAGGCTGGTGGTTTTTTTTTTCCGTCTGCCTTCTCTCACCTATTTTGGTACTTTTCAAAATATTTAATATCATGATAAATGGCAAAAAGGCAAAAAATGAACATTTAAACTGAAGCTGGTTAAACTCCATCCACACACAGGACAGAATAACAATATTTTAAGTCACTTCATCAACATGTCTCATCATTTTGGGTGGGGGAACGGATTTAGACAGCTGTATATTTGCCGTCGAATTCCGTTCCCCCCCCTATTGAGTTTCTAATATTTATCATACAGGACGATTCTCACACTTCAAGATGGCTTAGTGGACAATGTGTTGACCTCTGGTGTAGTTGTGTCAGTGAATCCTAGGTTTGAATCCAGGCTCCTTGCTTTTTCCGTCTGCCTTCTCTCAGCTATTTTGCTTCTTTTCAAAATATTTAATATCATGATAAATGCCAAAAAGGCAAAAAATGACCAATTAAACTGAAGCAGGTTAAACTCCATCCATACATAGGACAGAATAACAATATTTTAAGTCACTTCATCAAAATGTCTCATCATTTTGGGGGGGGGGGGCGGATTTCGACAGCTGTATATTTGCCGTCGAATTCCGTTCCCCCCCCTATTGTGATTCTAAAATTTATCATACAGGCTGATTCTCACACTTCCAGATGGCTTTGAGGACAGTGTGTTGACCTCTGGTGCAGTTGTTTCAGGGAATCCTAGGTTCGAATCCAGGCTAGTGGATTTTTTTCCGTCTGCCTTCTCTCACCTATTTTGGTACTTTTCAAAATATTTAATATCATGATAAATGGCAAAAAGGCAAAAATAATCTTTTAAACTGAAGCAGGTTAAACTCCATCCATACGTAGGACAGAACAAAAATATTTTAAGTCACTTCATCAACATGTCTCATCATTTTGGGGGGGGGGGGAACGGATTTAGACAGCTGTATATTTGCCGTCGAATTCCGTTCCCCCCCCTATTGAGTTTCTAATATTTATCATACAGGCTGGTTCTCACACTTCCAGATGGCTTTGAGGACATTGTGTTGACCTCTGGTGCAGTTCTGTCAGGGAATCCTAGGTTCGAATCCATGCTAGTGGATTTTTTTTTCGTTTGCCTTCTCTCACCTATTTTGGTACTTTTCAAAATATTTAATATCATGATAAATGGCAAAATGGCAAAAACAATCTTTTAAACTGAAGCAGGTTAAACTCCATCCATACGTAGGACAGAATAAAAATATTTTAAGTCACTTCATCAACATGTCTCATCATTTTGGGGGGGGGAACGGATTTCGACAGCTGTATATTTGCTGTCGAAGTCCGTTCCCCCCCCTATTGAGTTTCTAATATTTATCATACAGCCTGATTCTCACACTTCCAGATAGCTTTGTGGACAGTGTGTTAACCTCTGGTGCAGTTGTGTCAGTGAATCCTAGGTTCGAATCCAGGCTCCATGCTTTTCTTTCGTCTGCCTTCTCTCAGCTATTTTGCTTCTTTTCAAAATATTTAATATCATGATAAATGGAAAAAAAAAATAAAAATGACTATTTAAACTGAAGCAGGTTAAACTCCATCCATACATAGGACAGAATAACAATATTTTAAGTCACTTCCTCAACATGTCTCATCATTTTGGGGGGGGGAACGGATTTCGACAGCTGTATATTTGCCGTCGAATTCCGTTCCCCCCCCCCTATTGAGTTTCTAATATTTATCATACAGACTGATTCTCGTACTTCAAGGTGGCTTAGTGGACAGTATGTTGACCTCTGGTGTAGTTGTGTCAGTGAATCCTAGGTTCGATTCCAGGCTCCATGCTTTTCTTTCGTCTGCCTTCTCTCAGCTATTTTGCTTCTTTTCAAAATATTTAATATCATGATAAATGGCAAAAAGGCATAAAATGACCATTTACATTGAAGCAGGTTAAACTCCATCCATACACAGGACAGAATAACAATATTTTAAGTCACTTCCTCAACATGTCTCATCATTTTGGGGGGGGGAACGGATTTCGACAGCTGTATATTTGCCGTCAAATTCCGTTCCCCCCCCTATTGAGTTTCTAATATTTATCATACAGGCTGATTCTCACACTTCAAGATGGCTTAGTGGACAGTGTGTTGACCTCTGGTGTAGTTGTGTCAGTGAATCCTAGGTTTGAATCCAGGCTCCTTGCTTTTTCCGTCTGCCTTCTCTCAGCTATTTTGCTTCTTTTCAAAATATTTAATATCATGATAAATGCCAAAAAGGCAAAAAATGACCAATTAAACTGAAGCAGGTTAAACTCCATCCATACGTAGGACAGAATAACAATATTTTAAGTCACTTCATCAAAATGTCTCATCATTTTGGGGGGGGGGGGGACGGATTTCGACAGCTGTATATTTGCCGTCGAATTCCGTTCCCCCCCCTATTGTGATTCTAAAATTTATCATACAGGCTGATTCTCACACTTCCAGATGGCTTTGTGGACAGTGTGTTGACCTCTCGTGTAGTTGTGTCAGTGAATCTTAGGTTCGAGTCCAGGCTCCTTGCTTTTTCCGTCTGCCTTCTCTCAGCTATTTTACTTCTTTTCAAAATATTTAATATCATGATAAATGGCAAAAAAGCAAAAAATGAACATTTAAACTGAAGCAGGTTAAACTCCATCCATAAATAGGACAGAATAAAAATATTTTAAGTCACTTCATCAACATGTCTCATCAATTAAGGGGGGGGAACGGATTTCGACAGCTGTATATTTGCCGTCCAATACTGTCCCCCCCCCCCCCCCCCCTATTGAGATTCTAATATTTATCATACAGGCTGATTCTCACACTTCCAGATGTCTTGGTTGACAGTGTGTTGACCTCTGTTGCAGTTGTGTCAGGGGATCCTAGGTTCAATTCCAGGCTGGTGTTTTCTTTTTCCGTCTGCCTTCTCTCACCTGTTTTGGTACATTTCAAAATATTTAATATCATGATAAATGGCAAAAAGGCAAAAAATGAACATTTAAACTGAAGCTGGTTAAACTCCATCCACACACAGGACAGAATAACAATATTTTAAGTCACTTCATCAACATGTCTCATCATTTTGGGGGGGGGAACGGATTTCGACAGCTGTATATTTGCCGTCGAATTCCGTTCCCCCCCCTATTGAGATTCTAATATTTATCATACAGGCTGATTCTCACTCTTCCAGTTGGCTTAGTGGACAGTGTGTTGACCTCTCGTGTAGTTGTGTCAGTGAATCCTAGGTTTGAATCCAGGCTCCTTGCTTTTTCCGTCTGCCTTCTCTCAGCTATTTTACTTCTTTTCAAAATATTTAATATCATGATAAATGGCAAAAAGGCAAAAAATAAACATTTAAACTGAAGCTGGTTAAACTCCATCCACACACAGGACAGAATAATATTTTAAGTCACTTCATCAACATGTCTCATCATTTTGGGGGGGGGGAACGGATTTCGACAGCTGTATATTTGCCGTCGAATTCCGTTGCCCCCCCCCTATTGAGTTTCTAATATTTATCATACGGATTGATTCTCACACTTCCAGATGGCTTTGTGGACAGTGTGTGGACTTCTGTTGCAGTTGTGTCAGGGAATCCTAGGTTTGAATCCAGGCTGGTGGTTTTTTTTTCCGTCTGCCTTCTCTCACCTGTTTTGCTACTTTTCAAAATATTTAATATCATGATAAATGGCAAAAAGGCAAAAAATGAACATTTAAACAGAAGCTGGTTAAACTCCATCCACACACAGGACAGAATAAAAATATTTTAAGTCACTTCATCAACATGTCTCATCATTTTGGTGGGGGGGAACGGATTTCGACAGCTCTATATTTGCCGTCGAATTCCGTTCCCCCCCCCCCATATTTTTGATTCTAATATTTATCATACAGGTGGACTCTAACACTTCCAGATGGCTTTGTGGACAGTGTCTTGACCTCTGGTGTAGTTTTGTCAGTGAATCCTAGGTTCGAATCCAGGCTCCTTGCTTTTTCCGTCTGCCTTCTCTCAGCTATTTTACTTCTTTTCAAAATATTTAATATCATGATAAATGGCAAAAAGGCAAAAAATTAACATTTAAACTGAAGCTGGTTAAACTCCATCCACACACAGGACAGAATAATATTTTAAGTCACTTCATCAACATGTCTCATCATTTTGGGTGGGGGAACGGATTTCGACAGCTGTATATTTGCCGTCGAATTCCGTTACCCCGCCCTATTGGATTCTAATATTTATCATACAGGCTGATTCTCACAATTCCAGATGGCTTTGTGGACAGTGTGTTGACTTCTGGTGTACTTGTGTCAGTGGGTCCTAGGTTCGAATCCAGGTTCCTTCCTTTTTCCGTCTGCCTTCTCTCAGCTATTTTACTTCTTTTCAAAATATTTAATATCATGATAAATGGCAAAAAAAAAAAAAAATGACCATTTAACCTGAAGCAGGTTAAACTTCATCCATACATAGGACAGAATAACAATATTTCACTTCCTCAACATGTCTCATCATTTTGGGGGGGTGAACGGATTTCGACAGCTGTATATTTGCCGTCGAATTCCGTTCCCCCGCCCTATTGAGATTCTAATATTTATCATACAGGCTGTTTCTCACACTTCCAGATGGCTTTGTGGGCAGTGTGTTGACTTCTGGTGTAATTGTGTCAGTGAGTCCTAGGTTCGAATCCAGGCTCCTTGCTTTTTCTGTCTGCCTTCTCTCAGCTATTTTACTTCTTTTCAAAATATTTAATATCATGATAAATGGCAAAAAAAAGAAAAAAATGACCATTTAAACTGAAGCAGGTTAAACTCCATCCATACATAGGACAGAATAACAATATTTTAAATCACTTCCTCAACATGTCTCATCATTTTGGGGGGGGGGGGGGGGGGAACGGATTTCGACAGCTGTATATTTGCCGTCGAATTCCATTCCCCCCCTATTGAGATTCTAATATTTATCATACAGTCTGATTCTCACACTTCCAGATGGCTTAGTGGACAGTGTCCTGACATCTGTTGCAGTTGTGTCAGGGAATCCTAGGTTCGAATCCAGGCTGGTGTTTTTTTTTTCCGTCTGCTTTCTCTCACCTGTTTTGGTACTTTTCAAAATATTTAATATCATGATAAATGGCAAAAAGGCAAAAAACTGAACATTTAAACTGAAGCTGGTTAAACTCCATCCACACACAGGACAGAATAACAATTTTTTAAGTCACTTCCTCAACATGTCTCATCATTTTGGGGGGGGGGGAACAGACTTCGACAGCTGTATATTTGCCGTCGAATTCCGTCCCCCCCCCTAATGAGATTCTAATATTTATCATTCAGGCTGAATCCTACACTTCCAGATGGCTTTGTGGACAGTGTGTTGACTTCCGGTGTAGTTGTATCAGTGAGTCCTAGGTTCGAATCCAGGCTCCTTGCTTTTTCTGTCTGCCTTCTCTCAGCTATTTTACTTCTTTTCAAAATATTTAATATCATGATAAATGGCAAAAAGGCAAGAAATGAACATTTAAACTGAAGCAGGTTAAACTCCATCCATACAAAGGACAGAATAAAAATATTTTAAGTCACTTCATCAACATGTCTCATCATTTTGGGGGGGGGAACGGATTTCGACAGCTCTATATTTGCCGTCGACTTCCGTTCCCCCCCCCTATTGTGATTCTAATATTTATCATACAGGCTGATTCTCACACTTTTAGATGGCTTTGTGGACAGTGTGTTGACCCCTGTTGCAGTTGTGTCAGTGAATCCTAGGTTTGAGTCCAGGCTGGTGGGTTTTTTTTCTGTCTGCCTTCTCTCACCTGTTTTGGTACTTTTCAAAATATTTAATATCATGATAAATGGCAAAAAGGCAAAAAATGACCATTTAACCTGAAGCAGGTTAAACTCCATCCATACATAGGATAGAATAAAAATATTTTAAGTCACTTCATCAACATGTCTCGTCATTTTGGGGGGGGGGAACGGATTTCGACAGCTCTATATTTGCCGTCGAATTCCGTTCCCCCCCTTATTGAGATTCTAATATTTATCATACAGTCCGGGTCTTACACTTCCAGATGGCTTAGTGGACAGTGTGTTGACCTCTGTTGCCATTGTGTCAGGGAATCCTAGGTTCAAATCCAGGCTCCTTGCTTTTTCTGTCTGCCTTCTCTCAGCTATTTTACTTCTTTTCAAAATATTTAATATCATGATAAAAGGCAAAAAGGCAAAAAATGAACATTTAAACTGAAGCTGGTTAAACTCCATCCACACACAGGACAGAATAACAATATTTTAAGTCACTTCATCAACAATTCGACAGCAAAGATACAGCTGTCTAAATCCGTTCCCCCCTCCAAAATGATGAGAGATGTTTATGAAGTTACTTAAAAAAATTTTATTCTATCCTGCCTCAGTTTAAATGTTCATTTATTGCCTTTTTGTCATTTATCATGATATTAAATATGTTGACAAGAAGCAAAATAGGTGAGTGAAGGCAGATGGACAAACCTATGCGCCTGGATTCAAGCCGAGTATTCTCTGGACACAACTGCACCAGAGGTCAGCACACTGTCCACAAAGCTATCTGGAAGTGTGAGAACCAGCAAGTATGATAAATAGACTTCAATAATGGCCTACTTTTTTCCATTAAGGAATTTGAATAGTGGTCAGTTTTGCTGGGTTACATCATCTCAATGATAGTAGGTTTTTATCGTCAGTTGGTTTTGTTCCTTTATTCTCTTTTGAAACTTTAAAGACAGTCGGTTTTCTTTTATTACGAGATTTCAACGATGGTCGGTTTTGTTTGGTTACGAGATTTCAACGATGGTCGGTTTTGTTTGTTTAGGAGATCTCAATGACAATAGGTTTTCAGTATCAGTTGGTTTCGTTCTTATATTCTTTTACGGAATTTCAAAAACAGTTGGTTTTGTTTTATTTGGTTACAAGATGTTAATGAGAGTAGGTTTTCAGTGTCAGTCGGTTTTGTTCTGTGTTGAAATTTCAAAGACGGTTGGTTTTATTCGGTTACGAGATTTCAATGACAGTCGCTTTTGCTGAGTAATGATATTTCAATGATGGTCGGTTTTGTTTTGTTACAAGAATTCTATAATGGTCGGTTTTGTTTGGTGACGAGATTTCAAAGTCGGTCGGTTTTGTTTTGCTGGGTTACGGGATCTCGGTGACGGTAGGTTTTCAGTATCGATCGGTTTTGTTCTGTTTTGAAATTTCAATAACGATCGGTTTTTCTGGATTACGAGATGTCAATGAAAGTCGGTTTTGCTGGGTTATGAGATCTCAATTACGGTAGGTTTTTAGTATCATTTGTTTTTGTACTTTTATTCTTTTACAAGGTTTCAAAGACAGTCGGTTTTGTTTCATTACGAGATCTCAATGACAGTAGGTTTTGTTTCGTTACAAAATTTCAATGATGGTCGGTCTTGTTCGGTTATGAGATTTCAACCACGGTCAGTTTTGCTGGGTAACGAAATCTCTGCAGTGTCAGATTTTCAGTGTTAATCGGTTTTGTTCTATTACGAGATTTCAATGATGGTCAGTTTTATTTGGTTAGGAGAACTCAACGACGGTAGGTTTTCTGTATCAGTTGGTTTTGTTCATTTGTTTTTTTACAAGATTTCAAAGACAGTCAGTTTTGTTTGGTTTCGAGATTTCAATGACGGTCAGTTTTTCTGGGTTACGAAATCTCAACGGTGTTAGATTTTCATTCTCAATCGGTTTTGTTCTGTTACGGGATTTCAATGATAGTCGGTTTTATTCGGTCACAAGATTTCAATGATGGTCGGTTTTGTTTGGTTAGGAGATCTCAATGATGGTAGATTTTCAGTATCAGTCAGTTTTGTTCTGTGATGAGATTTCAAAAACGGTTGGTTTTATTCGGTTACGAGATTTCAATGACAGTCGGTGTTGTTGAGTAACGAGATTTCAATGATGATCGGGTATGTTTGGTTAGGAGATTTCAATGACAGTCGGTTTTGTTTTGTTACGAGTTTTCTATAACGGTCGGTTTTGTTCTGTGATGAGATTTCAAAGACGGTTGGTTTTATTCAGTTACGAGATTTCAATGACGGTCAGTTTTGCTGGGTTACGGGATCTCGTTGACAGTAGGTTTTCAGTATCAATCGGTTTTGTTCTGCTATGAAATTTCAATAACGATCGGTTTTGCTGGATTACGAGATCTCAATTACGGTAGGTTTTCAGTATCATTTGGTTTTGTTCTTTTACAAGATTTCAAAGATGATCGGTTTTGTTCGGTTAAGAGATTTCAATAATGGTCGGTTTTGTTTGGTTAAGAGATCTCAATGATGGTAGGTTTATTAGTATCAGTCAGTTTTGTTCCGTTATGAAATTTCAATAACGATCAGTTTTGCTGGATTACGAAATCTCAATGAAAGTCGGTTTTGCTGGGTTATGAGATCTCAATTATGGTAGGTTTTCAGTATCAGTTGGTTTTGTTCTTTTACAAGATTTCAATGATGATCGGTTTTGTTCGGTTAAGAGATTTCAATAACGGTCGGTTTTGTTTGGTTAGGAGATCTCAATGATGGTAGGTTTTCAGTATCAATCAGTTTTGTTCAGTTATGAAATTTCAATAACTATCGGTTTTGCTGGATTATGAAATCTCAATGAAAGTCGGTTTTGCTGGGTTATGAGATCTCAATTACGGTAGGTTTTCAGTATCAGTTGGTTTGGTTCTTTTATTCTTTTACGAGATTTCAAAGACAGTCGGTTTTGTTTCATTACGAGATTTCAATGACAGTCGGGTTTGTTTTGTTACGAGATTTCTGTAATGATCGGTTTTGTTTGGTGACGAGATTTCAAAGTCGGTCAGTTTTGTTTTGCTGGGTTACGGGATCTCGGTGACGGTAGGTTTGCAGTATCAATCGATTTTGTTCTGTTATGAAATTTAATAAACGATCGGTTTCTGGATTACGAGATGTCAATGAAAGTCGGTTTTGCTGGGTTATGAGATCCCAATTACGGTAGGTTTTTAGTATCATTTGGTTTTGTTCTTTTATTCTTTTACAAGGTTTCAAAGACAGTCGGTTTTGTTTCATTACGAGATCTCAATTACAGTAGGTTTTGTTTCGTTACAAAATGTCAATGATGGTCGGTCTTGTTCGGTTACGAGATTTCAACCACGGTCAGTTTTGCTGGGTTACGAAATCTCAACGGTATTAGACTTTCAGTATCAATCGGTTTTATTCGGTTACGAGATTTCAATGACAGTCGGTTTTGCTAAGTAATGAGATTTCAATGATTTTTGGTTGTGCTCCGTTACGAGATTTCAATGATGGTCGGTTTTGTTTGGTGACGAGATTTCAAATTCGGTTGGTTTTGATATTTTGTTATTTTACGAGATTTCAAAGATATTTGGCTTTGATTTATTACAAGATTTCAATGATGATCGGTTTTGTTAGGTTAAGAGATTTTAATAACGGTCGGTTTTGCTGGGTTTTGAGATCTCAATGATGGTATGCTTTCTGTATTATTTGGTTTTGTTATTTTATTCTTTTACGAGATTTCAAAGACAGTTGGTTTTGTTTAGTCATGAGATCTCAATGACAGTAGGTTTTCAGTGTCATTCGGTTTTGTTCTGTGATGAGATTTCAAAGACGGTTGGTTTTATTCGATTACGAGATTTCAATGACGATCAATTTTGCTGGGTTACAGGATCTCGTTGACAGTAGGTTTTCAGTATCAATCGGTTTTGTTCTGTTATAAAATTTCAATAACGATCGGTTTTGCTGGATTACGAGATGTCAATGAAAGTCGGTTTTGCTGGGTTATGAGATCTCAATTACGGTAGGTTTTCAGTATCATTTGGTTTTGTTCTTTTATAAGATTTCAATGATGATCGGTTTTGTTCGGTTAAGAGATTTCAATGACGGTCGGTTTTGTTTGGTTAGGAGATCTCAATGATGGTAGGTTTTCAGTATCAGTTGGTTTTGTTCTTTTATTCTTTTATGAGATTTCAAAGACAGTACGTTTTGTTTCATTACGAGATCTCAATGACAGTAGGTTTTGTTTCGTTACGAAATTTCAATGACGGTCGATCTTGTTCGATTACGAGATTTCAACCACGGTCAGTTTTGCTGGGTTACGTAATCTCAACGGTGTTAGATTTTCACTGTCAGTCGGTTTTGTTCTGTTACGGGATTTCAATGATAGTCGGTTTTAATCGGTCACGAGATTTCAATAACGGTCGGTTTTGTTTGGTTAGGAGATCTCAATGATGGTAGTTTTCAGTATTAGTCAGTTTTGTTCTGTGTTGAGATTTCAAAAACTGTTGGTTTTATTCAGTTACGAGATTTCAGTAACAGTCGGTTTTGTTTTGTTACCAGATTTCTGTAATGGTCGGTTTTGTCTGTTGACGAGATTTCAAAGTCGGTCAGTTTTGTTTTGCTGGGTTACGGGATCTCGGTGACGGTAGGTTTTCAGTATCAATCGGTTTTGTTCTATTACAAGATTTCAATGCTGGTCAGTTTTGTTTGGTTAGGAGAACTCAACGACAGTAGGTTTTCAGTATCAGTTGGTTTTGTTCATTTGTTTTTTTACAAGATTTCAAAGACAGTCAGTTTTGTTTGGTTACGAGATTTCAATGACGTTCAGTTTTGCTGGGTTACGGGATCTCGGTGACGGTAGGTTTTCAGTATCAATCGGTTTTGTTCTGTTATGAAATTTCAATAACGATCGGTTTTGCTGGATTACGAGATCTCAGTGAAAGTCGGTGTTGCTGGGTTATGAGATCTCAATTACGGTAGATTTTCAGTATCAGTTGGATTTGTTCTTTTATTCTTTTACGAAATTTCAATGACGGTCGATTTTGTTCAGTTATGAGATTTCAACCACGGTCAGTTTTGCTGGGTTACAAAATCTCAACGGTGTTAGATTTTCTCTGTCAATTGGTCTTGTTCTGTTACCGGATTTCAATGAGAGTCAGTTTTATTCGGTCACGAGATTTCAATGACGGACGGTTTTGTTTGGTTAGGAGATCTCAACGACGGTAGGTTTTCAGTATCAGTTGGTTTTGTTCTTTTGTTTTTTTTTACAAGATTTCAAAGACAGTCAGTTTTGTTTGGTTATGAGATTTCAATGACGGTTAGTTTTGCTGGGTTACAGGACCTCGGTGACGGTAGGTTTTCAGTATCATTTGGTTTTGTTCTTTTATTCTTTTACAAGATTTCAAAGACAGTCGGTTTTGTTTCATTATGAGATCTCAATGACAGTAGGTTTTGTTTCGTTACGAAATTTCAATGACGGTCGATTTTGTTCAGTTATGAGATTTCAACCACGGTCAGTTTTGCTGGGTTACAAAATCTCAACGATGTTAGATTTTCCCTGTCAATTGGTTTTGTTCTGTTACCGGATTTCAATGATAGTCGGTTTTATTTGGTCACGAGATTTCAATGACGGACGGTTTTGTTTGGTTAGGAGATCTCAGTGATGGTAGGTTTTCAGTATTAGTCAGTTTTGTTTTGTGTTGAGATTTCAAAATCCGTTGGTTTTATTCGGTTACGAGATTTCAATGACATTCGGTTTTGTTTTGTTACGAGATTTCTATAATGGTCGGTTTTGTTTGGTAACGAGATTTCAAAGTCGGTCGGTTTTGTTTTGCTGGGTCACGGGATCTCGGTGACGGTAGGTTTTCAGTATCAATCTGTTTTGTTCTGTTATGAAATTTCAATAACGATCGTTTTTTTTTGGATGACGACATGTCAATGAAAGTCGGTTTTGCTGGGTTATGAGATGTCAATTACGGTAGGTTTTTAGTATCGTTTGGTTTTAATCTTTTATTCTTTTACAAGATTTCAAAGACAGTCGGTTTTGTTTGGTCGGTTTTCATTTCAATGATGGTCAGTCTTGTTCGGTTACGAAATCTCAACGGTGTTAGACTTTCACTATCAACCGGATTTATTCTCAACGGTGTTAGACTTTCACTATCAACCGGATTTATTCGATTACAAGATTTCAATGACGGTCGGTTTTGTTTTTGATAGGAGATCTCAATGACGGTAGGTTTTCAGTATCAGTCAGTTTGGTTCTGTAATGATATTTCAAAGACGGTTGGTTTTATTTGGTTACGAGATTTCAATGACGGTCAGTTTTGCTGGGTTACGGGATCTCGGTGACGGTAGGTTTTCAGTATCAATCGGTTTTGTTCTGTTATGAAATTTCAATAACGATCGGTTTTGCTGGATTACGAAATGTCAATGAAAGTCGGTTTTGCTCGGTTAATTACGGTTGGTTTTCAGTATCATTTGGTTCTTTTATTCTTTTAAGAGATTTCAAAGACAGTCGGTTTTATTTCATTACAAGATCGCAATGACAGTAGGTTTTGCTTCGTTATGAAGTTTTAATGATGGTCGATCTTGTTCGGTTATGAGATTTCAACCACGATCAGTTTTGCTGGGTTATGAAATCTCAATGGTGTTAGACTTTCAGTGTCAATCGGTTTTATTCAGTTACGAGATTTCAATGACGGTCGGTTTTGTTTTTGTTAGATCTTAATGACGGTAGGTTTTCAGTATCAATCAGTTTTGTTCTGTGATGAGATTTCAAAAACGGTTGGTTTTATTCGGTTACGAGATTTGAAATGACAGTCGGTTTTTCTAAGTAATGAGATTTCAATGATATTTAGTTGTGCTTGGTTACGAGATTTGAATGATGGTCGGTTTTGTTTTATTACAAGATTTCAACGATAATCGGTTTTGTTCGGTTAAATGATTTCAATAACGGTTGGTTTTGCGGGTTTATGAGATCTCAATTACCGTAGGTTTTCAGTATCATTTGGTTTTGTTCTTTTATTCTTTTGCGAGATTTCAAAGACAGTCGGATTTGTTTCATTACGAGATCTCAAAGATAGCAGGTGTTGTTTCGTTACAAAACTTCAATGATGGTCTATCTTGTTCGATTACGAGATTTCAATGACGGTCGGTTTTGTTTTTGTTAGGAGATCTCAGTGACGGTAGGTTTTCAGTATCAGTCAGTTTTGTTTTGTGATTAGATTTCAAAAACGGATGGTTTTATTCGATTATGAGATTTCAATGACAGTCGGTTTTGCTGAGTAATGAGATTTCAGTGATATTTGGTTGTGCTCGGTTACGAGATTTCAGTGATGGTCGGTTTTGTTCTTTTGTTATTTTACGAGATTTCAAAGATATTCGGTTTTGTTTTATTACAAGATTTCAACGATAATCGGTTTTGTTCGGTTAAATGATTTAAATAACGGTCGGTTTTGCTGGGTTATGAGATCTCAATGATGGTATGTTTTCTGTATTAGTTGGTTTAGTTAGTGTACTACTTAGTGTGCTACTTAGTGTGTACTAGTTAGTGCATACTAGTTAGTGTACTACTTAGTGTGTACTACTTAGTGTGTACTAGTTAGTGTACTACTTAGTGTGTGTACTACTTAGTGTGTACTACTTAGTGCATACTAGTTCGTGTACTAGTTAGTGCATACTAGTTAGAGTACTAGTTAGTGTGTACTAGTTAGTGCATACTAGTTAGAGTACTACTTAGTGTGTACTACTTAGTGCTAGTTAGTGCATACTAGTTAGTGTGTACTAGTTAGTGCATACTAGTTAGTGTGTACTAGTTAGTGCATACTAGTTAGTGTTTACTAGTTAGAGTACTACTTAGTGTGTACTACTTAGTGCTAGTTAGTGCATACTAGTTAGTGTGTGCTAGTTAGTGCATACTAGTTAGTGCATACTAGTTAGTGTTTACTAGTTAGTGCGTACTAGTTAGTGCGTACTAGTTAGTGTGTACTAGTTAGTGCATACTAGTTAGAGTACTACTTAGTGTGTACTACTTAGTGCTAGTTAGTGCATACTAGTTAGTGTGTACTAGTTAGTGCATACTAGTTAGTGTTTACTAGTTAGTGCGTACTAGTTAGTGCGTACTAGTTAGTGTGTACTAGTTAGTGCATACTAGTTAGAGTACTACTTAGTGTGTACTACTTAGTGCTAGTTAGTGCATACTAGTTAGTGTGTACTAGTTAGTGCATACTAGTTAGTGTTTACTAGTTAGTGCGTACTAGTTAGTGTACTAGTTAGTGCATACTAGTTAGAGTACTACTTAGTGTGTACTACTTAGTGCTAGTTAGTGCATACTAGTTAGTGTGTACTAGTTAGTGCATACTAGTTAGTGTTTACTAGTTAGTGCGTACTAGTTAGTGCGTACTAGTTAGTGTGTACTAGTTAGTGCATACTAGTTAGAGTACTACTTAGTGTGTACTACTTAGTGCTAGTTAGTGCATACTAGTTAGTGCGTACTAGTTAGTGCGTACTAGTTAGTGTTTACTAGTTAGTGCGTACTAGTTAGTTCGTACTAGTTAGTGTACTACTTAGTGCATACTAAGTAGTACACTAAGTTTAAACAGCAGGTTAAACTCCATCCATACATAGGACAGAATAAAAATATTTTAAGTCACTTCATCAACATGTCTCATCATTTTGGGGGGGGGGGGGACGGATTTCGACAGCTGTATATTTGCCGTCGAATTCCGTTCCCCCCCACCCCCCTATTGAGATTCTAATATTTATCATACAGGCTGATTCTGTGTGTTGACCTCTGGTGTAGTTGTGTCAGTGAATGCTAGGTTCGAATCCAGGCTCCTTCCTTTTTCCGTCTGCCTTCTCTCAGCTACTTTGCTTCTTTTCAAAATATTTAATATCATGATAAATGATATGAAATTTCATCTCAGAACAAAACCAATTAAGACTGAAAGACTACTGTCATTAAGAACTCATAACCAAACAAAACAAAACCAACTGTTCTTGAAATCTTGTAAAAGAATATAAGAACAAAACCAACCGATAAAGAAAACCTACCATCATTGAGATCTCATAACCCAGCAAAACCGACCATTATTGAAATGTCTTAACCAAACAAAACTGAATATCTTTGAAATCTCGTAAAATAACAAAAGAACAAAACCAACCGCCATTGAAATCTCGTAACCAATCAAAACTGACCATCATAGAAATCTCCTAACCAACCAAAACCGACCATCATTGAAATCTCGTAACCGAGCACAACCAAATATCATTGAAATCTCATTACTCAGCAAAACGGACTGTCATTGAAATCTGGTAACCGAATAAAACCAACCGTTTTTGAAATCTCATCACAGAACAAAACTGACTGATACTGAAAACCTACCGTCATTGAGATCTCCTAACAAAAACAAAACCGACCGTCATTGAAATCTCGTAACCGAGCACAACCAAATATCACTGAATTCTCATTACTCAACAAAAACCGACTGTCATTGAAATCTCGTAACCGAATAAAACAAATCGTTTTTGAAAACTCATGACAGAACAAAACTGACTGATACTGAAAACCTACCGTCATTGAGATCTCCTACCGAAAACAAGACCAACCGTCATTGAAATCCTGTAACCGAATAAAACCGATTGACACTGAAATTCAAACACCGTTGAGATTTTATCTATTTTACCCAGCAAAACTGATTGTGGTTGAAATCTCATTACCAAAGAAGATTGACCATCACTGAAATTTCATAACGAAAAAAAAGCTATTGTCATTGAGATCTTGTAATGAAACAAAACCGACTGTCTTTGAACTCTTGTAAAAGAATAAAAGAACAAAACCAACTAATACAGAAAACATTCCATCATTGAGATCTCGTAACCAAGCACAACCAAATATCATTGAAATCTCAATACTCAGAAAAACCGACTGTCATTTCAAATCTCGTAACCGAATAAAACCAACCGTTTTTGAAATCTCATCACAGAACAAAACTGATTGATACTGAAAACCTACCGTCATTGAGATCTAACAAAAACAAAACCGACCGTCATTGAAATCTCGTAACCGAATAAAACGATTGACACTGAAAGTCTAACACCATTGAGATTTCATAACCCAGCAAAACTGACCGTGGTTGAAATCTCATAACCGAACAAGACCGACCATCATTAAAATTTTGTAACGAAGCAAAACGTACTGTCATTGAGATCTTGTAATGAAACAAAACCGACTGTCTTTGAAATCTCGTAAAAGAATAAAAGAACCAAATGATACTGAAAACCTACCGTAATTGAGATCTCATAACCCAGCAAAACCGACTTTCATTGACATCTCGTAATCCAGCCAAACCGATCGTTATTGAAGTTTCATTACAGAACAAAACTGATTGATACTGAAATCCTACCGTCACCGAGATCCCGTAACCCAGCAAAACCGACCGTTATTGAAATCTCTTAACCGAAAAAAACCGATTGTCGTTGAAATCTTGTAATAAAATAAAACCGAATATCTTTGAAATCTCGTCACCAAACAAAACCGACCATTATAGAAATCTCATTACTCAGCAAAACCGACTGTCATTGAAATCTCGTAACCGAATAAAACTAACCGTTTTTGAAATCTCATCACAGAACAAAACTGACTGATACTGAAAACCTACCATCATTGAGATCTCCTAACCAAACAAAACCGACCGTCATTGAAATCTGAGGCCATTGAGGCTGAAAATCTAACACCGCTGAGATTTTGTAACGAAACAAAACCTACTGTCATTGAGATCTCGTAATGAAACAAAACCGACTGTCTTTGAAATCTCGTAAAAGAATAAAAGAACAAAACCAACTAATACTGAAAACCTACCATAATTGAGATCTCATAACACAGCAAAACCGGCTTTCATTAAGATCTCGTAATCCAGCAAAACCGATCGTTATTGAAATTTCATAACAGAACAAAACCGATTGAACAACCGTCACCGAGATCCCGTAACCCAGCAAAACTGAGCGTCATTGAAATCTCTTAACAGAACAAAACCACCCATCGTTGAAACCTCATATCTCAGCAAAACTTACTGTCATTGAAATCTCGTAACCAAGCACAACCAACCGTCTTTAAAATCTCATCTCAGAATAAAACTGACTGACACTGAAAACCTACTGTCATTGAGATTTTGTGACCAAACAAACCTGACTGACTTTGAAATCTCGTAAAAGAATAAAAGAACAAAACCAACTCATACTGAAAACTTACCGTCACTGAGATCTCCTAACCAAACAATACCGACCGCCATTGAAATCTCGTAACCAATCAAAACTGACCATCATAGAAATCTCCTAACCAACCAAAACCGACCATCATTGAAATCTCGTAACCGAGCACAACCAAATATCATTGAAATCTCATTACTCAGCAAAATGGACTGTCATTGAAATCTGGTAACCGAATAAAACCAACCGTTTTTGAAATCTCATCACAGAACAAAACTGACTGATACTGAAAACCTACCGTCATTGAGATCTCCTAAAAAAAACAAAACCGACTGTCATTGAAATCTCGTAACCGAATAAAACAAATCGTTTTTGAAAACTCATGACAGAACAAAACTGACTGATACTGAAAACCTACCGTCATTGAGATCTTCTAACAAAAACAAGACCAACCGTCATTGAAATCTTGTAACCGAATAAAACCGATTGACACTGAAAGTCAAACACTGTTGAGATTTTATCTATTTTACCCAGCAAAACTGATCGTGGTTGAAATCTCATTACCTAAGAAGATTGACCGTCACTGAAATTTCATAACGAAAAAAAACCTATTGTCATTGAGATCTTGTAATGAAACAAAACCGACTGTCTTTGAACTCTTGTAAAAAAATAAAAGAACAAAACCAACTAATACAGAAAACATTCCATCATTGAGATCTCGTAACCAAGCACAACCAAATATCATTGAAATCTCAATACTCAGAAAAACCGACTGTCATTTCAAATCTCGTAACCGAATAAAACCAACCGTTTTTGAAATCTCATCACAGAACAAAACTGATTGATACTGAAAACCTACCGTCATTGAGATCTAACAAAAACAAAACCGACCGTCATTGAAATCTCGTAACCGAATAAAACGATTGACACTGAAAGTCTAACACCATTGAGATTTCATAACCCAGCAAAACTGACCGTGGTTGAAATCTCATAACCGAACAAGATCGACCATCATTAAAATTTTGTAATGAAGCAAAACGTACTGTCATTGAGATCTTGTAATGAAACAAAACCGACTGTCTTTGAAATCTCGTAAAAGAATAAAAGAAACAAATGACACTGAAAACCTACCGTAATTGAGATCTCATAACCCAGCAAAACCGACTTTCATTGACATCTCGTAATCCAGCCAAACGATCGGTATTGAAATTTCATAACAGAACAAAACCGATTGATACTGAAAACCTACCGTCACCGAGATCCCGTAACCCAGCAAAACTGACCGTCATTGAAATCTCGTAACCAAACAAAACTGACTGTTTTTGAAGTCTTGTAAAAAAACAAAAGAACAAAACCAACTGATACTGAAAACCTACCGTCGTTAAGATCTTCTAAGTAAACAAAACTGGCCGTCATTGAAATCTCGTAATAGAACAAAACCGATTTAACACTGAAAATCTAACACTGCAGAGATTTCGTTATCCACTAAAACTGACCATGGTTGAAATCTCGTAACTGAACTAGACCAACCATCATTGAAATTTTGTAACAAAACAAAACCGACTGTCTTTGAAATCTTGTAAAAGAATAAAAGAACAAAACCAACTGATACTGAAAACTTACCGTAATTGAGATCTCATAACCCAGCAACACCGACTTTCACTGAGATCTCGTAATCCAGCAAAACCGATCGTTATTGAAATTTCATAACAAAACAAAACCGATTGATACTGAAAACCTACTGTCACTGAGATCCCGTAACCCAGCAAAAGTGACTGTCATTGAAATCTCTTAACAGAAAAAAACCAACCATCATTGAAATCTCATAATTCAGCAAAACTGACTGTCATTGAAATCTCGCAACCAAACTAAACCGACCATCATAGAAATCTCGTAATGAAGTTAAAACCGACTGTCATTGAAATCTCGTAACCGAATAAAACCAAACGTCTTTGAAATTTCAACACGGAACGAAACTGACTGACACTGAAAACCTACTGTCATTGAGATCTCCTAACCAAACAAAACCGACTGTCATTGAAATCTCGTAAACAAACAAAACCGACCATCGTTGAAATCTCGTAACAAAAGAAAACCGACTGTCTTTAAAGTTTCAAAAGAGAATAAAGGAACAAAACCAACTGACGATAAAAACCTACTATCATTGAGATGATGTAACCCAGCAAAACTGACCACTATTCAAATTCCTTAATGGAAAAAAGTCTGCCATTATTGAAGTCTCATAACCAAACAAAACAGACCGTCATTGAAGTCTCGTAACTAAACAAAACGGACTGTAATTGAAATCTCATAATAGAACAAAACGAATAAAACTGAAAACCTACCGTCACTGAGATCTTATAACCCAGCGAAACCAAACGTCATTGAAATCTCTTAACGAAACAAAACCGACTGTCCTTGGGTTCTCGTAAAAGAATAAAAGAACACAACCAAATGACACTAAAAACCTACAGTCATTGATATCTTGTAACCTAGCAAAACTAACCGCTATTGAAATTTCTTAGCTGAAAAGATCGTCTACCATTGAAATCTCATAACAGGACAAAACTAACCATCACTGAAATTTCGTAACAAAAGAAAACCGATTGTCTTTAAAGTCTCGAAAGAGAATAAAGGAACAAAACCAACTGACGATGAAAACCTACCATCACTGAAATTTCGTAACCGAATAAAACCAACCATCTCTGAAATCTTGTAAAAGAATGAAGTAATAAAACCAACTGACACTCAAAACCTACAGTCATTGATATCTTGTAATCCAGCAAAACTGGCAGCTATTGTGTATTTGCTGTCGAATTCCGTTCCCCCCTCCCATTGAGATTCTAATATTTATCATACAGGCTCACTCTCCCACTTCCAGATGGCTTTGTGGACGTTGTGCTGACGTCTGGTGCAGTTGTGTCTTAACAATCCTAGGTTTGAATCCAGGCTAGTTTTTTTTTTTTCTATCTGCCTTCTCTCACCTATTTTGCTTCTTGTCAACATATTTAATATCATGATAAATGGCAAAAAGGCAAATAATGAACATTTAAACTGAAGCAGTTTAAACTCCGTCCACACACAGGATGGAATAAAAAACTTTATTCAACATCTGCATCAAAATTTCTCATCATATTAATTATACGGACTGACTCTCTCACTTCCAGTTGGCTTTGTGGACAATGTGCTGATCTCTGGTGCAGTTGTGTCCAAAGAATCCTAGGTTTGAATCCAGGCTAGAGTGTTTTTCCGTCAAGATAAATGGAAAAAATCAACATTTAAACTGAAGCAGGTTAAACTCCATCCACACACAGGATAGAATAAAAACTTTTAAGTCACTGCATCAAAATCTCTGATCATTTTGGGGTGGGAACAGAGTTCGACAGCTGTATCTTTGCCTTCGAATTCCGTTCCCCCTCTATTGAGATTCTAATATTTAACATACGGGCTGACTCTCCCACTTCCAGATGGCTAGTAGGACAATGTGCTGACCTCTGGTGCAGTTGTGTCCAAAGAATCCTAGATTTGAATACAGGCTAGTGTGTTTTTCCGTCTGCCTTCTCTAACCTATTTTGCTTCTTGTCAACATATTTAATATCATGTGTAGGGTTCCACCCACTAGCCCAACGACGGCATCTAGTGGTCTGGTCGAAGGTATTTCGCGTGTATGTCCTCTGGTACTTCTGTAAAATTCATCTTAATTTAATACAACTTTGATTTCTAATTCAGTTCTGACTTCGGTTCTTTCCGATGTAACAGCTGATCATGAGATTAGTTGTGCTTTAATTTAGGTCTTTGATCATTCTGGATACCTCATAATGTCAATTATGCTTTCATTACGGACCGAATCACCACATAGAGAATTTCGCATCGGCCGACTGCGTTCTCACGGACATAAATTCGCCAGTTTATGATTCTTAGTCAGAGGGTACAGAGTTTACTAATGCATTTGAGTCAAACTGCCACATGCTTGTTCATACAAAAATACAGTTTTCTTAGTCACGATACTGCAACTTGCTAATTCAATAACAGACAAACTCAAAAAGTCCCATGATGTGCTTCCATGCTCCTTTCATGGGGCTCTCTAGTTTGACCTGTCCTGACGCAGATTTACGGAAGTGAAGGACTCTAATAATCTACTAGTCATAATGATTTTAGAGGAATCCAAGATAAATCAAGATTAACATTTATTGTTTTTGCCAGGCAGGATAAATCATCAATTAAAAGAATTACAAAGAATACATCACACAACTGATCAGCATAAAATGCAAAGTACAACTCACAACAAAATATAAAAATTCAGCTTACCTGGCGAATAGAGAGATACACACAACAATTGTGCGGGAAGTTCTGAATGCAGATGCTTCCCTGAGTGGTTTGCCAAATCCTTTTAAATACCCCAAGTTATAACAAAAGGGCTATAAACATTTAGCACCCAAATATTTATGCAGCTTTTACTGGACCTTTTCTCGTGCCCCAAAGGGTCACACGCCTGGTTTTGTGGATCCAAGCAAATGGATAAGCAAAAAGATAAGAATCTTTATCGGGACATCTCCCACCTCAGGATAGCAGGTTTTGTTTTCTTTATTCTTGTCTGTTCTATTGTTGTGGGAGTGAAACCCTCTTACCAATCGCACCAAAAGTATTTTCACTGATGTCACTTAAAACAACTAAGATAGCAGATTTGTGAGAGTTGCATGGCCTGAAGGGAAGGAGAGGGTGTGAGAAGTCAGGAACTGGGGGGTGAAGAGGGGAGGTTGAACCAGGTGTTGTCCTGTGATCTTTCTCGCAGATCCTCTCTTCAGATTAGAGAGTTTTATTGTTTTATTACAGGATAGGAATCTTGAATTCAGTAATTCAGTCTTAGTAAAAATCCATCCTTACAGTTCCGCCCTTGGCCCCTTGGGGCAGATACAGAGCAGTCCCTGAGGGGCCACTTTCCGTGGATTTCTTGCAGCTTGCTTATGATTGTAGCTTCTGTAGGGCTGGTACCCGTAGTGGACTGAGCGCGATGGCCACATTGGTTGAAGTGTGCATCATACGGAAAAGACATCTGAAGTAGCAGCACTGGATGAGAGTGAGTAAGAAGATGAGCACACTGGCGATGGCGCATCCGCGAAACATCCAGTCCCACCAGGTGTAAGCATACCAAGCTGAGCGGGTAGAGGAGCTAGACAGGATCTCTGCAGTTCTTTTCGCCAGGTTTGCTTCCACTTGTGCTTGGTTGAGGTGGTATTCAGTCCGCAAAAGAATCCCTTGCACTAGGTCCATCGTGTTGACCAAAGCTTGTGTGCTCTGCTCATAAAAAGTGTCTTCCCACCATGGGGAAACATCTACATCTAGCGGTACCTTTCCCAGGATGTTTATCTGGCCCATTGAAAAGTCCTCTTTCACTTCCAAGCAGAAAGTGTGGTTTGCAGAGCAGGTCAGACCCCCGTAGGTGAAGGAATTCATCTCACTTACGACGCACCACTGAGTGTGAGATACTTGGACAGCATCGGAATGGCCATGCAAAGACTGCACATTAATGAGCTTAGGATCACTGGCAGAAAAAGGTTGCAAAGTATTGCAAGTACAGATAATGTAACTAGATGTTTCATGACAACAGGTGCGAGTAGTAAATAAGGTTTCAGTGCCCTTCAAAGTCATATACCCCGTAAGATGGTCCCATTTAATGATCTGATCCTTCACTACTACACCAATAGAGCGTATGGTAGTGGAATTTAGGTAGACTTGATCTGGGTGAATTAGAGGGAAAGTGGCAAAAAACCCAATACAACCAATACATTCATTTCCAGTATACATCATTAATGTTGACAACAATTCAGAACAGTTAATATTCTTCATTTTTTCTGATGTAAGCCATCTATGCAGATCTAAAATTTCTATAAGATCGTTTAAAACATGTCTAGGTATCTTATGAAGACGAAGATCTAAAATTTCTTGTCTTGCTGCCGTAAACAAATCTTGTGCATAC
The DNA here is from genome assembly GCA_037101425.1 of Elopichthys bambusa. Classification (NCBI taxonomy): domain Eukaryota; kingdom Metazoa; phylum Chordata; class Actinopteri; order Cypriniformes; family Xenocyprididae; genus Elopichthys; species Elopichthys bambusa. The sequence continues at coordinate 28,884,150 of CM074435.1, forward strand.
AATCTACAGGCTAAGTCATGCTCGATGGTACGGGTCTGATTGAAAATTGTTTGGCTGGTCGTCAGAAGCGCCTGCGCCTGACTGCTTTAATTATATTCTCATTACTATTGGTGATGTGTTGAAAACCAGTGGCCACCTGATTTGCCAACCATGTTGAAAATTGAGACTGACCTGTTATTTTGTAAGTGTTAGATATAGAATTAACTGACCCAAAAAGGCCTGCTATATTTCCAAACAGGTCTCGTTTAGTACGAGCAGGTGGAGTTTGGACTGCAAGTCTGTTTTTGTAATCAGAAACTAAATCATCGATGCGTGACTGTAGCCATGTATAAGTTTCATCATTCTGGTTACACTGTTCTACATAAGCAGACAAAATATTAGAGATATTATACGTCACATGTGTTATCACAAGATTGACATCATGAAGCAAATTTTTGTTTACATTTCCTTTGATAAGGCCACCCGGAGGGATAGGATGCAATTTTGGACACTGTGTGGGCTTTCTATATCCACAAGTAGTTAGATTAAAGCAATGATGCAAAGTCTATGAACAATTCTGAGGGCTAGTAAAATCGTCCATATTTGTCTCACATTTTCCCACACAGTATGTTCCTTCTTTTCGTCCAGTCCAAACAAATGTTTTTAAATTACTTTTTGATATAGGATTTGTCAGGTTGAAAAGAAGTTCAGTAAACTTCAAATATGTATTATTATGTGTTGTAGTGTGCCTGCATCTATATGTTGCTGGTTCTAGACCCTTAATGAAGTAACATGTTTTAGGATCTTCCCCATAATTGTTGATTTTAAACAGCAGGTTCTGACTACCAATTTTTGAAGCTGGGTACTCTTCAAGTTGATTCCAGGTAGTAAGGTTGTGATGAAATTTTGGTGCGAGTGTGTAACCTGTGATGTTTGTGTCTGGGAGATGAGGTTCCGGTGCTAATCCAGGGGGCCATGTGACTATTTCTTTGTATGTAATTGGAATGTAAGGTGTGGATGGCCCCTTAATATATTTCCATACCCATCTCCCGCATCCTAGGGTGTGTGCGAGTGTGACGCGTTGTCCCAATTCGATGCAGGTGGGTCCAGATACCGCCCTGGCATCCGGCCTCCATGGAATTGCAGTGACTGTCCTATGGAGAAGGAAGATCATAATTAATTGGTGCTCCCCAAAGAGGGATGATTTGGTTCGCCATCACACGTGCCACTGCGTTTTCGGTGTTATTGCGAGTGGGAATTGCTTCGACCCATTTTGAGAATTTATCAATTATCACGAGGCAATATCGATACCCCCCTTTGGCACTGTTAGCTGCTAATTTAAACAACAACTGCTGTTTTGCATCTGTATCGGGGAAATGAGGAGCCCACACTGCACAGCCAGTATAAAAATGAATCGAGAACCATCAATGTAGCACACTGAGAAGGCAGACGGAAAAAAAACACGAGTCTGGATTCGAACCTAAAAATCTCTGAACACAAATGCACCAGAGGTCAGCACACTGTCCACAAAGCCATCTGGAAGTGTGAGAATCAGCAAGTATGATAAGTATTAGAATCTCAATGGGGGGGGGAACGGAATTCGACGGCAAAGATACAGCTGTCGAAATCCGTTCCCCCCCCCAAAATGATGAGAGATGTTGATTCAGTGACTTAAAAGATTTTTATTCTATCCTGTGTGTGAATGGAGTTTAAACTACTGCAGTTTACATGTCCATTTTTTGCCTTTTTGGCCATTTATCATGATATTAAATGTGTTGACAAGAAGCAAAATAGGTGAGAGAAGGCAGACGGAACAACCGAGGATTTTCTGGAGAAAACTACACCAGAGGTCAGCACACTGTCCACAAAGCCATCTGGAAGTGTGAGGACCAGCAAGTATGGTAAATATTAGAATCTCAATAGGGGGGGGAACGGATTTCGACGGCAAAGATACAGCTGTCGAAATCCATTCCCTCTTCCAAAATGATGAGAGATGTTAATGAAGTCACTTAAAATATTTTTATTCTATCCTGTGTTTGGATGGAGTTTAAACTGCATCAGTTTAATTGTTCATTTATTGCCTTTTTGTCATTTATCATTATAATAAATATGTTGACAAGAAGCAAAATAGGTGAGAGAAGGCAGACGGAAAAAACGCACAAGCCTGGATTAAAACCTAGGATTCTCTGGACACAACTGCACCAGAGATCAGCACACTGTCCACAAAGCCATCTGGAAGTGTGAGAATCAGCAAGTATGATAAATAATAGGATCTCAAAAGGGGGGGGGAACGGAATTCGACGGCAAAGATACAGCTGTCGAAATCCGTTCCCTCCCCAAAATGATGAGAGATGTTGATTCAGTGACTTAAAAGATTTTTATTCTATCCTGTGTGTGGATGGAGTTTAAACTGCCTCAGTTTAAATGTTCATTTTTTGCCTTATTGTCATTTATCATAGTATTAAATATGTTGACAAGAAGCAAAATAGGTGAGAGAAGGTAGACGAAAAAACCCACGAGCCTGGATTCAAACCGAGTATTCTCTGGACACAACTGCACCAGAGGTCAGCACACTGTCCACAAAGCCATCTGAAGGTGTGAGAACTAGCAGGTATGACCAATATTAGAATCTCAATAGGGGGGGGGGGGGAACGGAATTCGACAGCAAAGATACAGCTGTCGAAATCCGTTCCCCCCCCCCAAAATGATGAGAGATGTTGATTCAGTGACTTAAAAGATTTTTATTCTATCCTGTGTGTGAATGGAGTTTAAACTACTGCAGTTTACATGTCCATTTTTTGCCTTTTTGGCCATTTATCATGATATTAAATGTGTTGACAAGAAGCAAAATAGGTGAGAGAAGGCAGACGGAACAACCGAGGATTTTCTGGAGAAAACTACACCAGAGGTCAGCACACTGTCCACAAAGCCATCTGGAAGTGTGAGAACCAGCAAGTATGGTAAATATTAGAATCTCAATAGGGGGGGGGGGACGGATTTCGACGGCAAAGATACAGCTGTCGAAATCCGTTCCCTCTTCCAAAATGATGAGAGATGTTAATGAAGTCACTTAAAATATTTTTATTCTATCCTGTGTTTGGATGGAGTTTAAACTGCATCAGTTTAATTGTTCATTTATTGCCTTTTTGTCATTTATCATTATAATAAATATGTTGACAAGAAGCAAAATAGGTGAGAGAAGGCAGACGGAAAAAACGCACGAGCCTGGATTAAAACCTAGGATTCTCTGGACACAACTGCACCAGAGATCAGCACACTGTCCACAAAGCCATCTGGAAGTGTGAGAATCAGCAAGTATGATAAATAATAGGATCTCAAAAGGGGGGGGGGACGGAATTCGACGGCAAAGATACAGCTGTCGAAATCCGTTCCCTCCCCAAAATGATGAGAGATGTTGATTCAGTGACTTAAAATATTTTTATTCTATCCTGTGTGTGGATGGAGTTTAAACTGCTTCAGTTTAAATATTCATTTTATGCCTTTTTGTCATTTATCTTGGTATTAAATATGTTGACAAGAAGCAAAATAGGTGAGAGAAGGTAGACGAAAAAACCCACTAGCCTGGATTTGAACCGAGAATTCTCTGGACACAACTGCACCAGAGGTCAGCACACTGTCCAAGATTTCAGAGACGGTTGGTTTTATTCGGTTACGAAATTTCAATGATGGTCGGTTTTGATCAGTTAAGAGATTTCAATACAAGTCGGTTTTGCTGGGTTACTAGATTTCAATGACGGTAGGTTTTCAGTATCATTCGGTTTGGTTCTGCTATGAGATTTCAATGACAGTCGGTTTTGTTTCATTACGAGATTTCAACGAGTCTGTTTTTTTTTTCAGTTATAAGATTTCAATGACAGTTGATTTTTTCCCGTTAAGAAATTTCAATAATGGTCAGTTTTGCTGCGTTCCTAGATCTCAGTGATGGTAGGTTTTTATCGTCAGTTGGTTTTGTTCCTTTATTCTCTTTCGAGACTTTAAAGACAGTCGGTTTTCTTTTGTTACAAAATTTCAGTGATGGTTAGTTTTTTCCTGTTATGAGATTTCAATGGTAGTTGATTTTTTCAGCTAAGAAATTTCAATAGCGGTTAGTTTTGCTAGGTTACAAGATATCAATGACTGTAGGTTTTTAGTGTCAGTTGGTTGTGTTCTTTTATTCTTTTACGAGAATCCAAGGATAGTCGGTTTTGTTTCGTTAAGAGATTTCAATGACGTTTGGTTTTGCTGGGTTACGAAATCTCAATGACGGTAGGTTTTCAGTTTTATTCGTTTTGTTCTATTACGAGATTTCAGTGACAGTAAGTTTTGTTTGGTTAGGAGATCTCAACGGTGTTAGATTTTCACTGTCAATCGGTTTTGTTCTGTTACGGGATTTCAATGATAGTCGGTTTTATTCGGTCACGAGATTTCAATGACGGTCGGTTTTGTTTGGTTAGGAAAGCTCAATGATGGTAGGTTTTCAGTATCAGTTAGTTTTGTTCTGTGTTGAGATTTCAAAAACTGTTGGTTTTATTCGGTTACGAGATTTCAATGACAGTCGGTTTTGTTTGGTGACGAGATTTCAAAGTCGGTCGGTTTTGTTTTGCTGGGTTACGGGATCTCGGTGACGGTAGGTTTTCAGTATCAATCGATTTTGTTCTATTACGAGATTTTAATGATGGTCAGTTTTGTTTGGTTAGGAAAACTCAACGACCATTGGTTTTCAGTATCAGTTGGTTTTGTTCATTTGGTTTTTTTTACAAGATTTCAAAAACAGTCGGTTTTGTTTGGTTACGAGATTTCAATGACGGTCAGTTTTGTTGGGTTACGGGATCTCGGTGACGGTAGGTTTTCAGTATCAATCAGTTTTGTTCTGTTATAAAATTTCAATAACGATAGGTTTTGTTGGATTACGAGATGTCAATGAAAGTCAGTTTTGCTGGGTTATGAGATCTCAATTACGGTAGGTTTTCAGTATCATTTGGTTTTGTTCTTATATTCTTTTACAAGATTTCAAAGACAGTCGGTTTTGTTTCATTACGAGATCTCAATGATAGTAGATTTTGTTTCGTTACAAAATTTCAATGACGGTCGATTTTGTTCGGTTACGAGATTTCAACCACGGTCAGTTTTGCTGGGTTACGAAATTTCAATGGTGTTAGATTTTCACTGGCAAGCGGTGTTGTTCTGTTACGGGATTTCAATGATAGTCGATTTTATGCGGTCACAAGATTTCAATGACGGTCAGTTTTGTTTGGTTAGGAGATCTCAATGATGGTAGATTTTCAGTATCAGTCAGTTTTGTTCTGTGATGAGATTTCAAAAACGGTTGGTTTTATTCGGTTACGAGATTTCAATGACAGTCGGTTTTGCTGAGTAATGAGAATTCAATGATGATCGGGTGTGTTTGGTTACGAGATTTCAATGACAGTCGGTTTTGTTTTGTTACGAGATTTCTATAATGGTCGGTTTTGTTTGGTGACGAGATTTCAAAGTCGGTCGGATTTGTTTTGCTGGGTTACGGGATCTCGGTGACGGTAGGTTTTCAGTATCAATCGGTTTTGTTCTGTTATGAAATTTCAATAACGATCGGTTTTGCTGGATTTCGAGATCTTAATGAAAGTCGGTTTTGCTGAGTAATGAGATTTCAATGATATTTGGTTGTCCTCGGTTACGAGATTTCAATTACGTTAGGTTTTCAATATCATTTGGTTTTGTTCTTTTATTCTTTTACAAGATTTCAAAGACAGTCGGTTTTGTTTCATTACGAGATCTCAATGACAGTAGGTTTTGTTTCGTTACGAAATTTCAATGATGGTCGGTCTTGTTCGGTTACAAGATTTCAACCACGGTCAGTTTTGCTGGGTTACGAAATCTCAACGGTGTTAAACTTTCAGTGTCAATCGGTTTTATTCGGTCACGAGATTTCAATGACGGTCGGTTTTGTTTTTATTAGGAGATCTCAATGACGGTAGGGTTTCCGTATCAGTCAGTTTTGTTCTGTGATGAAATTTCAAAAACGGTTGGTTTTATTCGGTTACGAGATTTCAATGACAGTCGGTTTTGCTGAGTAATGAGATTTCAAAGATATTTGGTTGTGCTCGGTTACGAGATTTCATTGATGGTCGGTTTTGTTTGGTGACGAGATTTCAAAGTCGGTCGGTTTTGTTCTTTTGTTATTTTACGAGTTTTCAAAGATATTTGGGGTTTTTTTATTACAAGATTTCAACGATAATCGGTTTTGTTCGGTTAAATTATCTCAATAACGGTCGGTTTTGCTGGGTTATGAGATCTCAATGATGGTATGTTTTCTGTATTAGTTGGTTTTGTTCTTTTATTCTTTTATGAGATTTCAAAGACTGTCGGTTTTGTTTAGTCATGAGATCTCAATGACAGTAGGTTTTTTAGTGTCATTCGGTTTTGTTCTGTGATGAGATTTCAAAGACGGTTGGTTTTATTTGGTTACGAGATTTCAATGACGGTCAGTTTTGCTGGGTTACGGGATCTCGTTGACGGTAGGTTTTCAGTATCAATCGGTTTTGTTCTGTTATGAAATTTCAATAACGATCGGTTTTGCTGGATTACAAAATCTCAATGAAAGTCGGTTTTGCTGGGTTATGAGATCTCAATTACGGTAGGTTTTCAGTATCAGTTGGTTTTGTTCTTTTATTCTTTTACGAGATTTCAAAGACAGTCAGTTTTGTTTGATTACGACATCTCAATGACAGTAGGATTTATTTCATTACGAAATTTCAATGATGGTCGGTTACGAGATTTCAACCACGGTCAGTTTTGCTGGGTTACGAAATCTCAACGGTGTTAGACTTTCAGTGTCAATTGGTTTTATTCGGTTACGAGATTTCAATGACAGTCGGTTTTGCTAAGTAATGAGATTTCAATGATATTTGGTTGTGCTCCGTTACAAGATTTCAATGATGGTCGGTTTTGTTTGGTGACGAGATTTCAAAGTCGTCGGTTTTGATCTTTTGTTATTTTACGAGATTTCAAAGATATTTGGTTTTGATTTATTACAAGATTTCAACGATAATCGGTTTTGTTACGGAATCTCAACGGTGTTAGACTTTCAGTGTCAATTGGTTTTATTCGATTACGAGATTTCAATGACAGTCGGTTTTGTTTTTGTTAGGAGATCTCAATGACGGTATTATTTTCAGTATCAGTCAGTTTTGTTTTGTCATGAGATTTCAAAAACGATTGGTTTTTTCGGTTACGAGATTTCAATGACAGTCGGTTTTTGTTGTGTAATGAGATTTCAATGATATTTGGTTGTGCTTAGTTACGAGATTTTAATGATGGTCGGTTTTGTTTGGTGACGAGATTTCAATGACAGTCGGTTTTGTTGGGTTACGGGATCTCGGTGACGGTAGGTTTTCAGTATCAATCGGTTTTGTTCTGTTATGAAATTTCAATAACGATCGGTTTTGCTGGATTACGAGATGTCAACGAAAGTCAGTTTTGCTGGGTTATGAGATCTCAATTACAGTAGGTTTTCAGTATCATTTGGTTTTGTTCTTTTATTCTTTTACGATATTTCAAAGACAGTCGGTTTTGTTTTATTACGAGATCTCAATGACAGTAGGTTTTGTTTCATTACGAAATTTCAATGATGGTCAATCTTGTTCGGTTACAAGATTTCAACCACGATCAGTTTTGATGGGTTATGAAATCTCAACGGTGTTAGACTTTCAATATCAATCGGTTTTATTCAGTCACAAGATTTCAATGACGGTCGGTTTTGTTTTTGTTAGGAGATCTCAATGACGGTAGGTTTTCAGTATCAGTCAGTTTTGTTCTGTGATGAGATTTCAAAAACAGTTGGTTTTATTCGGTTACGAGATTTCAATGACAGTCGGTTTTGCTGAGTAATGAGATTTCAATGATATTTGGTTGTGCTCGGTTACGAGACCTAAATAGGGGCAAATTTGACAAGCTATAATAAATGATCTGTGGGGTATTTTGAGCTGAAACTTCACAGACAGAGACTTATATTACATCTTGTAAAAAGGGCATTATAGGTCTCCTTTAAGAAAATTAAACATTTTAAGATCTAATCATGTCTAATAAGAGAAATCATGTCTTTTCCACAGAGTAGTCTGCTTATTGGCCATGGGAGAAATCATGTCTTTAACAGAACAAAAAAGCACAATGAAACATTCACGTGCAAATGTGCAACAGATAAATTGTTCGCTTTCAGGATGGGTTATTAAAATTCGTTTTGTTTAGTTTTTTTTTTTTTTTTTTTACTACAGTGATTTGGATATCAAGCTATAAGATTATATCAAAATAATGCAGAGATGGTCAAGAACTGGAACAGGCCAAAATAAGCAATTTGATGTTATCTTCTTTTCCTACTAGTTTACTTTTATGTAATATATAATAATTTTCACAACAAAGGACATAAGGACACACCAAAGTGACAGTATTCATGGAAAGTGTCTGTCGAGAATTCAGTTTTTATGTAAATCCTACTCCAGTCCACAGATCAACAAACTCAGAAATGCCAAGAATTTCACTTAATCATGATTATATGAAAGCAAAAACAGCTATAGTGGCAGATTTAGTGACAAAACATCACCCTATAAACTGGATAATCTCAGTTGGCACCAAGCCCCAAACTAAAAACAAGCGCTAAAAACAACAATTAGTAATTTATTCAGTTTTACATTTTAGTATATATTATCACACATAATTCAGGTCACACAATTACCTTATTTACAATCACAGAATCGATCTTCAAGAGACAGACCTTATCAAGGTTGTTTGATTGATTCAAAAAGCAGTATTCATGCTGTGTGAATGTACATTAGTTTTCGGGAAAAAACTATCTATATATTTGAACATAAATTTAAATAATTTAATAATAGAAATATGAATACCCTAATTTAATTTAATTAAGACTGTTTGCAAAATAGTGACTAGAAAGTCATGATCATGTGATATGAAGTGAAGACTATCCCTATATGCCCAGAGTTCAAGCTATCACCATTGTTAACACTTATCAGCACACCACTACATAAGCCCCATGTTCACTCCATCACATTGTCTGGTCTTGTCTACGGATAGCACAATGTTATACCCTATAAACACATGCCTTACCTGGATTAACTGCTTTACCTGCCTTCTGTCTATTCCCGTCTGCCATCCGTCTTCCTGTGTCTGCCAGTCTGTCTTCTCCTCGCCATCCCTACAAAAGAGACATTACATTACCCACTCCAGCTAAGTCTTCATTCCTCATGTTTACTGTTCTCTACATACCTGTCATCTTCTTTGCCTAATCTGTGCCTCTGTTCAAAATAAACATCCTGTTTAACACTTACCTGCCTGTCTCCGTCTGTGTGCCTGACAATTGAGCAGATACTGGTTTACATCTGCAAATAACAGACCTAAAGTGGTTTATTCCATACATGGCGCTTAATATTTTTTTATAAGTCTCAGGAAATGGTGCTCACAGAAATATATTTTTCTGATATATTACTTCTTAAAATTGTATATATAATTTATATCATTTAAATCTATTCTTTGATGAATAGAAAGTTCAAAAGAATCTTTTGCAAATGTCTGTTTTGATCAATTTATGTGGAATAAAAATTTTAAAATAAATAAATAAAAATGTACTAACCCCAAACTTGTGAATGGTAGTGTATACTGTTCAAAAGTTTGGAATTACTGTGTACATTTATTGTGTTTTATGTTTTTATTACAGTAAAGATAATGTTTACTGTTACATATTATGTTTGACATTTCCTTTTTCAAATAAATGTTCTTCTTTCTTTTTATCAAAGAATCCTCCATATGCAGCAAAGTGGAGACCTTGAATTCATCAGTCCATTTTAACATGCTTTTCTAATAGTTTGCCATCCAATAATTAAGTTATTTTTCAGTCTTCCCTTTTTTGATTTTATATTCGAGCAGCTTTTTCTTAGAAACTCTGTCTAAAAGGCCAGTGTCTCAGAATGTCCTCTGATGCAGGTGAAGCTGGTGTTTAGCATGTGCTGTTCAATGCTCCAGCTGAGCACCAGTGAGTGGTCTGTTTCACAAACTAGAGATTCTACTATTTACTCATTCTTATGTTGTTGTGTATCTAGGCCAACCAACCACATTTCTCTCTGTGCTGGTTAGATCAAGGTGCTTTCTTCTTTTGTATGGCAGTATGACAGTATTCATCTCTCAACAGAACAACAGACTGATGAGTTTCTGAAGAAATGCATTTTTAAGAAGGTTAACTAATAGGATTTTACAGTATGGTCATTTTTAAAACTAAAATTTTTGACTTGCATTCTAATTTCCACACTTCATTAAACCACATTTTCAACTGTGCTAATAATAAAAAAAGGTTTCCAAAGAACCAAATTAGATTGATTAGAAAAGGTGAAAAGGTTTTCTAACCTGGAGTAATGGATGCTGTAAAAGGGGCTTTGTCATTACAGTTAAAATTTGAATTTTAAAAATATATATATAAAAAAGTTAAATAGTAATTATAATTTACAATATTCATAAAATATTATTACTAATTTGACTTTTGATCAATTAAATGCTGCCTTGTTAAATGGAAGAATCATGAAAATTCATGAAAAAAATTCCAAACGCAACTACCATTTTACTAAAAAAATATTTTTGTAAGGGACATGCTGTCATGCTGTATTGTTAAATTAATGTGAATTGTTGAGAGTTTCTCAGCATTACGTTTTCAATGCATACATAACATAGGACACACACACACACGGTAACAACTGCAGTGTTCACCGCTATTAAAATCTCATGTAAAACCTCACTGTGCCCTCCTAAACACACTCCTTCACAGATCATCTAGCTGCGCAAACATCTGATTTTTCAACAGCTGGCTCTTTTCCACAGAGCAGTCTGCTCAATGGCCATGGGAGAAATCAAGGGTAAATTAAAAACCAAACAAATGCTGTCATTTAAGTAGCACACAAAATGGATTATCGCATCAAAGAGTGTCCTTCCCAGTTCTAGCGGTCAATATTTGCTCCGTATTACACTTCTACTGCAATGCTAAAAAAGCAAAAGCTAAAAGATACGGTAACACTTTAAAATACTGATCCTTCATTAATGAATAACTACACAGGAACAAATGAGTAATGCCTTATTAACACTCTAGTAACTACTATTAACTAACAAGAAACTCTGATTAATGAATTAGTAAGTAACAGTCCTCAGTTGAATGTGGTGGTTCACTATTAGGTAATCAGTAACTACTGTTTTTTGATACCTCCCAGAGAACTACTAAGAACTACTATATACAGGTTCATAATTAACATAATGCATAATGTGTAATTAATTCTAAAGTGAAGATCATGGTAACACACTAGTAATGACTCAATTCATGACTCAATGACAAAATTATTGTAAACTTTGAGGTTTTTGTACATTTTTGTACAGTTATGTATTTGGTAACACTTAAGTATTTACTACTGGGTTACCATGATCTTCACTTTAGAATACTGATCCAAATAATTAGTAGTTCCTTCAGAATGATGTAGTAACACTTGAGTAATTACTAGTGGGTTACCATCATCTTCACTTTAGAATACTGATCCAGATAAGTAGTAGTTACTTTAGAATTATGTAGTAACTCTTGAGTTATTACTATCCAATACTTTACAAAAACCTCAAAAGAGAATACTTAGAATACTGATCCAAATAACTAGTAATTCCTTCTGATGGATTTGGTAATACTTCAGTCATTACTAGTGGGTTACCATGATCTTTACTTTAGAATTAATTACACATTATGCATTATTCATGTTAATTATGAACCTGTATATAGTAGTTCTTAGTAGTTCTCTGGGAGGTATGAAAAAACAGTAGTTACTGATTAGTTATTAGTGAACTACCACCTTCAACTGAGTACTATTACTTACTAATTCATTAATCAGAGTTTCTTGTTAGTTAATAGTAGTTACTAGAGTGTTAATAATGCATTACTCATTTGTTCCTGTGTAGTTATTCATTAATCAAGGATCAGTATTCTAAAGTGTTACCAAAGATACAGCTGTATTACATGTGCAACATCCAATTCAGTGGCCTAGTTTGTAAACAGGATTGTTGACTCAGCAGCAGGTTACGTGAATACATCAGCAGAACACAGAGATAATCATTGTTTTTGTTATATTGTGCTGCAACATTTTTAAATATTTCTTGAGGCTTATGGTTTCAGATCATTGTTTAGCCCTTCCCAGTGCACCCATACACTGTAAAATAAAAATGGACGTAGTGTCCGTGACGTCACCCGTAGGTTTCTGAAGAGCATTTTTTTTTTTTTTTTATAGGGGGAATACAAAGACATTTGAATCTGTAAAACAATAAAATCAAATTTCTGCATTTCATATCACAAATCAATCATGTTTCTAATAAATCAAGTGTAATGATGGGTCAACAGAATGTGGATCCATTTGCAGCTTTTATTAAAACAATGATCAATGCAGACAGGGGCAAAGGCAAAGACATAAACAGGGACAGGCAAAGGTCGAGGCAGGCGGCAAGCAAACACAATCCAATAAACAGGCAGGGATCAGGGCAAGCGGCAGAGAATCACAGGAGGTAAACAGTCCAAAGGGCAACAGAATAACAGTCCACAAGAAAACGCTCAGAAATGATCACCGGGGAAAATTAAGACTTCGCAATGTGTGTGTGTGTGTGTGTGTATGTCTTAAATAGTGCAAGTGTGATGTGGTGCAGGTGCAGTCAGTCCCAGGAATGAGGACCTATGGGAAACGTAGTCCGAAAGGTGAAAGTCAATATTCAGGTGACCCCTGTGAGCGGCTCCAGACGCAAGGAAGCGGACGCAGGGGTCTACTACATAGTTGAGGGTTCGGTCTCTCCAGATGCATCCGATGAAACTCTTCTGTGAGTGAGGGGTCCAGGATATCATCCGCATTGACCCAGGATCGCTCCTCCGGGCCGTACCCCTCCCAGTCGACTAGATATTGTAGTCTCCAACCCCGGCGCCTGGAATCGAGCAGCTCTCGAACCTGAGCAGCTTCCTCGCCTTTGATCATCAAGGGTGGGGGGTTGCGGGCTTCGGCTCCCTCCGACTCTCCTCTCCGACCACCAGAGGGTTTCAGCAACGACACATGGAAAGTAGGAGAAACACGGTAATTAGCAGGTAAGTCTAAACGAAATGACACAGGTGTAATCTGTTTGAGAATTTGAAAAGGCCCTACAAACCTGGGACTGAGCTTTCTGTGTGGAAGTCTTAGACGCAGGTCCCTTGTTGACAGCCATACCCATTGTCCCACGGTGTATTCAGGATTAGGGCGACGATGCCTCTATCTCTTGCCTTCTTACAGCGCGTTGTAGGTGATGATGGGCCAGGTCCCAGGTCTCCTCGCTTCGTTGCATCCACTCAGTTACTGACGGCAGGTTGGATGGTTCCCCGGACCAGGGAAAGAGTGGCGGTTGAAAACCCAGGATGCATTGGAAGGGTGTGACACCAGTGGCAGGTTTCTGCAGGGAATTTTGTGCATATTCAGCCCACAACAGGTAGCAGCTCCAATCTGATTGGTTTTGTTGACAGTATGTGCATAAGAATCTGGTGAGTTCTTGGTTCATGCGTCCGGTCTGTCCATTGGATTCGGGATGGTACCCTGATGTGAGTCTGATGTTGATATTTAATTGCTTGAAGAAAGCTGCCCATACCCGGGATGTGAACTGCGGGCCTCTGTCAGACACGATGTCCTCCGGAAGATCTATAGAAGCGAAACACGTAGTTGCAAAGAATCTCTGCTGTCTCAAACGCGGTGGGTAGCTTGGGAATTGGTATGAGTTGGCACACTTTGGAAAAGCGATCAATTACGGTGAGCAGCAGATGAAGGTTCTGTAGCAGATGAAGTGTGGCTGTAATACCTGGATGGCCAAAGCTGGGGAAATCGTGAACTTGGTGTAGTAATTTGTTGTGGAGGTGTGCGGGTACAAATGTGCGATTAGGTGGGCACTCTGGTGGTGGTGCTGTCTCTTCGTTTGTCTGAGTGATTTCGGGTCATGACGTCCCACTGAGCCGGAGCCAGCAGCAGTTTGTCAGGAATAATGTTGTCCTCCTTCTCTGTCTGTTCCACCTCCTCTGTCTGACGAGACAGCGCATCCGCCTTGACATTTCTTGAGCCTGGTCTATAAGTTACCGTGAACTGGAAACGAGTGAAGAACATGGCCCATCTAGCTTGCTGGGGATTCAAATGTTTAGCCGACCGGAAGTATTCCAGGTTCTTGTGATCTGTGAGTACAGTAAACGGGTGTTGTGCTCCCTCCAGCCAGTGACGCCACTCCTCCAAATGCTGGGACCAGGTGAGGCGTGTGGATTGTCGCTTAGTCATGGAGGTTAATGGGGCCACAACGCCACTGAAGTTTCGTATGAACCGTCTGTAGAAGTTGGCAAACCCCAGAAATTGTTGTAGTTCTTTCAGAGTGCATGGTTGTGGCCACTTGAGCACTGCCCTTACTTTACTGTCATCCATCGCCACTCCCTCCTGACTGATGACATATCCCAGAAACGTTGTAGAAGTATGGTGAAACTCACATTTTTCAGCTTTGACATATAGTTTATGTTGAATGAGTCGTTGTAATACTGCCCGGACATGTTGGACGTGTTCCTCCAAGGTATTGGAATAGATGAGGATGTCATCAATGTAGACTATGACCCAGTGATTGAGCATGTCCCGAAAGACGTCGTTGATAAATTATTGAAAGACGGAGGGACACTGTTGGATAGCCCGAACGGCATAACAAGGGTCTCATAGTGGCCGGTAGTGGTGGAAAAGGCCATTTTCCATTCATCCCCCTCTCTGATACGAATCAGGTTGTATGCACAGTGGAGGTCCAGCTTGGTAAAGTACTTTGCCTGTCTTAACTGTTCTAGGGCTGCGGTAACCAATAGCAGAGGATAGCGAAACTTTACCGTAATGTCGTTCAATCCACGATAGTCGATACAGGGCCGAAGGCTGCCGTCCTTCTTTTTAACGAAGAAGAAACCTGATGCTGCTGGGGACGTAGAAGGCCGGATAAAACCATTGGCTAATTCTTCCTCAATGTATGCTTTCATAGCTGCTGACTCTGGCTGTGACAGGGGAAATATTCTGCCCTTAGGGGGCGTGGTACCAGGAAGAAGATCAATGGCGCAGTCTCTGAAACGGTGAGGAGGTAATTCGGTTGACTTGCTTTTACTGTGATCGCCAGATCAGCATACTCAGCAGGTATGTTGGGTTCGTCGATGTTGGTCTTGTGAACTGAGACGGTTTGAACTGGTATGGGAGTGATCTGTTTCAGGCAGCGTTCGTGACAGGTGGCGTCCCATTGAACAATCTGGCCCTCCTTCCAGAAAAAATGCGGGTTGTGAGTTCTGAGCCACGGGAGACCAAGGATGACTGGATTGTTGGGTGAATGGATGACAAAATCGAATGCGCTCATGATGGAGAACTCCCACTTGCAGAGCGAGTTCAGCGGTGATGTGCGCCACTCTTCCCCGTCCGATGGGCCTCCCATCTAGCGACTCCACTGTCAATTGAGAGTTACAGTCCGTCAGCGTAATATTGTGTTCTTTGATGAATGTATCTGATGTGAAATTACCCGCTGCCCCAGAGTCCAAAAGTGTGTGAGTGGATATGCGTTGATTGTTAACTGTTACTTGAACGGGAATGTTGAGGCAGTTTCACCGCTTTCAGGTTGTATGGAGTGCGTCGGAAGGGGCAGTTGATCTTAATGTGGCCGGCCTGACCACAGTATAAGCACAAATGAAGCTGTCGTCTTCTTTCTCTCTCCTCTGGGTAAAGTGGGGTGTACCCGAGCTGCATGGGTTCTGACGAGGGGTTGGTCAGAGTGGACAGACGGACAGGGCGCTGTGAGTGGAGGAGGTTGTCAATGTGAATGGCTAATTCAATGAATTCGTTAAGCGGTCTTCCCTCGTCACGGCATGCGAGCTCGGCTTGGAGCTCCAGAGATAGTCCTTTGCGGAACAGTAACTTCAGCGTGTCTTCGACCCAGTTCGTTTGAGAGGCAAGGGTTCGAAAGTTCAGAGCGTATTCGGCGGCTGTGGTTTTACCTTGACACAGCGACAGCAGTTGATCTCCAGCACTTTTGCCTCCCTCAGGGTGCTCGAAGACCTCTCTGAAGCTTTGCAGGAAGGCAGAAAAGGTGGAAAACACTGAACTATCCTCTCTCCATACCGCCGTGGCCCAATCCAGTACTTTACCAGTCAATAGGGAGCATACAAAGGATATCCGACTGGACTTGGTGGAATAGAGAGATGGCTGCTGGTTGACAAAGAGAGAGCATTGGAGAAGAAATCCCTTACATTTTTCAAACTTCTCCGGGAGTGCGAGTCGTGGGTTTACTGCGGGGGCGGCAGTGAAGGCTTGGCTGGAGGGAGTAGCAGGCGGTGGCGTGGCGGCTTCGGCGGTGTTGAATTGAAGACCCTGCAGGGTCTTTACCAGCTCCTCAGTAAGAGAAGTCAATCGGTTCAGTTGATGTTGATGAACCGCGAGCTGGTTGGCCTGGGTCAACTCAGTGGAGATCTGCATGATAGCTGCTGGATCGCTGGTTGGCGAAGTGTTCTGTAATGATGGGTCAACAGAATGTGGATCCATTTACAGCTTTTATTAAAACAATGATCAATGCAGACAGGGGCAAAGAGCAGCTTTATCCTCCTGCACAGGTGCCGTTATGTAATCATGAACACGTTTCACTGCTAAAGTGTCTTCCATTTGTTGCAATGAGGAAAATAAATTGTATGACAAGACCGAATTGTTATAACCGATAGAAAGAGCAATCACTTCTCAAATAGCAACTAGTAGGCTAATTCCCAAGAAAGTGCATATAAAAAACACCCATCATTCTCAAGAAAAATCCATTGATAAGGGTTCTTAACTTGTCAATTTAATAACATTTAATATTGTTTTTACTCACATGAGGACAAGTTAGGTCAAGAATTGCACATAAACGTTTAAGAGCAACTGACAACACGACTTACACAGGCGCCATCTTGGCCCCGCCCCCTTCTGAAGAGCATTTTTGAAGCCTAAAGTGGGCCGTCGCCATCTTGGCAGCGCGTCACTACCGGATAACTGAAAATGGGCAAAGAGGCTGGACGTGGTTGGAACTAAGGTGCCTGGTTGCTGAAACCATGCCCACCTAGCTCGACGTGACCAAGTTAGCTCAGGTTTTTGTATCTAAAATATTAATAGAGATAAGTTATATTGTAAGAGCCATATGACAATGATGTCATTTCTGGAAAAGCGGAAGCAATAGTGGAGCGAAACAGTTTTTTCACCGTGTAACATTTTTCCAGTTAATTTTGTTATTAAACTTTATCTAAAGAAAGTTTCTGGACTACGGAAGCAGCAAGATTGATGAAAATTTAGATGGATTGCTATCACAGAGAAAGTAAAAAACTCACTGTGGATATGGAGAACAAAAGTGAAAGTACGCGGGCGGCGCGCATTTGAATCAACAGCAAGAACATCAAAGAAATCATCATCTGTAAATGAACACTGAAATGTTTCACAATCGTGGACTATGAATAATGGACAGTGATTTATTCTCCAGTGGATTTAGAACTGCGTCACAGTGTTTTATTCAGTGGATTTGAAACTGCGTCACAGAGAAGAATGTCGCTCCTTGTTAAAGTTCTGCTCTTTGAATGAGGTAGCGGACTTTTAAATCAGCTACAAAATGGACGCAATGCATGTTTATGGAAGCTGAAATGCATACGATTGATACAGAAAGGTATTGTGCATACTTTTAATCGTCTGCAAGCAGTTTGTGCATTGATGGAAATAAGATGGCTGAAGGGGGAGAGGACGTTGCAGTTTTTGAACACAAGAGGAAATACACTGCAGAAAAGGCCAAACTGCCACAACATACAGTTAATCGTCTCTCAGTAGTGGAGATAGAGCAATTGTTGATTCAACAGTACAACACAGATTTTCCAGAGCATCTCTGTGAAGAGGAAATGTCAATGGAGGACAAACAGTTCATGCAGTCAGTGCAGAAAAAGACTAAGTTTGAGAATGGGTATTACTGTGTAAGACTACCATTGAGAAATGAAACAATCAAAATGGCAAACAATAGTGTTGCTGAACTATGTGCTGCTAACCTGAAATGAAAGCTTCAAAAGTACTCAAGTTTGCTTGAAGACTATAGTAGCTTTATGAAAACTATAATAGAGAAAGGATACGCAGTTAAAGTTCCCCCAGAACAGCTTGTTCGCAATGACAACAGAGTCTGATACATACCACACCACGGGGTGTACCACCCAAAGAAAAACAAAATTCGAGTGATTATTGATTGTACTGCTTCGTTTCAGGGCATGTCTCTGAACAGCTAGTTGCTGCAGGGTCCAAACCTCGCAAACACACTCATTGGTGTCCTTAACAGATTTAGGGAAGAACCAATAGCCATGATGGCAGATGTGGAGTCGATGTTTTATCAGGTGAGGGTTCCTGAGGAGGACGTAGATCTGCTTCGCTTTCTTTGGTGGCCAGAGGGCAATTTGAATGCCCCTATAGAAAAATTTAGGATGATGATGCACTTATTCGGAGCCACTTCATCACCTAGGTGTGCCTCTTATGCATTGAAAAGGACCGCAGAGGACAGAAATGAAGCAGCATCTCCAAAGGCTGTTGAAACAGTTATGCACAATTTTTACTTGGACGATTGCTTGAAATCTGTGTCTACAGAACAAGAAGCAATTGGCTTAGCAAGTGATGTTCGGAAGTTGTGTGCTGAAGGAGGTTTCTGCTTAACCAAGTGGGTAAGCAATAGTAGGAAAGTACTATTGTCCATTCCCGAAGAACAAAGGGCCAGTGAAATAAAGGACCTAGACTTGGATCAGGATTCTCTGCCAATTGAGAGAGCACTCGGCATGCAGTACAGAAAATGACACCTTCACATACAAAATCAAGGTACAGGAGAAGCCATTGAGTAGAAGAGGTATTCTGTCAGTTGTTAATTCAATTCATGACCCTCTTGGTTTTCTGGTGCCACTCATCCTACCAGTCACGCTCCAAAGGGATTTGTACAAACAAGGATATGGATGGGATGAAGAGATTGAGGGCAAGCGAGCTGATCAGTGGGTCAGATGGCTAGAAAATCTAAATCACCTCTCAGACTTCTAGATCAAAAGGTGCGTAAAACCAGAGAAGTTTGGAAACACAGCAGAAGCGCAATTGCATAATTTCTCTGATGCCAGCGAGAGTGCTTATGGCACAGCAACTTATCTAGTACTTACAAATGAACAAAATCAGAAACATTGTTCCTTGTTGATGGGAAAGTCAAGAGTTAGCCCACTCAAACAAATCACAATCCCTAGACTTGAGCTGACAGTGGCAACCGTAGCTGTCAAGGTAGACAACTATACTAAGACAAGAGTTTCAAATTACACTACAGCAGTTGGTTTTCTGGACGGACGGCACTACAGTGCTCTGTTACATTGGAAATGACAGTGTACGCTTCAAAACATTTGTAGCAAACAGGATCTCACTCATACGAGATGCTACTAGTCCATTACACTGGAGGTTTGTCAAAACATCAATAAACCCTGCTGATCAAGCTACTAGAGGTCTTAAAGCAAAGGACTTTGTTCAAGCGGAAACTTGGATTAAAGGACCTGACTTTTTGTTGAAACCAGAGGAAGAATGGCCACAAAGACGAGATCTAACGAGTCAAGGTGCACAACAAGACCCTGAAATTAAAGGTGAAATCAAAGTTAACGTTCTCAACATCAAAGAAAACAAGGACATTGTAAGTAAGCTGACTGATTACTACTCAAGCTGGTTTCATCTAAAGAAGGCAGTGGCATGGATGCTTAGACTCAAAGAAATCCTTTTACATTTATGTAAAGCAAGAAGACAGTTCCAAGAGTGTATTGCCCAATCAGAGAAAGACCCAGAAAAACAAGCATCCCTTCTACAGGAGCAAATGCAAAAAGAATTTCAGGAAGAAATTGAGGCTCTGAGAAAGGATGTACTTGGATGTAGTATCCCATCCTGTACTTCAGTATGGGATACTAAGAGTGGGAAGTAGGCTGAACAGAGCTGCAATGCCAGAGGAATCCAGACATCCTGCAATCCTCTCAAAAAGCTCCAGGATTTCAACTCTGATTCTAAATGATATTCATCAAAGATATGGACACTGTGGTTGAAACTACATGCTATCTACTCTCCGACAAAAATTCTGGATCCCCCAAGCCAACTCAGCAATTCAAAAATGTATCCATAAATGTGCAGTTTGTCGCAGACTTTATGGAAGAGTTGGTGAGCAAAAAATGGCAAACTTGCCAGAAGACAGCTTGCTGCCTGATAAACCCCCTTTCACGAATGTGGGCATCGATTACTTTGGACCCTTCAACGTAAAATGGGGCCGGAGGACTGTAAAAAGGTATGGAGTGTTGTTCACTTGCCTAACAATCAGACCAGTACACACTGAGATAGCTGATAGTTTGAACATGAATTCATGCATACACGCTTTGAGGCGTTTTATAAGTAGAAGAGGACAGGTGTAAGTAATGCGCTTAGACAACGGCACAAATTTTGTCCAATAACTAGTACCTCAGAAGATCCAAATTACTTTGAGCCTCTGACGCCTAACCATATACTGTTGTTGAAAACTAAACCCAGCTTACCACCAGGTGTCTTTAACAATATGCGAGAAAACATTGGAGACAAGTCCAATATTTTGCAGATTTGTTCTGGTACAGATGGACTCATGAGTATCTGCCCATTCTTCAGGAACGCAGTAAATGGTCAAGATTAAAAAGGAACTTTAAACCTGGTGATGTGGTGTTAGTTGTAGACAGTTCTTCCCCCCGCAATTCATGGATAATGGGAAAAGTAATTCAAACCTTATCAGACTCCAGTGGAACTGTACGCCGTGTAAAGTTAAAGACCAAAACAAATATACTGGAAAGACCTGTAAATAAATTGTGCTTAATTTAAGAGGAAATTTAAGCATGAAGACTAACAAAGAACTATCAAGAGTAAATATAACAGAAGAAAAATGTGGAAGAACTAAGTAGCTATTTCTTATCCATAATGTTCAAGTTTAATGGCTCTTAGTATTATTGTATATAATATTTGTTTGGTCTCCTGCCCAACCATAGGGGCTGGATGTGTAAGAGCCATATGTTATTTGTTTTTATTTAGATGTGGAATAAATAATTATGTGTGTTAAGCAATTGTAAAATAATTATAAAAGTAAATAATTGAATATGTGTATTACATTTCATATTGACAATGATGTCATTTCCGGAAAAGATCGCTAGTGTTTTGTGAAGCAATAGTGGAGTGAAACAGTTTTTTGACCGTGTAACATTTTTCCAGTTCATTTTGTTATTAAACTTTATCTAAAGAAAGTTTCTGGACTATGGAATGTTATTCGAGTTCAAATCACGCTCACACAAGAAGAAGAAGCAAGACTGATGAAAATTTAGACAGATTGCTATCACATATATCATTTGAAAGCTCTAAAGGTTTACTGTCAATCTACAGTGTCTGTTTTATGATATAGATGCTCCAGCAACAGTAATATTGTAATTTGTGGTAAAATGTCCATGAGTGTCCATTGAAAAACATTCAACAGCACTTTTTGTCCACAAAAGCATTAAATCCATCAAAATATTGATATATTGTCCATTGTTTACATCATATTTCTTCTGAACGATCTGCTCTCCATCATTGTTCAAGAAATTATGCAATCTGAGCACCGTTTGTTGTAAAACTGTATACGACTCTCACTAACGAGTGAGCCCGCATCCAAAGTATAATATAGTGCAGTTTTAGTTTTAATATCCAAGCAGTGCTGTTGGATTTTGTAGTGTCTTGAGAGGCATATTCTCCAGCCATTGTCACTGTAGTAAATCTGACGGACAAAACTTTTAGCCAGTGCCAAGACGATCCAACAACTTGTGTTCTGTTTATCTTCCGCATGTGTGCACATGTACACAGACATACATCTGTCTCGACCATTAACCTCACAGCAAGCCATATTATTTGATAATTGTATGAAATAATCCCAAAAAAGCACAAACACAGCAGAAATGCCAAGTTCAGTGGCTGGAAATACCTGAGGTGACGTGAGGGCTCAAAGACAGCAGACAAACAGCTAGTAGTGACAGCAGCGGCAATCCACCTGTCAGTCAAGTGGCCACGCCCTTAATTATGCAGAACTTTAAGGCTTAACATAATTTAAACGGGTGAGTTAAAAAAATAAAATAAAATTAACCCTCCACAGTTGTCATGAAGGGAAAAATTTGCTGTATAGACCAAAACCACTTTTTGTACCAGGCTGTAAACACATTTTTTCTGCTGTAAAGTAAGGCAATTTAACATGGGGCAGATACAGATTTGACTCCCTTTTTGGAGCCTGTCTCTAGCGGCCAGTTGATGAATTGCAGTTTAAGTCACTCACTTCCGTGTGACTCTTCAAGAGAGACTGTGGGAGTTTGCCGCTTGAGTGCACCTCATGAAAGCATATCTGTAACTACGAATTAATTATTTAGTAGAATTTGAAATTATATGACAGTTAGGGTATAGAGACAGGTTTGTCTCAATAATAATTCACGCAAAGAACATTCACACATGCATATATATATTCATAAAATACAATTCACAAATGCAAAACACAATTCATAGATATACAACTGTGCACAAAAGTTTCGAATGTTTGAAACTCACGAGTTTATCCTCACATTCACGTGTGAATCAACTTGGATTTGTGTGTGTGTATTTCTGAGACTCCCCTGCCACTGCATCTAGATCATTCGTACCCTTCAGCCAATCAGATTGAAGCTTATTAATCGACCAATTACTCAGTAAACTCAATTATTTTCAATTATTTTCACCATCATCTCTTGTACTGGGTGCTGACTGCTTTAAATATCAGACCAAAATCTGATATGTTGTGACAGAGAGATGACTGGATTGAACACATCTATACGTGAATTTTTCACCTGATGTATTGCACTTATATTTATCATTTGGCCATAAACATTCATCTACTTTAAAAGAAAAGAAGACTCTGACTGAAACACTACAATCATCCCTGACTGGCCATGCAGTGGAACTGTGGTTCCAGTAGAATGACCTGTGACTGAAGAACTTATAGCCCAGCTTCAAACTGTTAGTCAGACAATCTCACAATTATGGAAGAGACATATATTTCTCTGTACTGAATGTTGTGCATCAGGCTCTGAAAATTCTTCAAAAAGAACACAAAGAATGGCCTTCTCAGCTGCCATAGTTGCAACTCTTGCGTCATCAGAACAGGGTGTTCAACGCACCGTTTTGCAACGTTTTGCCAGGGCTGAACGCAGCCCAGTTCTTCCGCAGTTCCGTGCGGCAGAATAACAGTCCTTCGCTGCAATGGATTCTTAAAGCGATTATTGAAACTACATTTAATCTGTTTCTCATCAAACAGCCATACAACGACTGGCTTGACACATAGGCTACCATCAAGGCAGAGCCTAGACAAGGCTTTCTTCTGTGTGTCCATAAATTCGGCAACCTACTATAAGAAATATTATTATTATACTAGTTTATCTCAGAAATAACAATTTACTTCGCACATGCACTCACAACTACCTAATAGCCAACACTTTTGGCACATGGCCTGTTTTATTATTGCTGACCAGTGTAGCGACTGAACGAATTAATTAATTAATAAATTAGAATTATGGGTGAAATATATATATATATATAATTAAATCATAACACGTTATGATCAATAACCCCAAAAGGGGAATTATAACATATATTGTGAATCAATTACAACGGATTATAATTAATTACATATGGTTCAGGATTAGTTCTAGCTTAATAGTTAATTTAGAAAGACTGGTCTAGTTTGTCCAGCAAACTATCAGTTTTACTTATCGATTATTATAGAAGTAGGTTATTCCTCTGGCCACGAGAAATAATCTACTATTCTAGCATTAAAGCGTAAAGCAGTTTGCAAGATCGAAACGTAGAAGTGACTTGAATTTCTGAATGAGCAGCAACAGAAACAATAAAGCAATATAATAGATTTAATATATGAAACTACGAATACATAGGCTATACGGCTAAATATACACAAAGAATACACATATATACAGAAGCGAAAGGAAAGACAAGAAATGAGAGAGACAAAGAATAGCAAAATTTACAGACAGTTCCTTAAGAGCCAGCAAAGAACAAAGAACCTTTGTTAGATCGTGTAACTTAGCGCATCTAAGATAGATACATGTAAAGATTCAGTGCGTCCTTGGCTGCAGTTCGCTGGCTTCTTCAGTGTCCGCGGGAGGTTTGACCTGAGAACTGGAAAGTTTGTTTCGCCGAAGGTGGCCGTCCCGAAAAAGGAGAGGAGCGCGATGGGAGCGCGGTCGCCGAGACGTCCGGGAGAGACGTGCGTGAGATGGCGAGGGACAATCGAGAGACCATCGAGAGTGCGTGTGGTTGTCTTTTAAGGACAAACAAGCCAAACCGCCTCCTTGGGTAAACAGCCGATGTCCAGCGTGGATTTTGAGGAGGGAAAAGTTCTTTTTGTCTTGTCTTGTGGCTCAATTTGCATAATTTATGATGGTTTCAGAATTGGTAACTTTTACTTAAAAAAAAAACTTGGAAATAGACTAATGCATTGTATCGTAAAAGAACATACATAGTTAATTAAAGCACCCTGAGAGGATTCATTAAAGTCTAAACATGACAGGGTGAAAAGACATAAAGACATAGATACAGTCTTACACTCGCATATAAAGGTTTGGGGTACAATTCACACAACTATAGTCGTAACTTAATATTAATTACATGATTAAACTGAAATACAGGCTTACATGATTACATTTTAATCATATTTTAATGAATGTGACTTAAAGAGAGTCCTGGTATGTTCCTCTGTGTGTGCGCGCGTGTACGTGTATTGGAGTTTGACGACGTCTGGAGTGTGGCCGCATGGCTTGCCGTAATTCGATCTGAGTTTAGCGCGATCGTTTGAAGTCACAAGGGAGAGATTCGTGGCTCCATCGACACAGCCATAAAATGTGTCAAGTGAGCTGTTAATGTTAGCCAGGCCGGAGCCAATGTGAGGATTACAAACAAAAGTTCAAGGAGGTAAAACTTTAACGAAGTTTATAGTTGACTTGCTAATCGCTGTGCGACTCAAGGGACAGCACAGAGATATGGTAGTGAAGCCCAGACTAGTCTCAATTTAAGTCACAATACACAGATGTCATAACTTTTGTTTTAGGCAATACGCTGAGATTATTTAATTAATATTAAGTATTGGCCGGCTAACTTATGGCATACAGAACGGTTATTTTCTCTGCCAACTAAACTTCCAAAGTAAGTCACAGAACCGTTGTGCGATTGACTCGCAGTAGGCGCACAGAGTTGTTTCATTCCAACTCTCATTAATATAGACGATGATTCAGTGAACAATTAATATAGACAGCCATTTGATTTTATTCCTACTTGAATCAGCGTTTTGAACGAATCGACAAATGAATAAATAACTCCTTCCTTAACACAATGACTTAGCGCCACCTATGGCGATATTACTTTTATAATCCAAGTATCATTATACAGTTGTAATTGCTGTGTAAATGTATTTACTGTAAGTAGCTACATCTTATCATGCAGTTGGTTGATACTGATTTAATTGGTAGCAGCCTATAGTGTCATATTATTCTAATTTGACTAAATGTAACTATTTAACATTATAGATAGCATACATATTTAATAAGATTAGGAAAGAAATTCTCTATAAAGGTAAAAGAAAAATACCCTAGAAAATCATTTGTCCCATATGGGAAAGTTAATTTCTGACACTGGTAGGTGGCATTAAATATAAAAACCCTTCATCTTGTTGAAGAGTCTTATTTCAGGGTTTTATTCATATAACTCAAACAAGTTCACCTTAAAATCATTATGTCAAATTCATATTTCACTAAAGTAAATCACTGAAACAACTATTCTGTGGGATAACAGCATTATGATATCCATCTAAGTGTTGTATGAATAAAAATCATAATATAACTATAATAGTTATGCTGTGAACATAAACTATGATACAATGTCAGTTCTTTTCATATCTGTCATATTATTTCAAGTTCCTCCATTGTCCAAATCTCAGCGTACTGCCTAAAAAAAGTTATGACATCTGTGTATGATGACTTAAATTGATACTGGTCTGGGCTTCACTACCATATCTCTGTGCTGTCCTGTTAGTCGCGCAGCGTTGCCACACAGACAGGGCAGCGTTATCCTAATGGGCAACATGGGCTACAGCCCAGGGCCCCAAACACTGGGGGCCCCCCGAGACAATTCTCTTTTAGCGTTTTAAAACGCACCGTTGTCACACACCTGAATCAAGAGTCACAGGCACAGCGGACACGCATGCATGAATACAACCAGGACAGTGGCGTAGCGTCCGGGTATGCAGGGCGTTAAGCTATTACGGGCTGTGTGTACTGTAAAACAGCCCATGCGCGAGTGAATTGAGTGCTTGAAAATAAAAGTCCGCTAGATAGGAATTTGTGCTCTGCATTTAACTCATCCGAGTGCACGCACACACACACAGAGCAGTGGGCAGCCATTGGGCACCCGGGGAGCAGTTGGGGGTACGGTGCCTTGCTCAAGGGTCTCACCTCAGTCGTGGTACTGAGGGTGGAGAGAGTGCTGGACATTCACTTCCCTCACCGACAATCCCTGCTGGACCTGAGACTCTAACCCACAACCTTTGGGTTACAAGTCTGACTCGCTATCCATTAGGCCACAACCGCCTCTTCCATTAGGCCACGACCGCCCCTTATGTTATGATCATTCTGAAATTCCAGAACCAGAGTCGAATTTAAACTTGTACTTGTTGAAAAGGCTTCTTTTTTTTTAAGGGGAAGGGGAAGGGGGGCGCCCCTTTGTGTTTGTTAGCCCAGGGCCCCGCAAAGGCTTAATGCGGCACTGCACACATTTTTTTTTATAGGTCAGCATTAATAAAACAGGCAGTGTGCCAAAAGTGTTGGCTATTAGGTAGTTGTGAGTGCAGGTGCAAAGTAAATTACATCTGAGATAAACTAGTATAATGATAATATTTCTTAGATAAACACGCGCAAGTTGCCGAATCTAGCCTTGTCTAGGCTCTGCCTCCGTATTTGTGTCAAACGATTCATTAGTCTGGCTGTTTGATGAGAAAGAGATTAAATGTAGCCTAGTTGCAATAAACGCGTTAAATCCATCTCAGCGAAAGACTATTATTCTGCTGCGCTGAACCGGAAGACGGCACCGTTTAATGTTTGGACGACCAATAAGCGGAAAGAGGTGTTTCATTCCCGCCCAAGACAAGTCATTTCACTCAGCGGCCATCTTTGAAACGCCTCTTGAACATGCAATTGCAGCTCCTTTTTGGGGAAACATCAAATTCTCCAAAGCTTTTTGCCAAGCTTTCAATTAAATTTCATATTTGAAATCACCCATTCATAATAATACGAGTGACGCGTCTTGTTATTCTATAGTCTTTGGTTGAGATCAAATATTCAAGTTGTTTATTCATTGTCTACCCCTGAACGAAAGATCAAACCGAATTCTTGTTTTTTGTTTTGTTTGAAAAAAAAAAAAAGAAAAACGAAAAAGGTGCCGTTTTTTCATTTTCCGATTTCAATATTAAATGAAAACACGAATGACCAAAAGATACACACAAACACGGACCTTTCCCTATCCCTGTGCTAGAGGCTAGATCAGTGTGAGCGCGCTCTCATCAGGAACAAGCGCAGGGTGGGAATTAAGCCTTGTTTACACTGCACGCGTCTACCGCGGTGTCAACTCACACCAGAAGCATTTCAGAAGCGAAGCGGCTGGATTCGCGAGACCACGAGATTTGCCTGTCTGACGTTTTCTTCCCTTGCTTTTTCATGTTTTTATTGCTAAATGGTTATATTTTGTCCGGTTTATTGCTATGCCATACTTTATTTTGCCGTAGCCTACAGACGAAGTTAATATACTTAAAAGTCCAGTTATGGACAACAAGAACAAAAACAAATTGAATTTTTTCAACTTCGAATCTCTTGTCGTCAGTTTCTGGCCTCATAGTGATGTGAAATATGAGCGGGAGTTTACACAGGGTGATTATTTTGACTTTATTTCGTACTTAAACTGCGCGGACACGGCGTCCGTCAAAAATAGGCCTATCTTTAGCGAAGTGGCGCGGCGAGCCGCTTTTGGGACGCTTCTAAAACGCACCGCGGCAGTGTAAACAAGGGGTAAGTCAG
The DNA here is from genome assembly GCA_037101425.1 of Elopichthys bambusa. Taxonomy (NCBI): domain Eukaryota; kingdom Metazoa; phylum Chordata; class Actinopteri; order Cypriniformes; family Xenocyprididae; genus Elopichthys; species Elopichthys bambusa. Next base: position 28,912,387 of record CM074435.1, read on the forward strand.
TGGAACAGCAGAACTGCTGCGTGAGTTCCAGAAAAGTTCGATACGCCCTTTTGGCGAGTTGCATGTTATATTGACAAATAGGGTGTGTGTGTGTGTGTGTGTGTGTGTGTGTGTGTGTGTGTGTGTTAGTCTCACAACTGTGTCAATGTTTAGCTCTGTTTCTTTGTAATGTTATAGTGGCTTTCCCCGTCGACTCAGACATGATATTTTTAGTATTGATTGATTAATTTATTTAAAACATATTGATGACAAGCTGATGTGGATGTTTTATAACAAATAAAACAAAAACATGCTGATTCAGATGACACCAGTTCTGTTAAATTGTACTTTAATACTTTAAAATTATTTTTTGTCATGTACACGTAACTCTTTTATATTTTTACGCAGTGTTTTACTGTCAACACAACTTTTACTTTAACAAAACAACTTCTACTTTGGTCATTTGTGATAGTGATTTCACCCCGTCTTTTATTTCCCATCTCTAAAATCTCTCTAGAACCCAAAGAGAAGGACTTGAAGTGTTTCAATGACTTTGAGACAGAAATAAAGTGCAGTTTGGAGTCTGACAGCCTCATAAGTTGCTCTGGATACAAACTCAATATCACACAAACTAATATGTAAGTGTTTGTTCAATTCATCTGTGACTATAACAAAATGTAATTACTGTTCATTTAGCAGTCAACTGACATGATTAACTCTTATATTGCAGGTTAAAATATACATGCATCTTTGAGAGAAGTCATCACAGTCCCAGTTGTGAATGTAAAATTAAAGTCCAAGGGTTTGTTATAACAGAGATATTCACTATTACACTTCTGGAAGGAACAAACGTTTTATTAACAAAAAACTTCATGACAGTGGACTTTAGTGAGTATAATTGTTGTCTGTATGTTCTTGTTAGGCTTTTTCCATTACTTTTAAATGTTCTTGAATTTAAAAAAGTGTTATCCAGCCTTTTCTGACACATTTACAAATGTGATTTTCATTTTCTGCAGTCAAACCGAAAACTCCAATTTTATCAGTGCAGAAGACTGAAAATGGAAATTTTCATGTAATTTGGGATGACAAGTACAGGAATTTTACAGGAAATTTTGCAAACAGTTTGGATATACATCTGAGCTATAGGATTAAAGGAGAAGATGAAACAGTAAGGAAGATGACATATGATATATAGATGATATGAAATATATTCACATATAGGTGAATTGTAAAAATAAATAATAATAAAAATTGTCCATACAGATGTCCAAAAAGGTGTCAAACTTGTCAAATTCACTGGAATTTTATGATATCGTGGGCAGTAATCTCCAGCCAAACACTGACTACATTCTGACAGCAAGAATGAGCACAAACTATAACGAACACGAGATACTGAGTGACCAGAGCGCACCAGTTGAGTTTACCAGCTGTAAGTCTATCAATTTTGTTCTCAGATTCATTCCTGCATGTGTGTTAATGCTCTTTAATAATCCTGATCCATCTATGTTTGCTCCACAGCCTCATCTCCAAATGAAATAGTCAGAACGGTGTGAAGGGATATAATCAAAATCCCTTGTCTCTTCAGACATATATATATATATATATATATATATATATATATATATATCCTTTTTGAGTGGTTGACATAAGTGATGATAATAAGAGTAATAATCAATAATCAATATTTTTAATTATTAAATGATTTGAATGTTTTCTTTCCTAGGCAACCATAGAATGATTATGTGGCTGTTAAAATTTCCTTTTTAGATGATTTTCTGATGTCTGTGTTCTATGTCTGTCTGTTTGGAGACACTCTTAACTAGGGTCACAAAGGTCACCACAGCTCCTGGACTACGTGACTTTCCCTCATTTCAGTGTGTTACCCTGTCTTTCGGTATTTCTCTAAAGAATAAAGATGAATACTGTATGCACTTCTCATCAGAAGTAGAACATGTTATCAGTATGTTCTGAGAAACTTTCCTGTTTATTGTTGGGAGACTGGGCCATCTTCAACCTTGAAGAGCTGTGAATCCTGTGTATCTCTGTATGTGCGCTAGTGTTCTGTGCAGGTCCTGACAACTGGCATTTTTGCTGGAGACCTGAAGATGCCAAGTCATGACCCAAAAGGACATCCAGTACCTAAATCCAGGGTCCCCTCATCAGCATCTTGATGAATGGAGATACGTTTCTCACTATCTGTCCATGTGTGGAAGATTCCTAATCTTGTCTAGTTTTCTTAGCCAATCAGAATCATTTTTACCTTAGTAATGACGTAGTTAGTGGACTCTGTTAGAGTATAATTGCTGTGAAAATGTACGCAGAGCGGCCTAAGAACTCCGTGTGAGACTTAAAGCTGGCTTCTGCTGATGAAACTGCAAACTATTCTTCAGTAAAATTTCTTGGATTGGTCGCGCTTCTGACTCCTGGTCTTTCATTCGACATATCTGGTCAAGGGTCCTAAACTGTTGATCCCCTACAGGTGGTTCTACCTCTGTGTGTTGGTTTAGTCCTCATCATTTGCGCTATCTTCATCTGTGTTTTGAGGTGAGATCTCTATTTTGTGTCTCGCCATCATTCTACATTTCGCTTTTTTGCTGTTCCCTTGTGAATCCTTGACAAATTCAGTTCTGACACACTTTACTTCCTAATTACAGGATGAAAACAAAATGGTGGGACAAGATCAAAAGATACAAAGATATATGGGAATATACTGCAAAATATAATGCGATATATTACATAATACATTTCCATATATGGGAAACTTGTGCTTATATTTTTCAATATACTGCAATATATGCATTAACCATGTATGGCTATATATTGATACATATAAAATATTTATAAATGAAGACAAAAATCGCATTACATTCATTTCACATACATTCAAAAGTTTTATCCTTTATTGTGTACATATATTGCACATACATGTTCCCATATAAATGTGAATGTACACACATATACACACACATTCATGGAATGAGTTACAATCAGTGGTTACAACAGACTTCTAGTTCCCAGCATGCTTTGCTTCTGACTGTTAAAGGAGAGTAAATGTTTAAATTAAGTGCTATTTCATGTGTTTTGCTCAATATTGATATAGGGGGAGATCTGTTAGTGTTTAAAGTTGTATTGTTTTTTAATTTAAAAGGTTTTCTGGTATGTGTGAGTTTTTGGGGTTACCATTGTGCTGAAGAGTAGAGCCTGTGATTAGGTTTATGATTGGCTGAACACCATTAAGCCTATAATAACTCTATTTAAAAAGTAATGGCTGTGCTTGCTATAGCAGTGATAGTCTCTTTGGTAGAAACTTTAGTACATGCAGGTGTGCTTTTGTTAACTAACTTGAAAATATGAAATGTAAATAATTATAAAATATAAGAAATGTGTTACATAATATATTTTACCATATATTTGTTTATAGTATATTACTGAATATAAAATTACATACATTATGATATATTATTAAATATATTATCACATATTTTTAAATATATGAAAAGCGGCAATTCCTTATGTATTATTCAATATATTGTAATATATTTACACAATATATTTTTCTGAATATTTTCAAATATACTGTTAAATCATGTAATATATTGATCATTCATATATAGGGAAATATATTTTCTTTCCATAAGGGATCTCCAAGCCAAAAGTAGATGCCAGTTTTTGAGAAGAGAAGTTGGGAGAAAGATACGCAGTTTGTTGCTTAACTATTTATTTTATCTTGAAATAGTGCTCAAAATTTTTTTTCTTTTTATCACACATAGTTTCTGCCAATCTCATGTTAATCTTGAGTACCTATAGAGTAGTAGTGCATCCTTCATATCTCCAAAAAGTCTTTAGTTTTATCATATTTATAAAAAATACATACGCTGTACCGAGTCTTTCCGAAAACAGCCAAGCGTCTGGAGGCGTGCTGTGTGAAAAGTGGGAAAAGTGCCCGTACAAGGAATTCCGACCTTTCTGATGTCACACAGGCACATACTTGAAAAATAGACAGCAAAGTTTATGAGGATTTGGAAGAGTATATTTGGCACAGAAATACTCTGTCATACGTCCAACTCGTGTTTTGAAACTTTGGCCATGTTTAGCATGAGAATCCAACTCTTTAACAGTGTAAATAAGTCAGAATACATGAAATAGCATGAGGAAACAATGAGAAAAGTTCCCACAGTGTTGAGTCTGCAGCAGACGGCTTTGATTCTGGTAGTGACAAGGAGAATTGCAATCCAATCAACGTCTCATCACGCGTCAAACATGCCCTGAATGAGGATTTAAGTAGTCATCCCTTTTTACCAGCAACACACCCAGCAATCAGGAAACTATGATGGAAGTCAGGAGTTTCTCAAGAGAACACAATCGTGCAAACCAAGATTCGGGCAACTGCTCTGGCTCATCGGTTTTGTATTTGGAATCGGCCACTGATGATTATTCGTTCTTGGAGCAGCTGAGTTGTGATCATTCCTGTCAATCCAACAAGAGGGAGGTTTTTAGCTGTAAAAAACTCCCCTATGAACGCTGATATCAGCAAGAGCCAGTTTAACTTTCCCACTATTGATGCTTTGGAAGACGGATATCAGTGTTTCAACAGTGTTGTGAACCAGGGAAATGATGCAGATGTTTGTTTGAACCTTTCAAATGATGCTGATTCTGATGAAAAGTTCATTTAGAATAATCTCATCACTAGTAAAAATCCACTTTATCCTTCTCTGTTGCTCCATGATGGCAGCGTCACACCAAGTGATGATGGATATCAAGCTTTTGAAGGCTTAACAAAGAGCACAGAAGGACAGTGGAGCACAAGCATCAGAACCAAACAAGCTTTTAATGAATGTGGAGCGCTGAAATTCCCCCATAGCACTGGCCAAGATCCCACATCAACAGTGCAGCAAAGTCTGTGGGCCTTTTCTTTGCATTTCTCACCCATTATTCAAATAGACACTTCCTATCAGTCTGTGTAGCTGTGCTGTACACAACTGAAACATTGAATTATCTTTGTATGTAACCTCTACAGTTACACAGAAATATGGCCAGTAATTAAGATCTATGCAAATGTTCATTGTTTGTTTAGACTCAAATTCAAGGTTTCACTGTTTCTACAAAGACTCTGAGCAGTGCCTAAAATGCTCAAAGAGGTCTGTATATATGATATATTTAGATATAGATGAAAAAACTTAGCTTGGACAGTTCATAGACAGTAATTATCAGCCTGTTTAACTGATACTGTCAAACAAATGATAGATGCTTAAAACTTACATTATTTTTGTATGTAGACCTTAAATGACATCAGAGATTTCTACAGAATATGTAATACCTTTAAGTGTGGATGTGACTTTTAGTTGTTTTAGCATTTTGATATCATCAACACCAAAATAATATCATAAGCAGCAAGTATAGATTAGTCATTTGTATGATTGCAACGCCATCTGCTGGGCGTTTACGTGAAGTTCAAAAACAGGCTCAACATTCATGACAAACTGGGATGACAGCACACATTTACATTTCTAAAAATTTTTTTAGCGTTGTTTACTAGTAAGCAGTATGGGATAGCGAGGACGTTTTTCACCCTCTCACATCTCACAGACTACTAAAGCCTACTGTTATAAGGAATTTAAATTTAAAGGAATTGATAAGGAATTTAAATGCCCAAAAGTGACCTAAACAGCACCTTGTGCTTTAACCGGAGCAAATAAATCAGTTCTTTTTGCACAGAGGAGTTCATATGATCAGTATCACAATAACGTTTCTGTGCAATGATTCTGTTACATATTCCCTGTGTGGATTCCTGGACTTTTATGTTGAAGTGTTTCCTGTTTCTTGTGCCATGCTTTGTAGTCTGTTTGTAGTCAAAGAGTATAGAACCCAAGAGGCGAAACTCTGGTGCTTTTTGGGTAACAGCCACTAGGTTGTGCTTCGGTAGTGCGGCAGCCATTTTGGGGTGAAATATCACATCTTACCCGGTTTCACACCGCAAGCGTTAGCGGCGCGTGAGCGTGAACTGCAGCTGCAGAGTATGGCGCGTGGCCGGGTTCTTTAATATTACGCTGTTACATGCTCTTGTCTCACTCAACGTCTTTTTTTTATTTTTTATTCTGCTATTTATTCCATTCAATTTAAGGTGCAGACGAGGCAGACGCATAACACGCTACTCACACGGCTCAGTGCAGTGTGTGAGCGAATGCACTATGGCGCGCGGCCGGATTCTTTAACTGTTACATGCTCTCGTCTCACTCAACGTCTTATTTTTTTTTTTTATTCTGCTATTTATTCCATTCAATTTAAGGCGCAGACGTGACGTAGACGTCACACAGACATCGCGTAAATCACGTGTGGTATGGCGCGGACTCCGTGCCAAAATCTACACGTTTTCCAAAGTGGACCAACCTAACTATTTCATGTCTTGCCGTCCCTGCTGAAAAACAAAACAAAAAAACAATAGAAACCATTACAGAAATCCTAATGGTTTCCACTACAAAACCATTACAAACCATCAGCCATTAACCATTAAAACCATTACCAAATGGTTTCCATTACATAGTGTGTTTTGGGCATATTCCATTAGGATTTATTGGTTTGTATTGGTTTCCATTACAAATTTGTATTGGTCTTTATTTGCAAATATTTAATGGTTTCCATTGCAGTTTTTGTATTGGTTCTGATTTGTATGTTTAACTGGTAGATGTTAATTAGGCCATTGATTAATTAATTTAAATTATTACTACAATTATACACTAGTTTTGTTCTTGTGGCTTAAAAAAAACCCTCAAGAATATATAATTTTAATTGATATAAACTGCACACCAACTTTTCAATAGCTAACAGCTCATGTTGTTTTTTGCAAACAATTAAGAACATGCACCTGAAAACAAAATTATACTTGGATTAAGACCATCTTTTTTACTAAACCCAGCTGGAAAAAAACATCTGACACAAATTATTAACATGATATTTTTTATTACTTAATGTATTATAGAAATACAAGAACTATGAACTGTGTTTGTGGATTCACTGTCCACTGTGGCTGGCTTAGACCTGCAAAAAGAAGGAGAATTCATTAGGACAATGTACCTCTTAAACCACATTACCAGTGCATGAGATTATCCATACATTATATATTTATATGGGAGTCTCAAAGAAGTTGCAAGAACATAGTTGTTGACAGAACTTCCTAATTCCATCCAACATATTTGGGTGTACTTTGAGCAGATTCAAGATCTTGAACTTTGTCCATTAGTCATGTCAGGTTCATAGCAAGACAGTCATCTGTTATTTAACCTTCTCCAGCTGTAGGTTTTAAATTATGAAACAGATAGTTCCATTTAGGAACGCACCAAAATTTCGGCTGCCGAAAATGGCACTCGGTTTTTAGCCGAAAGAGAAAAAAGGCCGCTCCTCAGTGTTTAGGTCTCAGGTTTCACTCTCCCATTTTATGTAACTTTGCGAGCAGCTCCACTTCCGAAGATGCACAACTTCGAAGCGACTCTGTACTGGCACCCAGTTTGCTCTGCTCAGTGTTCTGCTCCGTGTGCGTGCTCTCTGCTCAGTTGCTCATGCCCCAAGCAAACGCTCCACTCGTGTACCGCTTCTGCTCACCGGAGAAGCAAAGTCTGCTCAAATAACGTACCAACATGGAAGCGGGAAATGGGGTGCTGGAGCACCTCCTGTTTTCACAAGATTGTACAAACCGATTCCAAAAAAGTTGGGACACTGTACAAATTGTGAATAAAAAAGGAACGCAATGATGTGGAAGTTTCAAATTTCAATATTTTATTCAAAATACAACATAGATGACATATCAAATGTTTAAACTGAGAAAATGTATCATTTTAAGGGAAAAATAAGTTGATTTTAAATATCATGGCATCATCACATCTCAAAAAAGTTGGGACAAGGCCATGTTTACCACTGCGTGGCATCCCCTCTTCTTTTTATAACAGTCTGCAAACGTCTGGGGACTGAGGAGACAAGTTGCTCAAGATTAGGAATAGGAATGTTGTCCCATTCTTGTCTAATACAGGCTTCTAGTTGCTCAACTGTCTTAGGTCTTCTTTGTCGCATCTTCCTCTTTATGATGCGCCAAATGTTTTCTATGGGTCCAGTGCGTCATCGAGCCCCCATTTTAGCTCCGCCCAAAAAATTCTGAGCACAGAATTGGTGAAAAACTGTTTAACACTCTAACTTCACAATTCAGTACTACATACTTCAGTCTTTGTAATGTTTTTGCAGCAATACATTTATAACATTTATAATGCATTTCGAAACAATTCTCAGAATTGACTTTACAGGGACTTTAAAGTGTCACGGCAGAGCATTAAAGTCGACTAGTCAGTTCAACTAGTGCATAGAAGCGTGATGACATCATCCATAGCGACGAGGTCAACTCCACCCTTTCTCTTTGCTTAAGATTTCTCTCTGTTAGTAAAAGTTGGTCTCAGCAGCTTTGTGAATAGATATTAAGTGAAAACTCTTACCTAAGAATTTTTACTGCTATTTAGGAGAACTTTTAGTGGTAAGATAAAACATTTTATGAATACGGCCCCAGGTATATTGGACCAGGTTTGGTGCTAAAGTCTGAAGGACAGTGGTTCTCGAGGGCCAGAGCTGAGATCCCCTGCGATATGTCCTAAACATGACAATTCAGAGATCCAGAATGACTGCTAGATCGATCACTTACAACAGTGGTGTCTAGTCCTGGTCATGGAGGACCAACGTCCTGCAGTATGTAGCTCCAACTTGCTCACACACCTGCCTGTAGTTTCTGGTGATCCTGAAGACCTTCATCAACTGGGTCAGGTCTGATTAAAGGCTGGAGCCACAGTTAATTCTGCAAACAGGACTAGATGGCAATAAATACTGAAAAGAGAGAGGACAGACAACATTTAATGGTATAAAGCCAGTTTAAAAATGTATTCATGAATATGTATAATAACATGTACATATGACACCACTGTACTGAATAATACAGTATTTGTCAAGTAAGTAAGGATCATCTCATTTAAAAAAAAAAAAAAGATACCCGAAATATGAACAGATAGCATGAGCAAAATGTTCATGAAAATACAGTTATATGGTGCAAAGAAAGTTTTTGTAAATGTCTATGACAAATCTACAATGCAAAAACTGAGAATGTGTGACTGAGTCAAATAGTACTTACAGAGCAGAACCAATGATCTGATTACACACAATGAAGACGGAGAAAAATAAACAAAAATTGATATATCAGTCAAATATTGCTCTGTATGGATGAATGTGCTGATGAAATGTACACATTCAAGAGAAATTATTACATTAATATTTAATGTGATTTATTCCAGGGCCTAAATGTTTTACTTCAGTTATATCTTTTCATAATTAATTACATATTACTGTTACAAACTTACTGGTATTATTAAGCACACGAACGAGGAGATGGAGATAGAGTCTTTACTAGAAAATCCGATAGGAGAATACAGGAACAGACAGGAACATACACCAGCATTAACACAAACGATACCCGACAACCTACTCAACAGAAACTGGAACTTAAATACACTGATGATAGAACTCAAATGACGAACAGCTGAGATGAATGTGATTAATGTCCATGGTGACAGATTGTGGCGGGAAACTAGAACAAAGGAACACGTGACAGATGAAAACACAAACAGAAAGTCCATGTGAATGTAACATTACGCCCCCTCCCGGAAAGGCGCGTCCTCGCGCCGTAGAGAGAGGGGAAGATGATGATAAGATGCTGAAGATTATGTAGGAGGCGGTTCAGGAGGCGGACGGCTAACCGGGAGGAGGCGGAGAACAGAAGTCCAGGGTGGTGCAGGACGTGGTGAAGTCCGGGAGGTGGCCTTGAACAGGGGCTGCAGGCTGTTCTGCCAGGCACCAGTCAGGGTAGTGCCCCACGGCGGCGTTGATGGAGGGAGGAGCCATGGGAGAGAGTTGATGACGACCGCCATGGGGAGGACCGAAGTCAACAACGGTGAGGATGGAGCCCACCGCGTAGTTGACAAGCTGAGGAAGTGGACAGATGGTGACGATCCAAGCGGCCGCGACGGAGCTGCAGTGACGACCTCCTGAGATCGAGGAGGGGATCCGGAGGTCTGAAGATGTGCAGGAGCGACCGAGGGCGGAGACGGAGCCTGAGGTAGGGCGGAGCAAGTCGTAGTGGAAGGGGTGGAGGGCCAGAGATCAGCGAATGGTCCGTAGGTCCGCACTGAAGGCAAAGCGATGTCTGACCCAGGTGGAGCCGACGTACCGAGGGAGTCCGGCGTGGTCGAAAGGCCGATGGTCAACTCTGGGGTCGAGGGTGGGAGGAGCGCAGGCGCAGGAGTCAGGGCGATGGATGGAGGCAGCTCGAGACCACCCAAAGCTTCGGGCTCCTCGTGCCCAGGAAGAGGCGGATCCCGGCAGGCCCGAGATGGTACCACGCTACTGAGAGGAGGTGGTATCGAGGGACTGGAGGGAGATGGAGATGATTGGGTGGCACTGATGGCTGTGGACTGGGAAACAGGCTGAAGTTCAATGCAAACATCCAAGATAAGTGGTGAGTCACAGAAATGTTGGTGAGAAGGTGGGAGAGGAACGCTGGACGGAACCAGCGGGGAGACAGGCAGTTCAGGGCTGGACGGAACCAGCGGGAGTGAAGACAGTATAGGGGCAAGACAGGTTTCCTCTCCACACCTTAAGTCCAGCAGTGTCTCAGCGAACTCACTCTCAGTAGCGGGGGGGCGGGCGGGGCTCATTTCCGGACCCTCGAGTTCCACCAACACTCCCTCAGCGATGGAAGACTCGGCCAGCTCACACACCTGGTCAGGTACACGCTGCTTGGGCTCCGTGGCGATGTGACCCCCGATCGCTCTTGTGGGCGTGGGCGGCTCAATCGCAGCAGTCTCCGTCGTACTACCTGCGGTGGGCTCAGGTCGAAAATCCTCACCGTCTGGGTGGTTCTGGCTGGGCACTAGCTGGGGAGTGGGGCTGGCGGCAACCTCGACAGTGAATGGTGATCCGCAGGATGCCAGCACCCACTCCACATAGGACTCGAAGCTCCCTCGAGGACCCTCCCCGGACCGCTGTGCATGAGTGGTGGAGTTGAGTCCAAAGTACAAAAACGTGCACAGGCAGCAGTCCGGGAAGGTGGTCTGATGTGCGAGATCCAAAAACAGTTCTAAATGTCTCTCGAGGGAGCTTTCTCCCTGCTCAAGGCACATGAGTTTCACAGCTGGGAACATAGTGCAAGCAGGAGTGAGAAACAGGAAAAAAGACTGAACACGAAAACCAAAAAGAAAATACTAAGTAAAAAAAAACGTCGCTTACAGTCTTCGGTCGGGTATTCTGTTACAAACTTACTGGTATTATTAAGCACACGAACGAGGAGATGGAGATAATAGAGTCTTTACTAGAAAATCCGATAGGAAAATACAGGAACAGACAGGAACATACACCAGCATTAACACAAACGATACCCGACAACCTACTCAACAGAAACAGGAACTTAAATACACTGATGATAGAACTCAAATGACGAACAGCTGAGATGAATGTGATTAATGTCCATGGTGACAGATTGTGGCGGGAAACTAGAACAAAGGAACACGTGACAGATGAAAACACAAACAGAAAGTCCATGTGAATGTAACAATTACAGATGGTTGATTTAATTTGACAGTTATCAATTGTATATATATATATATATATATATATACAATTGTCTCAGTCTGACTTTATCGGTCTGGGAGCAGCTACAAACAAACAGGTAAAGACAGTACTTGTCTTGCTATCTTGTTGACTGTGTGCAGTTTTAGTTATAGGATGGGCAATTGAATGTAATTGTTACAATACAGACGGGGCAGAGGCAGAGATAACAGAAAGCAGACTTTATTTATCACACACAGCAGAGGTGATGGTGATGCAGGTGAGTGAAGATGAATGAAGTTGGGTGTTGAGGTGATGATGAATAGTAATACTGTCCTTTGGGTGATTTGCAGAAGTGAAGATCCGTGGAGAGATGCTGGAATGGCTGACGAGGAGGATTGGAGACACTCACACACAAACTGGAACAACACAGGGAGACGAGGAGACTTGGAGACGATGGAGACAGGTAAGTAGTTTACAACTGGAGTCCAAGAAGTAAGGATTTTAGGGTCTTTAATGCGAACAAGACCGGACAGTGACTGAGTGAGTGTGAGTGTCTTTTATGTGGGTGAAGATTGGAGTGTTGATGAGGTGCAGGTGCGAGTGATCAGTACTCTGGGGATTGAGTGCGCTGTGACTGGGTGATGTTGGAACCTGACGTGTCTGTGACAGTACCCCCCCCTCCACGGCCCGCTCCTGAGGGCCGAGGACCCCGACGTTGCGGTGGTTGGCCTCTTCCACGGGGGGCTGGTCTGTCAGGGTGATTGGAATGGAAGGTTTGGAGGAGTTTTGGATCCAAGATGTTGTCCCTTGGGGCCCATGAGCGTTCTTTGGGGCCGTAGCCCTCCCAGTCGACCAGATATTCTAATAGACCACCACGGCGTCGGGAGTCCAAGATCTCTTGAACCTCATATGCGGCGCTGTCGTCCAGGATGAGTGGAAGGGGGGGTTCAGAGGCTGCCACGTCAGGTCCTGTGGAGGGAGAAACAGAAGGATGGTGAGGCTTAAGTAGTGAGACATAGAATGTAGGATGAATTCGATAGTGAGGAGGTAGTTGAAGTTGATACGTGACTGGGTTGATCTGCTTGCTGATGGTGAATGGACCAATGAACCTGGGACTCAGCTTCCGGCAGGGCAGACGCAGGCGGATGTCCCTGGTTGACAGCCAGACCTTCTGACCGGGCTGGTAGGAGGGAGCTTCGGACCGGCGAAGGTCTGCTGTCATCCTGCGTCTGCGCAGGGCTCGCTGCAGTTGGTGATGTCCCAGACCCTCTCGCTCTCTGAACCAGTAATCCACAGATGGTACGTCAGAGGGTTCCCCAGACCAGGGGAACAGTGGGGGTTGGTAGCCGAGTACGCATTGAAATGGTCCGGTGGAGGGCTGACAGAGAGAGTTTTGGGCGTACTCGGCCCAACCCAGGTACTGGTTCCAAGAGTCCTGGTGGTCATGACAGAAGGTAGGGAGGAAGCGACCGATCTCCTGGATCTTCCTTTCCGTCTGCCCGTTCGACTGCGGATGGTAACCGGATGTTAGGCTGACGGTCACACCTAGGAGCGAGAAGAATGCCCTCCATACCTTGGAGATGAATTGCGGTCCCCTATCGGAGACAATGTCCTCTGGGATACCAAAGTATCGAAACACGTGATTAAGGAGATGTTCAGCCGTCTCCATGGCAGTGGGTAGGCCTCTTAGGGGTATTAGGCGGCAGGACTTCGAGAACCGGTCCACTACCACAAGGACGCAGGTGTTGTTGTTGGAGGCTGGGAGATCGGTGATAAAATCGACCCCTAGGTGTGACCAGGGTCGGTTGGGAACGGGCAGAGGTAAGAACTTGCCGGATGGTAAGTGGCGTGGGCTCTTTGAGATGGCGCATTCCTTACAGCCCTGCACGTACCTTCTGACATCAGCTGCCATGTTGGGCCACCAGAAGCGTTCCCTCAGCAGCGAGAGGGTTTGATTGGCCCCCGGGTGACCAGTACCAAGTGACGTGTGGGCTGAGTGGATGAGAGGAGTGCGTCGTGATCTCGTGGTGTAGCACATGCCTGGTGGACAACCCGGCAGAGCGTTGGTGGAGGCATTGGAGGAGGGTAAGGTCTCCTCTGACCAGGAAATGGGGCTGACAATGAGTTCTTTAGGAATTATGGTTTCAGGATCTTCGGTATTTTTTTCTGGAGCATGGAGACGGGAGAGAGCATCCGCTTTGACATTTTTGGGACCGGGGCGGTAAGTTATGGTAAAGTTGAACCTGGTGAAAAACAAGGCCCAGCGGGCTTGTCTCGGGTTGAGTCTTTTTGCAGAGCGTAAGTATTCAAGGTTTTTATGATCTGTAAGGACTTGGAAGGGATGTTTGGCTCCCTCCAGCCAATGCCTCCACTCCTCCAGGGTGAGTTTCACGGCTAGGAGTTCCCGGTTACCGATATCGTAGTTCCTCTCCGCCGGGTTGAGCTTGCGGGAGAAGAAGGCACATGGATGGAGTCTACTGGGATTCCCCTGCTGCTGGGACAACACCGCTCCTACTCCGGTGGTGGAAGCGTCCACCTCGACAACGAAGGGCAGCTCTGGGTTGGGGTGGACGAGGAGAGGAGCGGTGGTAAAGGCTTCTTTGAGGTGTTGGAAGGCCTCCGTGGCCTCAGGGGTCCAGGACAGAGACTTGGGCTTATTACGGAGCAGGTTGGTGAGTGGACTGGCAAGGGAGCTGTAGTTGTGTATGAATCGGCGGTAGAAGTTGGAGAATCCGAGAAAGCGTTGTAAGTCCTTGATGGATGAGGGAGTTGGCCAGGTCTTAATGGCTTCCACCTTCCCCTCGTCCATCCGGATGCCACTACTGTCGACGATGTACCCGAGGAAATGGACTGATGACTGATGGAATGTACACTTTTCTGCTTTGAGGAATAGGTGAAACTTGCGGAGTTGTTGGAGGACCTCCGCAACGTGGTGGCGATGTTCGGCCAGGCTCCGGGAGTAGATCAAGATGTCGTCTATGTAAACCAAGACAAAGCGATGGAGAAACTCCTGGAGCACCTCATGTATGAAATCCTGGAATACGGAGGGGGCGTTGACCAGGCCATATGGCATAACCAGGTATTCATAGTGGCCGGTAGGTGTCACAAAGGCGGTCTTCCACTCGTCCCCCTCGCGTATCCGGATGAGGTTGTACGCGCTGCGGAGGTCCAGTTTGGTGAAGACAGTGGCACCACGGAGATGTTCTAGGGCTGAATGGACGAGAGGAAGGGGATAATGGAACTTAATAGTGATGTTGTTCAATGCGCGGTAATCGATGCAGGGCCTCAAGCCTGTCCTTCTTGGCCACGAAGAAGAAGCTTGAAGCAGCAGGGGAAGTGGATGGTCGGATGTATCCTTGAGCAAGAGCTTCCTTGATGTACTCCTCCATGGCCTTCTCCTCCGGGACGGATAGAGGGTATATCCTTCCCCTAGGCACTGGTTCACCCGGAAGCAGATCGATGGCACAGTCCCATGGCCGGTGTGGAGGCAGCTTGGAAGCACGTTGTGGGCAGAATACGTCACTGAAGGGGGCGTAACACTCAGGGATGTCCACGGAGCGCTGGTCCACTGGGCTCTCGATGGTCGTGGCACAGACTGGAAGAGACTCGGAGCGTGGTGAACGAGGAATGGGAAGCCCAGGGAAACAGTTGTGGAAACAGGTTTCGCCCCATTTCAGGACCTCGCCGGTTTTCCAAGAGAGTGTTGGGTTGTGCTGCTCCAACCAGGGGCGCCCTAGGATCACGTCAGCGGTGGATCCCTCAAGAACCAGCAGATGGAGATGTTCGACGTGTAGAAGGCCGACCTGTATCTGGATGGCTTCAGTGCAATGGCGGATGTGCTTACGGCTTAGGGCTTCCCCCGTTACTGATCGTATCTGGTAGGTAGTCGGCGTGGCCGTGGTCTTGACGTGGAGCTGACGACAGAGGGTGCCGGAGATGAAGTTGCCGGCTGACCCAGAATCGAGGAGGGCGACCACTGGAATGGAAATGTCAGAAGCAGTAAGTGTTACAGTAGTGGTGAGGGATTTCATCTTTTTGATTGACGGAATGATAGCACTCACCATGGGTCGCGGAGGACGAATTGGGCATGTGGAGAGGATATGCCCAGGAGAACCACAGTACAAACAAAGATTCTGGGTCAGCCGTCTCTGTCGCTCAGCTGGGGAGAGCCGTGTACCTTCCAGAGACATGGGTTCGTTGGCTGGTTCTGGGGGGCTGACGGATTCTGGTCGACGTGCTGAGATGGGAAATAGCAGCTGGCCCTGGTGTTCTTCTAAACACGACTGCATACGAGTGGCAAAACCGATGGAATCCTCATATGCAGCGAGATGCAACTGCACGCGAGGATCCAATCCTTGGCGATATGTTGTTATCAAGGCTTGTTCGTTCCAGCCGCTGGATGCTGCGAGAGTTCTAAACTGCAAGGCATATTCGTTAACTGATAAGGATCCTTGTTTAAGATTATAAAGTTTCTCACCAATCGACGAGTCAGAGATGGGTTTCCCAAAAACTTGGCGGAAATGGGCCACAAAACCGGAGTATGACTGAGTAATAGGATGATTTTGGGACCAAATTGAATCTGCCCATTGGAGCGCCTTGCCTTGCAGTTGGGAGATGATGAACGCCACTTTTGAGGTTTCGGTGGGAAAGTTGTGCGGTTGCATCTCCAGGACCAGCGAGCACTGCAGAAGGAATCCGCTGCAGTCCTCCGCCGAACCAGAGTAGGGCGCTGGTTTCGCCATGGGACTGGCGTACACGGGAGGTGAAGGAGAGGTAACGGTGTTTGCGGAGGTGATCGCTGGGTGAGGTGATGTTGACGTGGTGGAAAGAACTCGTCGAAGGACATCGACGAGCTCTTGAATGGGATCCGGTTGACTCATGCTGTGTGTGAAGACGATGTTTTCAGTTCCGGTCTTCTGTTACAATACAGACGGGGCAGAGGCAGAGATAACAGAAAGCAGACTTTATTTATCACACACAGCAGAGGTAATGGTGATGCAGGTGAGTGAAGATGAATGAAGTTGGGTGTTGAGGTGATGATGAATAGTAATACTGTCCTTTGGGTGATTTGCAGAAGTGAAGATCCGTGGAGAGATGCTGGAATGGCTGACGAGGAGGATTGGAGACACACACACAAACTGGAACAACACAGGGAGACGAGGAGACTTGGAGACGATGGAGACAGGTAAGTAGTTTACAACTGGAGTCCAAGAGGTAAGCATTTAGGGTTCTTAATGCGAACGAGACCGGACAGTGACTGAGTGAGTGTGAGTGTCTTTTATGTGGGTGAAGATTGGAGTGTTGATGAGGTGCAGGTGCGAGTGATCAGTACTCTGGGGATTGAGTGCGCTGTGATTGGGTGATGTTGGAACCTGACGTGCCTGTGACAGTAATGACATTGGTGACATTTTACTAGATTGTTAAAAATAGTTTAATTAACCCTGGGCCTTGAGCATTTAATCGTAAAACAATGATTTTACTTGTACTGTGCTGTGAACATGGGGGGTTGCCCACAGTAAACCTGCTATGGGCCCCGGAGCTAACCAACTGGGGGCCTGTGTGGGTTTTCATGGGGCCCCAAAGAGTTTGCTCTTGCCCACTCTGTCCCACAGAAAACCCACACTTAGTGAGTGAAGGATGAAATCACATTAAACATGAGTTCTATGTCGATAAATTAAAATTGATTTCTGGACATTGTTATGTTATTTTTGTACACACACAAACAAACACGTTGTGTTTTCATGTTTTATGGGGACTTTCCATATACATAATGGTTTATACTGTACAAATTGTATATTCTATCCCCCTACACTAACCCTACCCCTAAACCTACCCATCACAGAAAACTTTCTGCATTTTAAATTTTTAAAAATTTTTCCCCACACGGACAAGGATTTCAGATATTGCCATCTTTGTGGGGACATTTTATCCCCATAATGTAGAGTTTACCAGGCCACACACACACACTCCTGTCCCACCCAGTTTTTAAAATGAATTCTATACATATTACATAAGGATAAGCTTAATACCATTAAACAATCAAAAAATTAGCTAAGATTTAGTTTGTGTCATTTTTAATCTATTTTGTTGTGTTGTAATAATTGTAAAAATAAAATAAATAAATCTGCATCTAACCTATAAATTATGTGCATGTGTACATCATTAAATCAAACTAATGAAACCATTAAATTGATTGGAGTCCTAATGGTTCATACTGTTGTCCAGTAGATACCAACGTTTAATCTATAGGTTGCTAAATATGTTCTATTGGTCCTTAATGGTATCCAATAGGCAAAACATGCCACCAATAAAAGAAAGCAAATTACCAATAGAAACCCACTTGGACCATTACATTTTCCATTAAAACCAATACAGACAAATAGGCAAAACATGCCACCAATAGAAAAAAGCAAATTACCAATAGAGACCCACTAGGACCATTACAGTTTCCATTAAAACCAATACAGTTCACTTTAAAACCATTAAAACCATTACAATTTCTGTAATGGTTTTTATTTTTTTTTTTTTCAGCAGGGGTGATACCAGGTTGGTATATGATGCGCTCACTCAAGCTTGTACGGAGAACGGCACAAGACGTTAGCACGATTTACTAATTCGTTTCCTCGATTTATGAACAGTGTGCACGATTTAGCAAATTGAGGGAAAGAATTAGTAAATCATGAGCATGATTTAGCCTACTATTTTTTTTTTCTGCATGTCATGTGCGGGGCTCCGTAAACTAGAACTAGCGAGGCAGCACACACAGATACAGGACGCATTCACTCTAGAGAGCGTGCAAAAAAGTTATTTATTTTTTAAATAACGATTTGAATGGTCCATTAAAAACATGACAGAGTGATTAGCTCCCGTCAAACAACCACAATGAGTCTGCATGCTCATTATCTACGGTAGCCTAATCTACAGGCAGTGACAGACTTTGAGGTGTTTAGCGAGTCTTCAGCAATTACCCCTTTCTTCCTTTCATTCAAATAAACACCTTTCATTTTCTTCTTAAGTAAAAAAGTAAGATCTTGGCCCAGGTTCTTAAGAAAATATTTCAGAACTTCCTAAGAATTTTTGGTAACACTTTATTTTAGGTTTTTTTTTTAACTAGCTGCTTATTAGCATGCGTATTACAAGAATATTAGCTGTTCATTAATACTTATTAAGCACATATTAATGCCTTATTCTGCATGACCTTATTCTACATTCCTAATCCTACCCAATACCTAAACTTAACAACTACCTTACTAACTATTAACAAGCAGTAAATTAGGAGTTTATTAAGGGAAAAGTCGTAGTTAATAGTGAATACATGTTCCCTATACTAAAGTGTTTTTTCAAGAATTGCACTTAGGAACATTCTTAAGAATTTTCTTAACTTCCTTCTTAAGAAGATGTTTGTGAATCCGGCCCCAGGAGCTTCAAATATCTGCTGCTCAATAGTGTTTTTTTTTTTTTTTTTTTTTTTTTTTACAGCTGTCCTTTTAATACAATTAACTTGTTTGACAGAAACTTTAAGCCTTTATCTGACCGAGTTCTGCTGTGCTCTAAATCACTCACAAAACTTATGATAGCTCCATAATCTCCATTCACTTTTCACACAATATTAGTTGTTTTCATGCCTTTTGCACAACATTGCACCATTTTTATGCTTTTCATCTTCAGAAAGATCTTTCTTCCTCCCTATATTTCATGAGAACTGTGACTTACTTAATAATGTGGAACAACATCTTCAAGTAGGGTTTCCATTTACCTAGTAGGCCTGGCAAAATACTCCACAAACCTGTCTGAGATCGATACCAGTTATCTAAAAAGATGTGCAGAAATAAAACAAACACTTTCTTTGAAAAACTAAAATCTGAATGTTTATTGTGCTGAAATCGCACTGATACGTCACTTGCATAATAATTTGGAACACAGTGTGTATATATAATTTATAAAAAATATGGGCCAATGACGTGACGGTTCATTTTTTTGTCCAAAAGCCTTAATAATAATAAAAAACAAAGATTAGATAAGATTAGATTAGATAAACTTTATTAATCTAAAGTTTATCTAATTTATTAAATTAAATTCCATGGCAACTCAATACAGTCAATAAGCACTTTAGAATACATGTGACTACATACCTATTAATTAACACAGTTCTGTCCTAGACAGATGAGTTATATACTCTAATAGCACTAGGCAGGAACGATTTCCTATATCGTTCCTTCAAGCAACGAAATAAGCAAATAAGCCTGTTGCTAAAGCTACTCTTGAGTTTGTCAAGAGTTTTATGGAGGGGATGAACATCATTGTCCATAATCGCCAGCAACTTTGCTAGCATTCTGTCCCTAACCACGTCCTCCAAAGTACCTATAGACTCAGCCTTTTTGATGAGTTTGTTTAGTCTGTTGGCATCCTTTGCTTTGTTTCCTAAGCCCCAACACACCACAGCAAAGAAGATAGTACTCGCAACAACAGTCTGATAAAACATCTTGAGTATCCTGTTATACACGTTGAAAGACCTGAGCTTCCTCAAGAAATATAGCCAACTCAGGCACTTCTTGTAAACAGCCTCTGTATTTGTAGACCACTCCAACTTGTTGTTCAACTTGACACCTAAATATTTATATGATTTCACATTAATTCCATATTAAGTTCCACATTAATCCCACCAATGCAGACTGAAGAGGGTGGTGTCTTATTCCTGCTGAAATATATCACAATTTCTTTTGTCTTCGCCACATTTATCTGTAAGTGATTTACCCCACACCACTTTACAAAGCGGTCAACCAGATGTACTCCTCCTCCTGACATTTCTCCACACAGCTTACTATGGCTGTGTCGTCTGAGTATTTTTACAGATGACATGGCTCAGAACTGTAATTAAAGTCTGCAGTGTAAATTGCAAACAGGAAGGGAGATAGCACAGTTCCCTGGGGGGGCCCCGATGTTACTCATCAGACGTTCAGACACACATCCCTGTAATCTCACAAACTGAGGCCTGCCCGTCAGATAATCATGGACCCAAGTGACAAGGAAGCATCCACCTGCATTTCTTCCAGTTTTGACTTCAACAAACTTGGCTGGATGGTATTGAACGCACTAGAAAAATTAAAAAAAAAACAAGATGCAAACTGTGGTAGATATATAATTGCATCTTCCACACCCACCCGGGGCTGATAAGCAAACTGCAGAGGGTCAAGTGATGGATGCACTAATGGTCTAAGGTGTGCCAGAACCAGTCTCTCCATAACCTTCATTAAATGAGAGGTTAGTGCAATAGGTCTGTAGTCATTTAGTGCCATAGGATGTCTATTCTTCAATAGGCACTGGAACCAGACAAGATGTTTTCCACAGCAATGGAACTCTCTGAAGTTAAAGAGATGCTGAAGTACTCCACTCAGCTGGCTAGCACAAGACTTCAACACATGAGGACTAATACCATCCGGTCCAGCAGACTTACACTGATTTAACTTTTCCAGGTAAGGTGGCCACTAGAGGTAGAGGAAGCAGTATTAAATCTGTTAAAAAACAGGTTGAACTCATTTGCTTGTTGCACATTACTCTCCACTTCACCTCCACCTTTTCTCTGAAAACCAGTAATCTTTCTTATCCCACTCCACACATCCCTAGTATTGTTGTTTTCCAGGCTCTTCTCCAGATTCCTTCTATAAACATCCTTGCTCTCCTTAATTCTATGTTTTAATTCTCCTTGTAACCACTTTAATTGAACTCTGTCATTTGACCTAAAAGCCCTCTTTTTTTCATTAAGTAGGGCCTTCAGATCACTGCTCACCCAAGGTTTATTATTTGGGTAGCAGCGGACCTCCTTCTTAGGGATGGAACAGTCCGTACAGAAATTGATGTACTCAGAGACACAGTCAATTAACGCATCAATATCCTCACCATGTGGTTCATACAGGGCATTCCAGTTGATAGTTTCTAGTGCACAACGCAGTGACCCCCTAGCCTCACAGGACCATGTTCTCACAGTTCTTACTATAGCTGGTTGCCGCTGAACAACAGTTTGTATAATGGTGTTAGCAGTACTAAGTTATGATCTGACCTTACTAATGGAGGGAGAGCAGTAGAGATGTAAGCATCTTTAGTATTTGTGTACAACAGATCAAGAATCTTGTTTTCTCTTGTTTTACAGTTAACAAACTGGTAGAAAGTAGGGAGTGTGGAGGAAAGAGATACATGATTGAAATCACCTGTGATCAAAATGAAGGCACCAGGATATTTTGTTTGAATATTCGCTGTCACAGAAAGGATGCCATCACATGCAGCTTCCGCGTTCCCTGATGGAGGAATGTAAACAATGATGGCTACCAAACTTGTAAATTCCCTCTGCAAATAATATGGGCGCAATCCAACAGCCATAATCTCAATATTCAGATTGCAAACACACTCTTTGAAATAAGCCCCGGATTGCACCACCTCAGAAACATCAGTGAATTAGTCAAATATTGCATTTATTTCACTTCAGCTGTGATAAAGTATGCAAATGCAGCGCGAGCGTCACTACGGGAAGCAGAAAGTGTCCGACTTCACGTGTCCAATTTCTGCTCCTCCCCGACTGCAAGTGGCTACTCTTGCCGATCAGTTGCATCCAGCCGCAGCTGATGTCGAACACACCTACTATCATGTGACAGGATGTGACATCATTCAGACACCTTCAAAGGACCACATGGTCATGAAGCAAAGTAACTAACTCTCTTTTAACTATTTTAAAAATTCATGTTTTCACTTGCTCATACGCATGTCCCAAAATATCAGGTCATTTGGTACAACCGCTGTAAAACATGGAAAATGTTGTAAAATTTTAAAAACTTGTACCAAATATTAAATGTTTGATTGTCCTAGCTAGCTAGCAAGATATTAGCCTGGCTAGATATCAACCTGTTAGCATTGTTTGAAAATATCATCATTCGGTATAACCAAAAGTATCATTTCAAAGTATCATTTCGGTAAAACCAAAATTTTGGGTTAACTGAATTACTTTTTTTGTGAAAAATTTTGTTTATCTTGTCAAAAATGACAAAAGCAGTGTTAATTGATTATTTTAAAAGAACACAATCTCATTGTTAACACTTAATAAAATTAATTATATCTCCATTATTGTCACAGGACAAGGGCCAGCTGCTACGCACATCATCCCTCCGTCAGCCAGAGTCCATCAGCCCTCCAGAACCAGTACCAGAACCCATGCAATTAGAGAACAATCGTCTAACTTTCACTGAACGGCAGAGATGGCTGACCCAAGGACTGTGTTTATATTGTGGTGCATCTGGACTTGTGAGATCTACATGTCCCACTCGTCCTCCTCGTCCCATGGTGAGTGCGATTATACCCTCTATTAAGAAAATGAAGCCACTCACCACAATCGTAACACTTACTGCTGTCAATGTTTACATTCCAGTCTATGCTCTCCTTGACTCCGGGTCAGCCGGTAACTTAATCTCTGGTGCCCTCTGCCGTCAGCTCAAGCTCAAGACAATTCCAACGCCGTCCGTTTACCAGATCCATTCAGTAACAGGCAAACCACTCGGCCATAAACCTGTTCATCAGGGTGCTGGTCCAGTGAAACTTCAAGTTGGAATACTTTACATGGAAGAACTACATCTACATGGTTCTGGAGGATTCCACTGCTGATGTGATCTTAGGGTGCCCATGGTTGGAGCAGCACAACCCCATCATCTCATGGACCACTGGAGAGATCCTGAAGTGGGGCGACACCTGTTTTCCAGACTGTTTTCCACAAAAGTTTCAGCCTCCTGTTCCTAAATCACTTCCTGTGTGTTCCACATCCATCGAGAGCCCTGTAGAAAAACAGTCAGTGGATATTCCTCCGTGTTACGCCCTCTTCAGTAATGTTTTCTGCCCGAAGAAAGTCTCCAAGCTGCCTCCACACCGGCCATGGGACTGTGCCATCGATCTGCTTCCAGGTGAGTCAGTGCCCCGTGGGAAGATTTATCCACTCTCCATCCCAGAGCAGAAGGCCATGGAGGAGTACCTGCTGCTTCGAGCTTCTTTTTCGTGGCCAAAAAGGATGGAGGCTTGCGGCCTTGTATAGACTATCGGGTACTGTCACAGACCCGCCAGGCTCATCCATCAGCCAATCACAGCGCACTCCCTCACCAGAGTTCTGATCACACACACCTGATCCTCATCACCACCAGATACTTAAGCACATCACTCACCTCAGTTCACTGTCTGGTCTCATTGTTACTAGGATTACCATTCCAATGCTCCTGATTATTGCGAATACTTACCTATTTTACTCCAGAGTGCTTCCCAGTTTTCATGCTGTATGTGTGTATCCCTACCGTCTCAGTGAGTCCATTCCACCACTTTGCTTCCTGGCAACCACAAGTCATTTACCTGCAAGAGAAAAGGACAGTATTACCACTTCTGTTTCACCATATCAAATACCAATTTACCATTACTCATCTGCTCATCTGTATTTACTTGCTGTTTGTGAATAAACGCTGTTATACCTGCAAACCTGTGGTCTCCTACCCTTCTGTCCGTGACAATTATGAGATGTTTGTGAATCCGGCCCCAGGTCAGGGGACTGGAATGGTCATGGCAGAAGCTTCATTTTGTACTCAGAGACACAATTTTGTGTTGGTTTTGATGTTTGTTTTGGATCATTGTCCTGATGGAAGATCCAATAATGGCCCGTTATAAGATTTCTAGCAGAAGCGGTCAGGTTTTGATTTTTTATCTGTTGGTATTTGATAGAATCCATGATACCATGTGTCTAAACAAGATGTCCAGGACCTCCAGCTGAAAAATAGGCCCACAACATTAAATATCCAGCAGTATATTTAACCGTGGGCATGGGGTACTTTTTATCCATGTGTGCACCAAAAAAGCTCTTTTTTTAGTTTCATCTGACCATAGAAGCCGGTCCCGTTCCAGTCGTTCCAGTCGTGTCTGACAACTGAATATGCTGGAGATTGTTTCTGGATGAGAGCAGAGGATTTTTCTTGAAACCCTCCTGAACAACTTGTGGGGATGTAGGTGCTGTTTGATAATTTTTTTAGGCTTTCTGAGACTCAAGAGTCAACTAATCTCTGCAATTCTCCAGCTGTGATCCTTGGAGAGTCTTTGGCCACTCAAACTTTCCTCACTGCGCATTAGGACAATATAGACACACAACCTCTTCCAGGCAGATTTGTAACATCTTTAGTTGATTGGAACTTTTTAATTATTGCCCTGATGGTGGAAATGGCCATTTTCAGTGCATTAGCCTTTTTCTTACAGCCACTTTCTATTTTGTGAAGCTCAACAATCTTTTGCTGCACATGAGAACTATATTCTTTGGTTTTACTCATTGTGATGAATGATTCAGGGAATTTGGCCTTTGTGAGTCATGGCTGGACAATTTCATGTTCATGATCACCTTGATGTGCTAAAAAATGTACGTATGAATGGGAATATACTTCTAAAAATTCTAGGGATGCCAATAATTGTGGCCAGCGTGTTTTGGAGAAAAACATTTATTTCATAATGTGATTTCCCCCCCACTTTCAAATCTTTTCCTTCAGTGAAAGGTTAGATTTTTGCTAATTTTATGAATTAAAGATTAAAAGGATAAACAATGCAGATTTATTTTTAAAGTCATCTTTGATCATATTTACCAAGGGTGCCAATAATTCTGACCACCAAATGTACATGGCAAATGATGAAAAACACTATTTTCAGATGAAATTATATTAAACAGATGATCTTCTAGAAAAAAGGCAACTAAAATAGGATTCTGTGCATCAAAACTGACTGTTTTAATAGAATGAACAAAAGAGCCACATTATATCTATGAGATTTTACCATTTTATAGGGCCTTTAAAATGAATATTACAAAAGAAAAATTATATTGATATTGAAATATCTTTAATATTTTTAGAATTACACACACAAACTTTGGAAAAATACTATTTATGGCACTCAGACAGGAATGTTCAATTGTGTTGATAGAAAAAAAACGAGATACATTTCTAGTTTCAACATTATTTGTTCTTCAAAAAAATGCGACCATTGAAAACGTGTACCAATTTACTCATGGAGGCACATTGAGATCCTTATCTCTAGAAATTAACCATATTGGGCCTTGAAAATTAAGAAAAGAAAAGTTTGTTAAGATTAGAATCTAAAAGGATAATAAGATATATGTAATATGAGTTACAGAAATGCAAACTTTGAGCAAAAAACACAAGAAGTGCTTTTTGCCATTTTTGAACTGTTGGCATATAATGAAACAAAGATTGCTACATCAACAGATTTAACTAACAGGCCTACCAATCTCTGTGTAAAAATAAAATAATGTTGTTGTTCTAAAGTCATTTGTAATCTGATTCCAAATCTCAGGTGAAAATTGTAATTCTGACCCCCCTCTACAAAATATTGGATTACTCAGTAAATATACATCCATACAAATCTGGTTGACTTTGACACGAAATGTGTTTATGTCTGAGAACCTTTTATACATCTTTTTTACACATAACTGCAGATACTGAAATGACACTCACTGTGTGGTACAGTAGTAGTTGGCAATATGTTTAGCATACTAATCAGAAGGTGGCATAAACTCCTTGAACATATGGAAAGAGGCTCAGTATGATCTAAAACAGAAACAGATAAAAGGCAAAGCACAAATCAGAGGTGTAAAGAGTACCTGAAAACCATACTTGAGTAAAAGTACAGATACCTTACATCAAAAATTACTCCATTACAAGTTACAAGTCACCAATTCCAATATGACCTGAGTAAAAGTCTTAGAGTATCTGATTTTAACAGTACTTAAGTATTTTACTCGTGCTGAATGTCGGCTAAAAGATACACTAGTCCTCGACACCTGGGAGACATGCCAGTGACAATAAGAAACAGTTGATTTGTAAGATGAGAAATCATGTTTATTTTACACAATTTTTTTTTTTTTTTTTTTTTTAACCTTTATTTATATAGTGCTTTTTACAATGCAGTTTGTGTCAAAGCAGCTTTACAGTGATAACTGGAAAGTAATTTTGGCTGCACGGCAGCTCTAGAAGAAAATGACGTCAAGTAAGGTCAGTATTGATTCATTCCTTTGTAAAAATCAATAGTTATTAATTTAGTTAATTAATCTATACATCGGCTCTGGAGAAAGCAGTGATGTCATCGTCCAGCTCAGTTCAGTTCGCATACAATGGTGTCAATGAAGGCAGTTCAAAAACATTGTTGAATATCAAGTGTCCCTAACTAAGCAAGCCAAAGGTGACAGTGGCAAGAAACCCAAACTTCAACAGGTGACAAAAATGGAGAAATTAAGGTCGACACAACAGCCTCTTAAACGTCTACAAACTCTTAAGTCTCAGTTGAGCTCAAGTGCTCAAAAAGGCCATAAATAAACCAATATCCATTAAAAAGATCTTGTCAGTATAGCAGATAAAAAAAAAAAAAAAAATGTAAGTAAAATTAAATAGTCAAAGTCTACTTGCACTGGATGTTCTGGTTTCGGCCTCATCACTGGCTGCAGTCATGACCTAATCTCATAAACCAAACATCTGTGATTCACAATTACCAGCTAATGCACTCACATTCACGTAAAGTAGCCTTGTTGACAATTTTGGGTGAGTAAAGGCAATGCCCTTAGATGCCGATATTGCTTCCTTATAGCAGAAATAAACCGCTGCAGAAAAAGTTAGGCGCCATGAAATATGTAATGTGTAATTGCATTACTCATCACAAATGTATTGGAGTGAAAAGTACATTTAAAATGTAGTCAAGTAGAGAGTAAAAGTTGCCAATATCTTTAATACTCAGTACAACTACAATGTGGCCAAAAAGATACTTAAGTACAGTAACTAATTACATTTACTCAAATACTTTACACCTCTGGCACAAATATGTTTTGTCATCATAAAGTTAAGTCATTAGCTATAAAGTACCTGGTTGGTAGGCCCATTTTTTTAAAGTGATTATATCAAAACCCATATGTAAGGCATTCCCAGCAAACACAACTACGTTTGTTTTGTGTTTGCTGGTATTGCTTGAATGCCATGTTGTATTGTTAATCTCGTGCCTAACAAAGTAACTCTATTCACATAGTATGGCCCTTATAATTATTTTGTATATTATTGCAAAATAATTCCATACCGTTTCCAACCACAAGGCGTCACTATTGCCAGTGAGCGCGCGGATTGAGGGGGCTGGCAGCGTTGGAAGCTTTTATAGTATATGGTTGGAAATGACCTTTTTTCCCCTGTATAATCACTTGCATAGAAGGAAAAAAAAATCATAAGCTGTTTATGTTTTTAAACATTTAAAAAAAATAAACCTATGTCTGCCCTCCTGAAACTGTGTTACAGAGATGTAAAAATAAATTATATAAACTCTTAGGTTTCAGACTGAGTTATTAACAGTCAATTTCGACATTTCGGAACTGTAACGAGACTACAGAAACGGGAACTTGCATATTTCTCTGAAATGCAGTCGCATTTTGCGCTTCGTTTTTGTGATCCTTACATAATGATTTCCTTTGTGTTTGACTACCTCATAAATACCAAATTATAACGAAGACTAATCTTGTTTATCTAATCTGTTCTGTTTGTTTTCCGTGGAATTCATCTGGTGTGCTTTCCTATCCCTGTGCTAGAGGCCAGATCAGTGTGAGCGCGCGCCGATCGAGAACACGCGCAGGGTGGGAATTAGTCAGTGGAACAGCAGAACTGCTGCGTGAGTTCTAGGAAAGTTCGATACGCCCTTTTGGCGAGTTCCATGTTATATTGACAAATAGGGAATCATGCGGTAGACCATTATTTTTCACGGTTTAAACTACTCGTCTGGGCCTTTTTGTGCGTTCGTGACTTAACCCATGTGTTTAATTTGTCTACAGCTTGGAAGATGACATGATATATAGATGATATGAAATATATTCACAGATATTCACATATAGGTGAATTGTAAAAATAAATAATAATAAAAATTGTCCATACAGATGTCCAAAAAGGTGTCAAACTTGTCAAATTCACTGGAATTTTTTGATATCGTGGGCAGTAATCTCCAGCCAAACACCGACTACATTCTGACAGCAAGAATGAGCACAAACTATAACGAACACGAGATACTGAGTGACCAGAGCGCACCAGTTGAGTTTACCAGCTGTAAGTCTATCTATTTTGTTCTCAGATTCATTCCTGCATGTGTGTTAATGCTCTTTAATAATCCTGATCCATCCAAATGTGCTCCACAGCCTCATCTCCAGATGAAATAGTCAGAACGGTGGTTCCACCTCTGTGTGTTGGTTTAGTCCTCATCATTTGCGCTATCTTCATCTGTGTTTTGAGGTGAGATCTGTTTTGTGTCTTGCCATCATTGTACATTTCGCATTTTTGCTGTTCCTTTGTGAATCCTTGAAATTCAGTTCTGACACACTTTACTTCCTCATTACAGGATAAAGACAAAATGGTGGGACAAGATCTCCAAGCCAAAAGTAAATGCCAGTTTTGGAGAAGAGAAGGTGGGAGAAAGATATGCAAATTGTTGGTTAACTATTTATTTTATCTTGAAATAGTTATCTATATGCTTAATAACCCTTTATTTTTTTCATTTTTGTTTAATAGGGTCATATTTTGCCTCCTTCCATTATGAACTTCTCCACAATCCATGTAGAGATTCCAAAAGTGGACTTTCAGGAGGAAAAGAAATGGTAAGTTTTCCCGAAAACTTCAGAAACACATGACAGACTAATTCTGATGAATAATCCCTCAACATGTTTGTCTCTCTACAGGATCTCAGCGTCATCAGTAGATACAACCAACGAGAAAAGTTCCCACAGTGTTGAGTCGGCGGCAGACGATTACGGCCAGGCCGGCT
The DNA here is from genome assembly GCA_037101425.1 of Elopichthys bambusa. NCBI lineage: Eukaryota > Metazoa > Chordata > Actinopteri > Cypriniformes > Xenocyprididae > Elopichthys > Elopichthys bambusa. Next base: position 28,941,844 of record CM074435.1, read on the forward strand.
TTGATTCTGGTAGTGACAAGGAGAACAGTCCGATCTCATCACGCGTCAAACGTGCCCTGGATGAGGATTTATAATCTCTTCTTTTTACCAGCAACACACCCAGCAATCAGGGCACTACGATGGTAGTCAGGAGTGTTGGTATCAGTTCCTTAAGAGAACACAACCGTGCAAACCGAGATTCGGGCAACTGCTCTGGCTCATCGGTTTTCAGTAACATGACATATTTGGAATCGGCCACTGATGATTCTTCATTCCTGGAGCAGCTGAGTTGTGATCAGTCCTGTCAGTCCGACAAGAGGGAGGTTTTTAGCTGTGAAAACTCCCCTATGAACGCTGATATCAGCAAGAGCCAGTTTAACTTTCCCACTATTGATGGTTTGGAAGACGGATATCAGTGTTTCAACAGTGTTGTGAACCAGGGAAATGATGCAGATGTTTGTTTGAACCTTTCAAATGATGCTGATTCTGATGAAAAGTTCATTTAGAATAATCTCATCACTAGTAAAAATCCACTTTATCCTTCTCTGTTGCTCCATGATGGCAGCGTCACACCAAGTGATGATGGATATCAAGCTTTTGAAGGCTTAACAAAGAGCACAGAAGGACAGTGGAGCACAAGCATCAGAACCAAACAAGCTTTTAATAAATGTGGAGCGCTGAAATTCCCCCATAGCACTGGCCAAGATCCCACATCAACAGTGCAGCAAAGTTTGTGGGCCCCTTCTTTGCATTTCTCACCCATTATTCAAATAGACACTTCCTATCAGTCTGTGTAGCTGTGCTGTACACAACTGAAACATTGAATTATCTTTGTATGTAACCTCTACAGTTACACAGAAATATGGCCAGTAATTAAGATCTATGCAACTGTTCATTGTTTGTTTAGACTCAAATTCAAGACCTTCAATTTAGGTTTCACTGTTTCTACACAAAGACTCTGTGCCTAAAATGCTCGAAGAGGTCATCATGGTTTACTATTCTTGACATTCATTTTTCTTTATTATTGTACAGAATTTCACACACAATGTCAAATGTGACCCTGAATCAAGTTTGCAAATGCAAATTTTAAAGGCATAACAAGGCTAAGGCGGTTCATCATTCTGTGCCATTAAAACAAATGATTGGTATTTGCTTAATCGTCTGTACAGTTACAATGAATCATTCCTTTGAAAGTATCACCAATAATAGGAAACTTTAGGTTTAATAAATTTTAGGTTTGCATAGAATTTTGGGTTTCATAATTTCAACAGTAAGAGCGTCTGTGCCTTAAATAATCTAGGAGGTCATGTATTACTTTTTTTGTCATTCACATTTTCGTATCGCTAAAAAGGCATTTCTAAGCATATATTTGATATCTCAGTATGTGACAGAAGAATTTTTCTTTTGTGCATTGTTTTTTTTTTTTCTTTTACAAAAATAAGAAAAAGTCTGTATATATGATATATTTAGATATAGATGACACTGTTATGTTTTTGTTTTAAAATCATAAACAGGAAAAAACTTAGCTTAGACAGTAATTATCGGCCTGTTTAACAATACTGTCAAACAAATGATAGATGCTTAAAACTTACATTATTTTTGTATGTAGTCTTATGTAGCTGTTCTGTGTACGCCATGGTGTTTTAACATACGAATTAAAGCATGCTAAACATTTTCAATAAGAGAAATGTAAATACACTGCTATGTTTATACTTTTCTAAAGTAAAACCTCAGAATGGTGAAACAGTCTTGAGTAATTACTTGAGTCTTTCAGTGGGAAATTTGAACAGGTTTTGACAGGGCCTTTGTTTTATGCTACCTGCATGAACCAGGAAGCTACATTTTTTTCCCCCATGGAAAGTATGTGATACAATAAAGCGAATGTCGAGACATTTACGCATTCTAAAAAAGGCTGCTTCACAGAAGGATGTCTAAATAAGGGACATCTTTGTTCTCTTAAAGCGGTAGCCATCCTCTAATAATCCAATGCAATATAAAAAGAATTAGGCTATTTATAACACTAATGACATGAAAGCTAAAGGTCCAGAAGTATATAATTATTGAAAGTTGTCTTGAGATAAAATACGGTTGTATATATCTGGCACGTTAAATTAATACATAGTTCTTGTCAAGCAAAAGCAAAAATTGTAGATAGTCATTTTGACAATTTTCATCATCTTTTATAACACACGACCTTAAATGACATCAGAGATTTCTACAGAATATGTAATACCTTTGAGTGTGGATGTGACTTTTAGTTTTGTTTTAGCATTTTGATATCATCAACAAAATAATATCATAAGCAGCATAGATTAGTCATTCAGATGAATGCAGCGCCATCTGCTGGGTGTTTACGTGAAGTTCAAGTTCGTGAACTTTTATGTCGAAGTGTTTCCTGTTTCTTCTTGCCATGCTTTGTACTCTGTTTGTAATCCAATTGTTCATTGCTTCTCCCTTGATTAGTCCCCCCAGGTGTATATTGTTTACTTGTTAAAGGGTTAGTTCACCCAAAGAATATACACTGACAAGAAGCGAAACTCAATAGGCCTTTTTTCACAAGAATCGGAAATCACGTGACGCAAGTCAAGTCACTGCTTTATGTCAAGCAATTCAAGTCATGTCGTAGTTTGGTTCAAACAACACATTGCACTTGCAACAAATTAAATGTGATGATTTTCTGTTACCTTTGTTCTTCAATGACACAGCATTAGTTGCTGTCACTTTAAGATCTGCTGCACATGGATCTCACACACATCCCACTTTCTCACAACTATTTACTTTCGTTTAAGACTTTAACTCATTCAAGGCTGCTCTAATGAGGATACTCGACAAAGATTTTTTGGCATTATTGGGTGTGTTATTGTTCGTTCAAGCCTGACATTCTGGCGCGCGTCTTTCTGTGCGTCGTGTGTGACAGGAAATTCACAGACAGCGCATTCTCTTTTTCTCTTTTGGAGCACTTAAATGATTTAAAAGCATTTGCATGATTAAGAGCGTGATCATATATTGTAATGCTAGCCAAAGGATGACAGAAAAAAACGGATTCTGCTTTTGCGTTAATTTTTGACGCGCTAAACTGGAAAACGTTGACACAAGACCAATTAAAAGTCAACTCTTAACAAAAATCCAAAATGTTATTTTTTTATTTAATTATTCTTGGCGTAGCGCCTTCCATGTTCAGTCACGACTGCATGCTCTGTCCATGAGGGAGCTCACGATAGCTCTCTCTGCTTGCCTGCTGCGTCACGTGGTTAGGTTGCAGCACATTCAAAAACATATTTGTTAAACAAAAGACAAGTTATTTCAAGTCATTTAACTCAAGTCCGAGTCAAGTCTCAAGTCATGAATGTCAAGTCAAATTCAAGTCAAGTCTTTTATTAAAATTTGTCAAGCAAGTGTCAAGTTTTACAATGTGCGACTTAAGTCTGATTCGAGTCAAGTCATGTGACTCACATGACTTGAATCGAGTCCCCCACCTCTGCTTCATACTGCGTCAAACGTCTTATTATTCATAAGACAAGACGCATATGGGGACGATATTCCATCCTGCCGTGCTACGCTGGGGGACGACCAAGCATCGGGGCAAAGTGCTAAAAAAGGGCTCGCGACAAATATCCATAAAACAGGATAGCCTGAGTAACAGGTCTAAAAACACTGTAGTCATCTTCCCTGCTATAGGAGCATGAGAGGCTGCTATAGCTGCGACATAGACTTTAAGGGTAGAGGGAGTACGGCCTCTGTCCATTAAGTCTTGAAGGAAAGACAATATCTGGAATATGTCACAAGTCAGTGGGTCTTCACCCCGGGCTGTGCACCAGGCGGCAAAGACGGACCATTTAAGAGGGTAGAGATGTCTAGTCGACGGGGCTCTAGCTTGTGAGATAGTGTTTAAAACATTCTCTGGGAGGCTAGCAGGCTCCCATTTAGAAACCACACATGAAGATTCAACAGTTCAGGTCTGGGGTGCCATATCATTCCTCTCGCTTGAGAGAGGTCTCGTCTCAGAGGAATCGGCCATGGCTCCAGGGGCGATAACTGAGACAGGTCCCACGGATGGGACCTCCACAGAGGAGCTACCAGGAGGACCTTGTGAGCACCGTCCCCTGATTCATCTGATCACCTGGGGAATCAGAACGATCAGGGGAAAGGCATAAAGGAGGAGGCTGGGCCAGTCGTGGGCCAGCGCATCTTTGGTCTTGGTGAAATATATTGGGCATTGATAGTTGTCTTCTGAGGCGAAGAGGTCAACCTCTGCCTTCTTTAACAGGGCCCTGTTCAGACATCTGAGATCGAGGATGGGTTGGAGACCGCCATCCTTCTTGGGAACGAGTAAGTACCTGCTCGAAACCTTGCTTTCCACATCCTTGCTTTCCACAGAGGTTTGGACAACTCTGTTAAATAACAGGGCCCGTTGAGCGAACTGGAT